>CM018691.1:8264254-8846646 GCA_009363875.1 Mikania micrantha
ATCGAATCCAGCCAGTTAACATCGAAATTCATCTCTAAACTTTGAACTCAGTGTTTAAATTTGCATTTAATGACACTTTAAAGTACTTTATTTAGTATATTTAAGTTTATTTTTAAATTATTTGAAGTATATATATTAAATTATTGATATTAATGTGTGTATATAATATATATTTGTAAAATTATATATAAAATTTCAATCCGTCTAGCGCCGATTAATCCCTAGGCGGTCCCTCACCGCCCGACTAGCGCTTAGCGACTTCTACAACCATGACATTGACATAATTAAATTTTATTTTAATTTAATATTTACAAATTTACACACGACCCGACATCATCTCTACCTCCACGCGAATGTTTATGTTTCGTTTTGTGTATTTTAAGGTGAGAAAATGTGCCCACGTTTAAGATACCGTAAAAAGAACACTAGGGTTTTTTAATAAATATTTTATTATTAAAAGAAAAGGACATTATGTATGGCTGGCTTAAATGTAAAACCGAATCTATACTATATAATAAATTAATGTTTTGATATGTCACTTGTCAACATTTTAGGCCGTTTAAAGATTTTTTAACCACCTCTCTCATCATAAATATTTTTATGCTATGTTTTTATTAATTTTGATTTTTTTTTATCTTTTCTCTCATATTAAATATTAATAATTGTTTTTAACTTAGCAAATAATATGATTAAATTATAAAAAAAATTCTTTAATTTTTTATAAAACGTCTTTGAAAAATATATATTATGCTATTTTAAACAAATAATTTTAAAATTCAAATGTTTAAAGTGTGTAAATGTTTAACATAGTATAGTTATATAAAAGCAAATAAATAATTGTATTTTTTTTAACGACATTTGATCTCAACGTGTAAACCACTGATTTTCAGGCCACGTCACCAAGGTCTAGTTATCATGACCTCTGTTGAGACCCATCACCACCTCAGAAGGAAACCGCACCGCAAAAACCCCCAACCTCTCAAGAACCCTTATTTCGCCTTGGAAGGGATTTGAACTAATGACCTTCCATTTGAAAAGCCAAAGGGTACCGCTAAGACAAAACCTCTTTGGTTAATTCCAATCTATTCTAAGATTAGGCCAAAGATAACTAGATTTTAACATCATAGCGTTAGGTTGTCCCTACGATGCATGGTTAGTCATGCATTATAAGCTTGGGTCTCATTGAAAATAATCTCTCTAATCCTACATAATATTATTTACAACCTACGATGCAAGGTTGTATACATCTTACTGTTCTCAGACTTTATCTTAGCTTTGCTAATCTATATCTATATCTATACTATATAATAAATAAAGGTTTTGGTGGGACACATGTCACCATTATAGACAACCTACAAATTAGTTTTTCTGCTTCTCTCTCATATTAATTACTTGTAAATAATCTTTTATTAGATTTTGATTTTTCTTATTACTCTTCTATTAAATAATAACAATTTTATTCAATTTAACGAATAAAATTATTACATCATAAGTCTTATTATTTACTTTTTTGTAGAAAGTATTTGAAAAATATGCAATATGTTATTTAAAATATATAATTTTAAATTTTATTTATTTAACATGTGTAATACACATGTTTTTACCTAGTAATATGATATACTGAACACGGTGATGATAACGATGACTATATTAGCTGTTCAATAAGTCTAAGAGAGGTCGGAGTGGGAGCCGGGAGAGCCGGGGAGCCCCGGGGCCGAACGGGAACACCACCCCCCGGAAGTGGGGTGGGGTGGGGTGAATCGGGGAGGTGGCACCGAACTTCACCGAGCGTGGGAGACAAATGTATCCGTTGTCAAACGGTTACTTTTTAAAAAAAAAAAACCAATTTTTTTCTATTTAAACAACTCAAAAACCTACCAAAATCTCACACTTTTTTCTCTCATCTTCTACAAATGGCGGAATTCAACTCGTTGAACAAAGAGGAATCCCAACAAAGATTCCGCCATCGAGAAGAAAAACTCCGTGTTTTGCAAGAGGAGAAAGACGCACGTGTTGCATTAATGCGACGACAACAACAGGCTTTAGACGAACAGCAAAAGGCTGTAGATTTAGAGTTTATGATGAAAGACCACACAATTTATCAAGAACCAATGCTACAACTGATTCTCGATCGTAAACGAGAAATTGCTGCTCGTTGGGGATGGCATTGCCCTTTCTAGGTTTTTAATTTAATTTTTTAGGTTGTACTCTTTTTTTTTTGGTTGTATTCTTTTTTTTTTGTTGTATTCTATTAATTATTTTAAATTTAATGAATCTTTTTTTATTTTATTAATATTATTATTATTATTATTATTATTTATTGTTAAAATAATTAATTAAAAATAAGATTTGAAAATGGGGAAAAGTGGGACGACACCGTGCAAAATGGGGAAAAGTGGGGAAAAGTGAGGAAAGCTGATGTGGCGCTGATGTGGCAACGGGGAAAAGTGGGGAGTCTTGGGACGACTCCTTGTGGCCTAACGTACCAGACCGATTCTTTGACTGGTATCCAGTCTAAATGGTCTGACCGGCCGGTTCAACGGTTCCGAAAACACCAGTTTCTTTTGTATCTTTAAATAAAGTACATACGATTTCACAGTGTTCTACTTCAAACTTTGCACCAATACAAAACCGAAATCAAAGAATAATGACCTCATTTCACAAGGGAACCTCAAGATTTCAACAAAATTAACAACAACAGGAATTCAATTCCATTTCATTGCCTCAAACTATAAAGAAACCTTAATTACCTGTGACAAATGCATCTATAATGGTAAGCACTATTTATCGGATCGTTTCCATCAACCGGAACTTGCTTGGCAATGCACCTGGACTTGAACCTGCACCTCCTGCATTCATTGTACGTGCACGTTGGCCTCACCGACCCGATCATTGATCTTCGAGTTCTTCGTGTATTAGTCAAATTGCTTGCATTCTATAAGTTATTCCAAATCCATTCATGAATCAATCAGTAAACAAAATGTAACAAAAGTGGCAATTTCCAGTTATGGAATTGACAAATCCAGTGTAATGATACTTTGAACCTTAACATGGTGAAATGTTGTACCTACTCTGGATTTTGTCATTTTTACTACATATCTGGTGTAATTTTGCATGATTTTTTACATGCAATAATTTTTTGAAAAAAAAACTGCAGTTTCATCACCTGCATTTGTAAGTCTTTTTCTGTTTGATGAGGAAGAAGATATGGAGTTCTGGAACCTGTAACTCCTGCAAAGGTACATTCAAAATATCATTATAATTAAAAAAAGTGTTTTTTGATATTAATATATTTTTAATGCACTTTGTCAAAAAAAAAAAAAAAAAAAAAAAAAAAAAAAAAAAAAAAAAAAAAAACCTTAGGAGGCACTCAATGGAGCAAATCTAGCTTCAAATTGAAGTAAACCTTAGTTTAAAATTTTAAAATTAATATATTATTTCAAAATTTTGTGGATGGTACTTAAAGATTAATTAAAGAGAAGAATAAAAAGATATTAAAGTTAGAATCTTTATAATGATTTAAAGCAATGCAAGTGTTTTTAAATAAAAAAAATTAACCTTGGAAAACAAGTGTTGCCCAAATCAAGAAGAGGAGTAAGTTTGCTTTTGATGAGGCACCCATTCTTGTTGTTGTTTTGATTTTAAGAACAGATGAATTGGCAGTCTTATATACTAGAAGAGATGAATGGTAATAATGGGAAAATGATATATTTTTGTGGTCAAATTGGAACCATAAAAGATAAAATGAGTATCCAAGTGAGGGGGCATTAAAATTAAATATATAAAATAAATAAAAATTTAAATAAAATAAACAATTACATAAGCGATCATTTGTGACAGTCATACCCAGTGGCAGGAGCTTAGCTCAATATATAGGGAGGCTGAACTCATAAATTTAGGAGGGTTGAACTCAACACGTATTTAAGTTTCGGATGGAAAACAGCCCCCGGCCCTAATTATCCTCTACAAATGTTCGTACCTTCCTTTTGTGACGGATTTAGAATGCTTTGTAAATATCATACATAGGCTCATATTGCGACCATTTTTGCTATTAAATTAGGTTAACAATAGCTTTTGGCGATAAAAAAATCGGGGTCAATATAATTTGGTTTTTACAAACTTTGTTACAAATGTGTACCACTTTACCTACCGATTTTAGCTATTTAGTTTTGCTAAGGATTTTTGCTATGAATTTTTACTACAAAAAATTGTGATAGATGAGGGGGATAAGAGTAGATAAAAGAAAAATACAAAAAAATTATAATTAAATCTAATCATTGTCGCAAAAGTCGTTAGACACTGCTAGGTCGGTCAACTGAAAAGTAGTGAGTAGTTGGTTTAGTCGACGAGTACTCGGAAATTATTGGGCAAGTACTTGGTTTAGGCAAAACTAACTCGGGGTGTGCTCGGGGAGTAATCACCTAGTACTCGGTAGTACTTGGGGAGTTTTACAACAGTGATTCTAATATAATATTTTTTATAAGATCGACGTTACAAATTATATATTTACATATATTTGAACATACGTGAACAGTGATGGTTCCTAAGATCGATAAATTACATTGATGATCCGAGCTGTTTGTAAAAATATAACATGTGATCCTTGAATTCAACCGCCAATGTAATTTATCAACGCTAGTGATTATTAGTGCAAAATTAATATTTCACATGAATCAACTGTTTAAATAACTTATAATTTTTTATTTTTATTATTGTTATTATTATCATTATTTGTTATAATAAGGTCTATGGTATATAAAGCTCGGTAATTTGTACCAGCTCATGTACTATCTGTAGCAAGTAACAACTAAATTTACCAAACTACTCATGGTGTTTCTTTCCGTATTCAGGGCACAATGGAAATTTTATGATTCTGGATTGCCACTTTTGTAAATAGTATGACTCAGAGGTCAGTGAGATAAAAATATCTATTTTACTCCCTGAAAAAAAAAATAAAACAGTTGTATATATAACTCGATCAGTTATGTTTTAAACGGTTTTATTATTGATTGGTTTTTTTAATTAAACTGGTTTTGTAACAAAATATTAAACACTCATTAATTACAAGTCGGTATAAAAGTGCCAAAATACCATGATATATGTATCACATGAACACACCGGCCTAGCTAGAAGAATGTAGAAGTGATACGTGCCAATTTAGTAGCATGTGGATGGTCAGATTTGAAATCATTATTCATTGATAATCGCAACATCTGAAAATGAAATTATAATATTTTGTTTGTTTAAATTCAAATCATTTACATATGTTATAATCTTTTATGAACAAAGATATTATGACAATGTGTAGTTAACTTTGACACATTGCGTAGCAAGAAACCACGAAGTGTTGTGCATTTAAATAGGTGAAAATTGGGCCACGAGCATTATTATTACCTAAGGGCCTTGAACTATATTTCAAATCCATTTCTTTTCTTTTTTTAATGGACAATGGATGTATTTTCAGCCCGAAATCACTGGGTTAATTATAATGACGAGATGTCATCCATGCTCTCGAGACGCAAACAACGTTGGTGACCTGGTTTGCTCATTGTTTTAAAGGAAATTTACTGTCTGAAGATTCACTGTGTTAAAACCTCTGGATCACCTGAATGTTTCAACTAAGACTTGATTTCATGACTTTCATATTAGAAAGTCATGAGGTTGCCTCTTTCTAAACCAATTGATATAAGACTCATTGTCAAATCCATTCCTAGAATCCTGAAATTGTTGATAAGTCCCTTTTGAATTGAATAACCTAGACTCTCAACCAACCATTATGTCTAACACTTGTACCCTAAAATCTTGAGTTTTTTATGATGTCAATGTAGCTTATTTTACTACTTTTGTACCTACCATTCTACAAATTCAGAAAACTTTCTACATAGTACATTTTAATGCTACATTTGAGGTTCATTTGTTGTAAATAAAGATTTATATAATGTTTATTAACGAGCTAACACAGTCAAAGAAAGAAAAAGAGGATTAAACATTGTTAATGTTTATTGGGAGGAAGTAATTTTATTATTGTTCTTATATTTAATTTCTAATAAACACTTAGATCATGTGTATTAACCAGCCAACTCGGCCACATGTAAATTTCCATGTAAACGTACATAGCTGTTTTTACAATTTTGTTTCACATCAATTCCAGTTGTTTGAAGCCGTGTATGTGTCGATTGGATCATGGTGATCGACGTTTGTCTTTTTCGTCGTATTTCAGTTTAGATGTGTGCGTGCTAATAAACAATTAATTGAAGATTTAAAAATTAAACAATTGCAGTTGAAAATTTTAATGTGTTCCAGTTTGGATGTTTGTATGTTTAATGCAACACAATGTTTTTTTCTTTCAATGCCATTATACTAATAAACATTCACCTGTGAATAAAATAAACTTTAAAAAAAATTCGATTTTTTATGTCAAATTAATTTCATTAGTTTTAAGTTGTACTTGACGGATAATATCTTTACTCGAGGCGTGATTGTGAAGAGGGTTAACTTGAAACCGTGAACAGATCCTCGAGTTGAAGGGGTATACTTGTGCATCGCGGACAGTTCCGGAGGAAACTCAATATTACCAGCAGATTGAGAAATTTCCTTGTGGGATTTAAACCCAAGACCTTATGATTTCTGAGTCTTATCACACCACCAAAATGTGTCTTGTAATGCCTTTGACAAGGCAACTATTTCTTTAATGGATAAAAAATAGAGACGACCCAGTAAAAGCGTCACTAACTGTCTTTATGGAACTGCTAGCCACTCCAATTTCCAAACGTTTTTTAGTTATAAAAGTTTGAACCCATACTAGGAAAATAAGTAGTGTAATATGCCCGTCAAATTAAAATAGGCCATAATATCTTCTATTATCTAATTGGTCATTTGTATTTTTATATTACGTTACACTTTGTATTTAAACTCAGCCCTTTTTTATTTATTCAAGGGGCATGATTGATGTAAAAGAAAAGGTTACTGCGGTATTTTATTAGGTTGGTACGTCATTTTGTACCTAAAATTCAACAAGTCCAAGTCATTTTCACTTGGACCATTTGGGAACATGAAAAGGCCAGCCTAAAATGAAGCTTTAAACGTAGAGTTATTATGGACCACCCTTCATTGGTTTGTTGTATCCATGAATGTGATTCAATGATTGTTGATCCCCACACCAAAAGGGAGGTCTTGGATTCAAATCCCTCCTACGGCAAAAAAAAGGGTCTGAGGAGGGTCAGGGGGTTTCCCAGTGGGGTTTCCTTTTGGGATGGTTGTGGTGGCTCATTTGAGGTCCAGGTAAGTAGACCTTGATGACATGGCCTGGAAACAGTGGGCTCACACGATTGAGACATTCCCCGTTAAAAAAAATTGTTATACAATCAAATGTTTTTCCACTTTCTCCAAACACACCAAGGTGTTAATAGAGTGGTGCTCCTTTCAAAGGGATGAGGGTTTTAAATACCATTACTAGGAAAATGTACCTTATAAATTTAAGAATAAATGTCTTTTGAATTTTTTTCTATTTATGATCGAATATTTTCGGTATTAATTTAAAATATTAAGCATTTATTTAATTATTTACTTTTTTGACTAGCAATACTCTGAACCCAAGATATCAGCGAGACCGAAGACTCGGAACACAAATTGTGTCCTTAATATGCCTTGGGAGGGTTTTGAACACATGGTCTTACATTTGAAACGTCATGAAGTACCGTTAGGCGGCTAGTGCAAAGCCCCTTTGATGTTAAGCATTTATATGAGTAGAAGACAACTAGTTATTAAAAGACTATAGTGAAAGATAACTTGTTATTATAATAAAAAATTATTTCATATCATTTAGATTCGAATTTGGTTGCATTTGTAATATAATTTAGGTTTATGAAAAAGTTTTTTAAATTTTATTTTGGTTCTTGTGATATTGTTCCATATTCATCCAAAAGAGAATGAATAATGCGACATCAACCTTATTTTGGAAAGACTATTGGGTAATTTAAGTTCTTTGTTCTCCGATCTTTATGTATTAGAAATGGACAAAGGCTGTAGGGCGTGTGATAATTAGTGCAATTGGGACGATTCTTGGAAATTGTGAAGGCCAATTAGAGGAGAAACAAGAAGGCAAGAAGCTACCAATTTTTATTTTTATTTTATTTTATTTTTCAAAAAAGGGTTCCCTTCATTCTTTAATTATATCAAGCACTAAAGGATTGTGTAAATTTTAATTGAATTATAAAAAATTTGGGCTCCATCTAAAGAGAGTCTCCAGAAAGATAAACGGGTTTGGGTTTTGGATGATCAAGTTAATTTGTTGGTTAAGGGTTTTCGCAAGTGATTGATCAATATATCCTTTCAGTTAGGTCACTATTTGTTGGAAATCTAGTGAAAATGAGTTTTCTAGTAAAGTTAATGAATGAAATTTTGATCCTTAGTTAAGTGACTCAAAGCTAAAATTTGAAACTTCATATCTTTAATGGAGATGTGTTACATCTTTTAAGGAGATGTGGAACAATTAAATTCTTAAATAAACATTTAATTACTTAAATAAACATTTGATCCTTAGTTGTGTAGATTGAGAGATGATTTCTCTTTAGTTTTTCTATCTTCTCAAACTTCAGATGTTTCTCGCCAATTCTAAACATATTACATAACTGGTGATACCTCGGGTGTGTGGATGTTTCCAACAGTTTACATATTGTTTTGGTTGTTGTACCTTAAGTGAGAGACATGTTCATCTTAAGAAGAGACTCAAAATCTATTTTAAGAGAAACGTTTTTAATACATGTCTCAATCACAATTATCAGTACGCTTACTCTATGTTGCACTGGAGAATATTTAGATTATCATTTTTAATACTAGAGTCAAGAAAATTACAAGAGTACTATTGTTGAATCATTTTTAATACTTTATACGAATTGGATTTTATATTTAGATTATCATTCGTTTAGTATGAATGGTATTGTATTAGTTTGTTACTCAAATATATATAATAAGAGTTTTATATTTTATTATTTTAATAAAACATGACTGATCTCCTATACCATGTGGAACCTGTTTGTCACTAGGAAGGCGAACATATATTCTAGTTTGAAATAACATAGCACTCAGATACAAACTTCTTTACAACCGAAAATGTTAACGAAGAGAATAAATATATGAAAAGAAAATAAAAGCTCAGATACAAACTTCTTTACAACCGAAAATGTTAACGAAGAGAATAAATATATGAAAAGAAAATAAAAGATAAATCAATCAATCATATCTAGAAAATAAAAAATGTACACGATTATTTGTAAGGTATGATAGCAAACCTTATCTTTATTTTTGGGTAATATATAACATAATATCATGATAGTAATTATTAGTGCTTGGTATTGTGCGATGTATGTCTGGCAAAATAGACAGATTGGATTGATTTGGGTTGGTAACATGTCAGATGAGTGCATGTCAGGATGTGTTTTAAGCAAAATCAGTTTGGTCTAAATGAGTTGTTTTTAAAAAACTTAAATTCAGTTCAAGTTAAAACTAGTTGTAACGATTAACGAAACAAATCGCTTATTTGAATAATTTTAAATTATTTTGTCATCAAATATATAATTAATCATTTTTGTCCATTTGAATTCACTATATTCACATAGTTTTTAAGTTACACATCTTAACATGTATTGTATTAATGTGTTACTCATCTCAATCTATTTTATGTCATAATGTTACTCATTTTAACTCAAAACACAATAATTGTTTACTCAAATCTACCCAAATCAGATCTAGTGTTATGGAAGGGGACGAGTACCATTATACGCAACCTTCTAACGACACATATTATGGCTAGGGGTGTAAACGAGCCGAGCCGATCCCGAGTTAATCAAGGCTCGAGCTAGGCTCGTTTAGATAAACCCGGGCTCGAGCTTGAGCTCGGCTTGTTTAGAGCTTTATTTACTAGGCTCGAGCTCGGCTCGTTAAAAAATTTTTAGACTCGAGATCGGCTCGGCTCGTTTAGATTTTATTTATTTAATTTATTTACTTTAATTACTAATTTAATTATATTTTCTAAATTTAACATAAAATATTTTTTTTAAATATATTTATCATATCATAATTTTATAAATAAACACTTAATATAATAAATAAAAATTATATATTCAGAAAGCTCGTTAAGGCTCGCGACTCGGACTCGGACTCGTTAAGGCTCGGCTTGTTCGAGCTTTTTACCGATCCGATCCTTAGTATTTAACGAGCAGGCTTGGTTCGTTTATACTCCTAATTATGGCAAGGATGAAAATTCTCCAAGAAACAAACAGATGCGCTGGAGCCAAGAGCCCAAGAGGAAAACAATTGAAGCAGCAAACAGATAGCCCAAGAAAATTTTAAGAGATCCCACGTAGTCCTTTAGAAAAGCCCAAACATTAACTCAACTACAAAATTAATAAAGAGCACTGTTATCTTAATTATCTTATCTTAAAACAAACAAATAAAAATAATTTGGAATACATGTCACTATCATAGGTCATTTATTTTTAGTTTTTTGTTTCTCTCTTATATAAATACTTATTTGTTTCCGGAATTAAGATATGAATATTAATTATCGATTATTGATTATGGATTATGAATGTAAACGATAATTAATATATCTTATCTTACTATTATAGTAAATAAACATCTTTTATGCCACATGTCACAACATTAGACTATTAATGTCACTTGTAATTTTTTATACAAATGAATTATCTCTCATAGTAATAATGATATTTAATAACTATTATGTTATTTATATTTTTCATATTAAAAATATTTATTTAATAACTTAAGAATCAACTCTTTTTATTAAAAAAAACACACTTTAAAGTTTATAATATATATTTATTTTTAAAATCAAAACTTTTAAAAGTAAGAAAATATTTTAAATCAATTTTTTGAAAACAATTTTTTTTATAAAAACCAAGTTTTCTAAAAAACAAAACTTATAATAAAATAAACTATCAACCAAAGTTTTAAGCAACGAGATTTTTATAAAAAATGACATTTTTTAAAACAAATATTAAAAAAATTAGAAGGAAAAACTTATTAAAAATATAAAAAATACACTTTTTTCCCTTTATGTTTAATTAAATTTAAATTGAATTTTTTAATTTTAAAAAAATTACAAAATTGTTTTTTTATCAAATAAATATTAGCTTTTCTTTTATATGATTGATTTATAACAATTACTTTTTACGTAATGTTGACTGAATGTTTTAATATCAATTAGTTTAAATATCTCAATTGTTACAAATCTAGAATGTTATGTATTAATTCTATAGTTTTAAATCAAAATATTGTTTTATAATTTCTAAATTTTATTACAAGCTATTTAATATTTTATATGCAATCCGTGTAATACACGGGCTAATAGCCTAGTTACTAATAAATAAATTTAACGTGAAATTAATTATGAGGATCCTAAATAAATTGATTTTTATTTAAAAGTATATTTAAAGAAATTATCATTATCATTTATCAATCATATAAAAGAAAAGCTAATATTTATTTGATAAAAAAAATATTTTAAAAATCAACTAAACAAAAGTTGTAAATGTCACATTAAAATATATCTTCATAAAAAAATATTTTTATGATTGTATATATAAACAGATTATACTATATTTTATTCAATCTGTATAATATAAATATTTATTCAACTAATGTAATACACAAATTTTAAAAGTAGTCATATTTTTTTATTATTAAATGTATAAGATTTATAAATATCTCCTTTCTTTTCCTTTTTTTGTGTAAATATAAATTGTATTTAAATCAGAAACAATTACTTTGTAAAAATATTTCATTGGTTGTCACGAGAAATTGTCAAGAACCTGATTATGTAATATTTTATGAAATTTTTATGACATAATTTAATCAAAGTTTGTCTTTATTTTGTAGGAGTACTAATTATTCATGAAAGGGTAAGATAATCGTTTTAGATGTTGGTGGTTATATATTAACATTAGGAGAGTCATACAACTACAGTAGTTGTAACTTGTGGTGTAAAATAAACAGTTTATAATTATATGATCAAGTTGCTATATATTTACAACACTAGAAAAGTCATACAATTAAATTACATTAGTAGTAATTTGTTGTATAAAATAGCCAGTTTGTAATTATTTGATCAAGTTGGTACTGATGTTTATGGTTCTATCTATGTAGACAAATTTGTCTCATTGCAAGTTTTTATTCGTTGGTGTTTATTATATAATTTTAAGATTCTTGAACGATATTTCCTTTTTCAAAATAATTACCCTCAGGCCTCAACATTCAATTCAATGGTTAATTAATAATTTTATAATTTTATATTTCATTGATTTTGTCACTACGATTGCAAAACATATCTACGAGCTTTCAAAGATTTTCCAAGAATATTCACTATATTTCATGTTTTTCATTTTATTGATTTAACTTAGCATATTAATAAGTTGTCACACTTTGAACCTAAAACATATCTTAAAATTTTTAGTTCTTGAAATAAATAATTTTGAACAATCAATACATATCTAAGTTAGAATCATGTTTAAAAGTTTATTCATAGTTGATACAATGTTGTTTCGAATTATCATGATTGAAAGAGTTTAACGGTTTTAATTATACTAAGTAGAAAAATAGAAATGCATTCAAACTCTTTTTTTTTTTTTTGCATAAATCTACATTTGACTAAAAAACTTTCTTGATCTACAATATATAAAAAATAATTAATTTTAAAAAATTCAATAGAAGTTTTCTTAATTTCGTTTATGTTATCGATCTTCACCTTCATGTTTGCCTTAATGATTGGCCAGTGCCCAGTGATAAGTTTTATGTAAATTATATTTTTGTCATTTATGTTTACATAAAATTTTATATATAATTCTTTATATTTTGAAATGTCAAAATCCGTTCTTTAATTTTCCAAATGTTACAAACTTGGTCCTTTCTCTGTTAACTTTATTATGTATTAACAGAATGAAGGATAATATCAAAAAATTTATGTACATATAAAGAACCAAAAGTGAAATTTACTCAATTAATTGTGTGATTTTTTTTTGACATACTTAACAAAGTTAACGAAGAAATTACCCAGTTGCAACATTTGAATACATAAAGGACTAATTTTGACATTTTGAAAAATAAAGAACTATCTCTGAAATTTTGTAATTTACCTTAAGTTTTAGAGTTAATCACAAAACTAGCCATTTGACCACACATCTTTACCAAAATAGCCATTGACTAAAAATTTACCAAAATAGCCTTTGATCAAAAAAATATCTCCTACTCAGCGATATTATTACATAATATATCTCCGACGTGAATATAATATAAAAATATGAAATTACGTGTCAGTTGATGTCAGAGATATATTGAATGAGTAAGAGATATTCTCGATTGCATATATCTCCACGTCAGTTAAATATTAAAAGGTGTATTGTCTTGTCAATTGAAGCTTTTTATATTTCCGAGGAGATATTTCGACTTTCAAGGAGATATTTCGTCTTTCAAGGAGATATATGACTGAAAAAAGTATAAAGCTTGGTCCCGAGGAGATATTTCGAAGGAGATATCTCGTCTTTTTAGGAGATATATGACTGAAAAAGTAAAAAACGTGTTCCCGAGGAGATATATTTCGTATTTCACTAACAAAAATTGTAAACATTTGACTTGGATCGTTTAAAACAACATTTAAAAAAAATTTAACATCACTATCATCCAGAATATCAATTGAATGAGTGTAAGTTGACATTTTATAAGATAATCGTATATAGTTTTTAATACAATATTTTTCAGAAATAACTTTTGCCATATCATTCAAACAAACATCTGTAGGTAAACATAACGCACGTCTTAAACATTTACCCCTAACGGGTAAATATTCTTCAACACCATTTTTAAAAACACATTTTCCTTCACTACATATTACAACTGTAATAGACATTTTGATGTTTTTCTATACAAAATTTTAACAAAAAGATGGTTTGAACAGAATCTTGGATTAAAAGATTGAAAAATACTTGAGATTTGATTGGGTTATGGGTTATTTATAAGTAGTTGTAGGTTAAGGTTGGTGAAAAAGTACATAACAAATTAATTAAATTAAAGATAGATAAATACTCAACATTTAAAAACGTTTGTTCTTTAATTTTTTAAAAACAATTCTTAAAAATATTTAAAATTGTTTGTATCTAATTTAATATTTAAAAACGGTTGTAAATTAATATCTATAAACGTTTGTAATTAAATTTTTTTAAACAATTCTTAAAAATATTTAAAAACTTTTGTATCTAATTTAATATTTATAAACATTTGTTAATAATTTTTTATAAAAAAATTTTTTAATATTAAAAAATGTAGGTATCTTATTTAAAATCAATAAACGTTTGTCTTTAAAATTTTTAAAACAATTTTCAAATAAATTTAAAAAAGTTTCTATATTATTTAAAATCTGTAAACATTTGTTCATAAAATTTTTGAAACAATTCTTATAAATATTTAAAAATGTTGGTATCTAACATAAATAGTTAAACGTTTGTAATTAAATTTTTTTAAAAAAATTCTTAAAAAAGTTAAAAATGTTTGTATCTAATTTAATATATATAAATGTTTGTTAATAAAGATTTTTGAAAAACGTTGGTATATAATTAAAATAGTTAAACTATGGTAATTTAATTTTCTAAACAATTCTTAAAATTATTTAAAAACGCTTGTATGTAATTTAATTTTTTTAAAAAAAATTGTTATATATATTTTTTTTGTTATATTTGCTGAATTTTTTTTTCAATATATTTTTAATAAATTTTTTCTAAATTTTATTGATTCAAACAATTATTAATAAATAAATAAAACTCAGAGATATTTACACATAATATATCTCTGACGTGTACATTTAATATCTCTGACGTGGCTCGCTGACGTGTAAATGTATATATTTTTTTATTACGGGAGATATTATTTAAGATTATATCTCTGACGTAGAGATATTTTTACAGGTCAGAGATATATTTTGGGATAATATCTCTGACATGGAGATATTTTTACACATAAGAGATATTATCTTATATAATATCTCCGTCAGCGATATTTGGCCAAATGGCGAGTTCTGATTGGACGAAAATAGGAGAAAAATTGAAAACATTTGGCCAAAATGCCACTTTGACTGGTCAAAGGGGCTATTTTGGTGATTTTCCCTAAGTTTTATATAACATAGTTAATTGAACTGTCTAGTTAGTTGAACTGCCACCGTATAACACATGAATGTTATTTACTTAAATCAAAATGTCTGAACATGATGAACTAAATCCTTTAGAAGGCACTCGATCTCAATGTTATATATGATAAGATTCACGGAAGGTGAGATGCATTACAATTGTAGGAACTGTTTGTAATATTAAATGAAAACATTTAAACATACTTTGAGTCTTTGATTAAGTGGAAAGTGAATATAAGGTTATTAAGCACCTAACTTAGGTATGAAACCTATCAAAATGATGTAATTTTGATTAAATCTCATTAATTATGGATTGTGCAAAATTAATGGATTGAAAACAGGGACAAAAAAGAATAACCATAATTAATGAAATATAATCAAAACTACGTCGTTTTAATGGGTTTCACACTTAAGTTACATGAAATGAAAGAAGGTGATAAATTAAGATATAATTACAACTAAAATAAAGATATCATTGGGCTTATAGCATAATGGTACTCCTTGACCACCAGCAATGGGAGGTCTTGGGTTCGAGTCTCGCCTAGAGCAAAAAATGTTCTGGGTGAGCTAGGGGGTTTTCTCAGTTTGAGTTTCCTCCTAGATGGTGTGGTGGTTCCTCGATTCGGCACTCGCCAACGCCCGGCTTTAAATGTTTCCGGGGGTTGGTAGCGGTCTGTGGTCGTAGCGCGTGGGTTGTTGGGTAAAAAAAACTAAAATAAAGATACATGCAAGAACATAAGAAGAAGTGGAATATTATTGGTCAAGAATTTATGTAACACGTACGAGATTCCTTGAGAAATTGAGTCTCCCAAGAAAAGTCGTTATTTTACATGGTATAATAGCTGGAGCAGTTAGTAGTATCGGGAAAGACTTTAACACCTAAAGTATTACCTTGAAAAAGAAAATATGAAAAAGTTTTGATTGCAAGAATCTTTACATTTTAGAGGAGATGTGTTTGTCTGTAAGGTGCAATTAAGAATTTCTTAATATTTTTCGTAAAACTAAGTTGAAACATCTCAATAAAGAGTTTTGAAACCAATGAGGCAGTGACTCAATAGTACCCCGTGATACTTTCAAATGTGAGGTATTGTGTTCAAATCCCTCTTGCAGCGAAAAAGGGTCTGAGGGGTCAGGAGGTTTTCCCAGTGGGGTTTCCTCCTGAGGTGGTTGTAGTGGCTCATGGGAGGTCCATGTAACTAGACTTTAATGACATGGCATGTAAACAGTGGGTTCACACGATTAAGACATTTGCCATTTGAAAAAAAAAAGTGTTTTGAACATCTTCAATGTCCTATAGTACTCAAACTGATCTTTCAGTTTCAAGTGATTAGCTGCATATTGAAAGCCCAAGAAATTGTCATTCTAAAGCTTAAAAAGTTAGTCGTTTGGAAGCTTCGGAAGTGGATGAAGTAGTGTTTTGAAACTTTTCCTTCTGAAGCTTAGGAAACTTTTTTTTTTTTTTTTTTTTACGTTGTCCTACTCCTATGGAAGCTCAAGAAGCAGTCTTGCGGAAGATTATTCAGAAGCTTACTTATATTCACAATTTTCACAATTTAGAACACCCTATTCCGAGCATTATGTCACATTCTTATGAGCTTCGTTTTGTACGAGGTTTGGTTCGTTACGAAGCTCTCACATAGTAGAACACAAACTTAATTAGTAAATAACACTTACATTAATGTAAGTTATATAAAGTCATATATGTCTAAAGTTGACAAAAAAATCAATTTTCTAACTTGATTAAAAACCCATTGTTCATCCATTTCTCTTATTTTTCTATCTACTTCTCCCTTAAATCAGTTGAAATTACCTTAGGACACAAATAGATAATAGCTTAATTGATTTTTAACGATTAATTTATTTTTGTCAAGGCTAAATTGTTTCAAGCAATGGGAGAAAAATCTAGATGTTTTGTTGTAAAATGTTTAGGGGAACCACACAATTTGCCAAGGCCCCCACCCTTGGTGTTTCTTTTTTAATGGCGCTAAATTTTTTAGAAAACCAACAGAATTTTTATTTTATTTATTTTAACATTATATATGCTCTACTTCTACTTTTATTGCTCCAAACTAATCTATGTTTGCCTAAATTTTAACATGTGTCCTTTTATCTAAGAGAAAAACATTTATCATGCAAGCAATAACCGCATTAGCTAACAAGGATCAAAATACAAGAAGAAAATGACAACTGTAAAATATAAACACATGAATCAATTTTGAGTTTTAATTTCAAAATGTCTTTTATCTTTTTATCTCTAATTGAATAAGATAACGCATGTCATTATCCGTGTTCTTCTTATATTTATTTTTCTACTTTTATTTCTTATTAAATAATAAATATATTATTTTATTTATTTACTATAAATTTAGATGTTTCATAAAGTTTAATATTGAGAAATATATTTGAAATTCAAAATTTTGTTTAAACAAAAATGACAAGCCGAACCACAACCGAAATCGCTTATAATAATGTTCTACATTGGTGTAACGAACTTAAACAACTCTATAGTCTACTGTCTACACCTGAGTAGCTTTGATTTTTTGTGGTGAAACTTTAGTTGCATTGTGCATCCGTTCATTTCCGGCCCACACTCCTTGTGGTGACTAGTGAGCCAGTCGTATAAACCATGGTTTAGGATTCGTTAGCTCAAAATTTAACAGTTTATCACTTTTTATTTTCTTTTTTACAACAATATAATACTCTAATAGCATATTAAAAAGGTTATTCCTTTTATTTGATTAATCTAATTAATTTAACAGCACATTATATGTAAAGTTCTCTAAAAATAACATTTTTTGTAATTTTTTTGCAATTTCTTTTGCATCTTATTGTTTCTGACAGGTTGTTAGTTATCATGTCTCATATGAACGGCTGGTGCCTTTAGTCCCGTTAAATTCAGAATACTAATAAATTTTAAATGAAGTTTACTTTTAATTATGGCGTTGAATAAGGACACCTAAGTCAAGAATTCAACTATCTTCTCAGATTTGATGTTTTAGGGCATACACTCTAAGACTAATGCCTTTAACTCTCGTTAAACCTTCTGATATTATCTCAGCAAATATGTTTTTAATACCTAAGTTTTTGTCTATAATATGAGAGGAGTGTCCCTCTGCACTTCAGAGTTTAAAGTAGGGCTGTAATTGAGCCGAGCCGAGCCGAGCTTGAGCTCGAGACATGTCGAGCAGAGCCAGCTCGTAAAGAAACTTGAGCCGAGCCTTGAGCCAGCTCGGTTTTTTTATCTCCTCCTCTACTTTACATACATACATACATACATACATACATACATATATATAAAATCTAATATATAAATTATATATATATATATATAATCTATTTTATATATATACATAATTATATATAAAATTTAATAATATATATATATATATATTAAATTATACACACACATATGTTATATTACACACAAACATATAAATATATGTATATATTAAATATATATATATACACATACATATATATATGTTAAAAATCGAGCCGAGCCAACGAGTTGAGCCACGAGCCGAGCCAACCCTGGCTCGGGCTCGGCTCGTTTTTATCGAGCTTTTTTCAAGCAGAGCTCTTTTCAAGCGGAGCTTTTTTTGAGCGAATTTCGAGCAAACCTCGAGGCCCGATTTTTTTGAACCGCTCTAGTTTAGACTTTAGAGTTTAGAGTGAGCATGGGAAGGGCTTTGGGCCGACAATCGCCTCAAGGTGTTTGGGCTCAAGTAAAAACTCACAAAAACTTGCAGATTTAAAAAAGAATGTTGATGCGAGAGTTAGTTAGAAAAGCATCATTTCTTTTCTAGATAAAAAAATTCTCTGACGTTTATGCTATTATTTTTGCCTCAATCCGGAAAATAAATTAATAATTTTATTAAAAGAAACTGATTAAAAAATTATTATAAAATAGATCGAAAATTAAAATTTTGTTGAGGTAGATTGAGAAGCCATCTCTACTCGCATCAAAACACAAACTTCCAAGGATGTTGTGTAGTGATTAAAGTGAATGTCTCAAGTTAAATCTTCACTAGTTCACTTAAAGCAATTTTACTTGAATGTCACCAACCCGGTTGCTTGCGGTGCCGATTTACTTGTTCCTCTCGGTTAATCGAGTATTTGAGGAACTTGAGGGTTTACCACGTAAGTAAGTTTACACAGTAAAAACAACACAATGTCAAATACCCTAGCCTTTAACATATATTTATTAATTATTAATGAAAAACCAGTTACATGTTACATTAAACATATATAATTTATTAAACAAGTGACCAATTTCTTCTAATCCGTCACTAAAAACTCAAGGCTTTTTAACGACGGATAAGTAGTTTGTCATCAAAGAGCTTTCAAGAGCCAACTTCTGATCAAGCGGAAAGTAAAACGGATACAATTCATACCTAACATAACAACTACTATATATGATTCTACACCCTTTCTTGCTGTCGCAATACGTCGGAAAATTCCCGACGGCGATCGCTAAGCATTGCCGACACGAAAGTTGTGACAAATCTTGTGTGCACTGAGACAATGCATAAAGTGTCGTAAAATCCGACAACTTGGTCTCATTTTTCGCATTACCTTTGTTACCAGGCGCGCTTGCTAACACATTAATCCGATCCATAAGTGCACCAAGCGCGCTGTTAAATGTTTTTGGGTCCGTTACGTTTTCAACGTTATAGTAAAACGTACCGTACCCTGTGTCGACCTGCCCAAAAAAGTCTTCAGTGTTGTACCTTATGAAACAATACTCGTACCATAGCCTAGCATCGACCCGGTCTGGGCAAATTGTTTTGATTTCTTTTGCGGCAGTTTGGATGCAAGTTGAGCACTCTTCATCGGGTACGTCGCGACGGCATTGGGCTAGACCGAACACCTGGGCTTTACCTGACCCGAATGAGGTGGTGCCGTAGCCCGATTTCAAGGTGGCTTGGACCAGCGTGGTTAGGACTGAGTCGATGTTTTTGGTTATTTCAGGGGTGGTGGTTTTTGAGTTTTCGTTGCATAGTTGGGCCGATGGGTCTGCAGATTCTACGTAGAGAATGCTGAGAGCAAAGATAAGGAAAAAATGGTGAGGAGAGGCCATTTTGTATTTTATGTTTTAGAAAATGGTCTGTTCGGTTTTATATATACATATATATATATATATATATATATATATATAGGGGACGGTTAACGTACATATTAGTATTAACGTGCTAAACGTAGGAAGCCACAGGAACACGCCATATGTCATCTGGGCAAAGGGCATTATCGTCCATATAAAATTACAGACTGACATTTAACACCCATAATCAAAGACCACTGGGATAATCACAGACCAATAATTACGGACCGTCTATTATAACAATCACAGACCGTTATTTAACACACATAATCAACGACAAAATGTATAATCACCGACCAATAATCACGGGCCTCGCTATATGAAAATCACGGACTGTCATTTAACATGCATGATCAAAGGACCAACTGTATAATCACGTACCAATAATCACGTACTAAACATAAAAATCACGGACCACGTAAAAAAAACTTAAAAAACTATAACACTGCTATACTCAAATTAATAATAATAAAATTCTCAATTTTATGGTGTAATTTTTTTAAAAAATAATAAAGTATGTAAAAATTATTTAATTTTTAAAAACCGAATGGAACTTGTTGTAACATAGGAAATGTGGTTGTTCCTCTTTTTTCCCTTCCAGTTATAGTTTACTCTCATTTTGTGAAGAAAGTTGTATAAAGTGGGGACCACTAGATCTTGTCCATTGATTATTTGATCAAAGGGTTCACAATTCATCCTACGTTTAGTACGTTAAGTTTCACATGTATTTGATCCGGCTCATATATATATATATATATAGAGAGAGAGAGAGAGAGAGATTAATTAATTGAAACAAAAGATAGATTGACTTCTTTACAATATTTTAATTAATAAATTGTTAGAAAGTTATTAATTTGTACGTAGATAAAATAACAATAATAAGAAACAGAAAGAGTTTGAACCTGATTTATCATATTAAAATTCATAAACTTATTGACAATATGCAAAAAAAGTAAATTTTTAAATAACTTGCACCCCTTAATATAGAATTGTATCCTTTTTTTATCAAATAATAATTTAAAAGGTTATGCATGCAAACTTAGTAAAAAAGAATTTTAATTTATTAATGAGTAAAATAAGAAATAAAAGATACAATAAAAAGTATTGAATATTACATGTGAAAGAAATAAAATAAGATAGAATAATATAAAAGTAGGGAGAAAAAAAATCTTGGTAATATAAAATTATAATATGAAGCATTTACAGTTGTTAATAAGTATACAACTAATTTTTTTCATTTAAACTACGAACTTACACACTTTAAAAATCCAAACTTAAATTTACATTTTTTTTTTGAACGGCGAAGGTCTCAATCGTGTAAACCCACTGTTTCCAGGCCATGTCACCAAGGTCTAGTTACCTGGACCTCCCATGAGCCACCACAACCACCCCAGGAGGAAACCCCACTGACCCTCCTCAGACATCTTTTTCGCTGCGAAAGGGATTTGAACCCATGACCTCCCATTTGGAAGAATCAAGGGATACCATTGAGACAATGCCTCTTTTGTACTTAAATTTACATAGATTATCAACTTTTTGAGAAGGGACATCATGCCAAATGTGATGATCATAGTGATAATTTATCCTAATATGAAACTATTATGCTTGACAGAGATCCTGTCTTATGTATGAGAGGTTGAATTTATCAATTAAAGTTTATTAGTTTAAGGATAGTTTATGAGTAATTATATTTAACATTATATAAAAATTGTAAAATATATATATATATGTGACTATCCTAACATGGTCTGTAACATTATGTAAATTATTCAGGTTTTAGATTTTCCTAGTTAACTCGTTTATAAAAAATTGTGGGTTAACTTGTTTTATTTAACAGGTCGAGTTTGGATTAATCTATTTAATTTATTTAATTAAACATGTTAATCAATTTTGCTTACCTTTTTTTTTGAACGACAGTTAAAATGTCTCGTCGTGCTATCTTCAATTATCCTAGCGATTGATAGCTAAGATCGATTCCTCAATCTCCGACCTTGAGACACGTGTGCCCCCAGATGCGCGAGAACCGGATGGAATCCGTAAACCCTCGCCCCCATTAGGTTCGAACCCGGGATTAAAGCCCTGATTCGTTCCTTTACCTGGATATCCATTAAATTGCATCTAACAAGGTTCGAACCCATGACCTTCACATTTGGAGGGTGGGCCTTTACCACTTGAGGCAGTTATCCGGATAAGCTTGCTTACCTAATATGATGAATCGTACCTTGTGTATTCAATCCATTAACTGCCTTAACAAGTTTACAACTTTTTTGACTTGATTAGATAAACGGATCAAAGGGACCTTATTTTACATAATTGTTACATGATTTAAATTGTGTCAAGGTTGAAGCCAACGTTATCATTGAATATGTTATATTAAATTAAGTTGATTAACTTTTAGTTTAATATCAGACTAGCTACCTTGTTAACAAACAAGTATAATGTCTATAAAATCAAATAAAGAGTAGTTTAGTTTAAAATAGTTTTTAAGCCTGAATATGATAAATTTGCTCTGTTAATTAACTTTCGTAAAGCCAATGTGGGACTAGCCCACTTGGTAGAGGCTTGCCTCTTAGACTTGGAGGTCATGGGTTCAATCCTATGCAAAGGTGTATTTATGGTGTAATTTAGGTGGTGAATAAAACTTAGCCATTCAAAAAAAATAATAATAACTTTCGTAATATACTAGAAAACATGTTCGTTTTTGACAGGTGAACTCTAACTAAACATAAAAGATGACTCCTGGCAATTAATAACAGAATATGACATACATGTTAACTAAACATGTTCGTTTCACTGTTGTCACTTTAATAAATACCAAATGAGGAGAGAAATTTTGAGTTTAATCTTGGGTTTTGAACCAATAGGGGGCGAGGGTTTCCTATTTTTACAGGTTCCCGTGCATCAGGGGCCAGTCTTACGATCTACAATCAAGAAATCGATCTTAGTTACCATCCGTCGTGATAACTGAAAGTAGCACGACGGAACACATTTGCGAATAAACCTTTGCCAATAAAAAAAGAACTAAATTGTAACTGGTACTAATGATAATTGGGACAATAGTTTGACTAAATTTTCAATGTGCTGACTTTTTGGACAAACTAAAAGCCAATTATTTGACTTTTTTGTTAAATATTAATGGCTGCCTTTTATTATATCATATGATTCACGAAACCACATATAGTTGGGTGACATGGAAACAGACTATTCAAATGTGAAGATTTGTCTCACAGTGGATAAGAATATAATATGGTTGTACGTTATGCATGAGAGATTGTACGTGTACAGTTGTGGACTTGTTCACAACTCATTTTTAGCCGACAAATTTGAACTTCTATATGATGAACATGGTCAGTCAACCATTGTTTAGACCTACAAGGTGCCCCCCCTTTTTAAATAATATTTGTCTACTTTCAAAACTTTAATTAGAAAATAAATATCCAATAAGGTTAATTGGTCATCTTTTTAATTAGAATTAGTTCAGAGGAAACATCTTACTATTATAATAAATAAACATCTTTTATGCCACTTGTTACAATTTTAGACCTTTAATGCCACTTGTCACAATTTTATCCAACTTATTTATCTCACATATTAAATAATGATATTTAAGGACTAATTATGTTAATTATATTTTTCATATTGAAATAGTTGTTTAATAAATTAAGAATCAACTCTTTTTATTAAAAAAAACACACACACTTTAAAGTTTAAAAATATAATAATTTCTAAAAATCAAAACTTTTAAAAGTAAGAAAATATTTTAAATAGGTTTTTGAGAAAAAAAACATTTTATAAAAATCAAGTTTTCTTAAAAACAAAACTTTTAATGAAATAAATTATTAACCGGAGTTTTAAAGCAACGGAATTTTTATAAAAGTGACATTTTTTTAAACAAATATTAAAAAAAAAACTAAAAGCAAAAACTTAATTATTAAAATAATAAGGAAAATTACACTTTTTTTCCTTTGTGTTTAATGATATTTAAATTGATTTTTTTAACTTAAAAAATTACAGAAATGATATTTATCTTGTTGATTTATAACAATTAGTTTTTATATGATAGTAGTTGAAGTTTTTAAAGTCGGTTAGTTTAGCTATATGTTACAAATCTAAAAGTTTATGTACTAATTTTATAGTTTTAAATCAAAATGCTTTCTTATAATATATAAATTTTCATTACAAACTATCAAATATTTTATATGAATCCGTGTAATACACGGGCTTATAGCCTAGTATACTATATAGGCGAATATTATATCAATATCTATACTATTTTATAATACATATTAAAAAGATATAATGATCATTTGATAAAATCTCTTAAAATTAAGAGTTTTACAACTTTTATGACATGAGGTGCAACATACAAAGCTTTAAAACCATAAACTAAATGTTTTTGTTTTTTCTTTTTAGTTTGTCTCACGTTGATACATATAACAAATAGAGTGTCAGAATATCTATAAAAAAACACTCTCAAATTAAATTAATTACTTGTTGACCATTTTTTCACATTTGACATTTAATGTTTAGCCTTTTAAATTGTGACTTTTAACAAAATATATATATTAATTAAATATTAAAATTAAATCAAAAGAGTTGATTTAAAGAAACATGAGTTGGTTTAAGTTTTTTAATAGGCAAAATTAGCAACCTAACTGTTTTGTTTTCTGACGCATCTCACGAACATCTCACTAGTATATATCAGCAACCTAAATATTTTGTTTTCCGACGCATCTCGCGAACATCTCACTAGTATATATGTATATGTATTATTTTTTTTTCTTTTTCTTCCTCTCCCTGTTGACTGTATATTGTTTTAAGGAAGATTCAACCATTTTTCCAATCCAGAAACTATTACTTTTTCTTCCAATATGAATAATAATTAATAAAAACAGAAAATAAATTTATTAGGCAATTATTTTGTGATGTTGGTTTTGCGCATGAATTGATTATTTGGGTGACTTTCTGGTTCAAAGCACGTCTAGATGATGTTATTGGTGAATACAAAGTCTAAAGGAATCGCATTAAGCAATCTAATGCATGCAGATGAGTGGTATCTATAATTCAATACTTTTTAAATATATTAGATTTTTATTTTAATATATGTGAATTACATCTAGAAAATGTTCCAACAAATTCACATTTTTACCAAGAAAACAAAATTGAGGTCCAAGTACCTAAAGCCCGAAACTTTATCTAGAAGCAACTAAAATCAAAGGGTTTTTTTAACATAATCATAAATCTAATTATACTATCAAATTGTATACATAATAATACATATTAGAGTGTAATTTCTCATGAGGTTAAAGATTCTAATATTGCAATGAATAATGGTATAGCAATAGAGTAAATTAGATCGTTGTTCAAATAATAAAAAATAAAATAAAAAATTCTAGAACTAACTGAATCATGAACCATTAAAACTACTTGAATCACCAAACCAAATCCACATGTTTAGGCGTTTACATGTGGCTTTAAATTTGAAACCGTTCGTTTAGTCTTTACCTTTAGTTTTTATTAATAGAACATACACACACGTGTGTGTAAAATCTAGAAAGTGAAAGATGAGTTGTGGAACTTGAAAAACATGTCCAAAGAGGCCGAAAGTCGTTGGCCAAAACTTTTTTCTTATCGCTATGTTTCGGGCTAAAAATTCGGATAGACAAATGGTAATTTGAATAGGGTCAAATAATTTAAAATTTAAAATATCAAATATTTGCTCCACTCAAAAAATTTATAATACCGAATTAAGCATTTTTGGAGTGAGGGTGCCACAAGGAGTGAGCAGGCCCATAAATTAAACTAGATTTATTCCAGCCGCGCGTTGCGGCGGAAAATTTTTGTGCGATGACATATGCATGTTGATTACAGTGATTTAAAAGGATAATTATGAATCTAAGATAAATGTATTAAATATTAATTGGCTAATTTATACAAAAGATAATACTATTACTGACAAACAGTTAAGTTGTTTAAAAGGTTGGAAAGAAAAAAAATTTTGGATATCATTAAACACGTAAGAAATAAAAGAGATACGAGCTTTTATAAAAAAAATATTTTTATTATACTTTCAAGTAATGAAAGAAAACTCTAAACACTATAAGCTCATCTTATAAAGTGCTTAATATATGCATTTAGGTAATACAATTTTCATCTTTTATATGGAATGAAGTATAATAAAGTTATTTCAAGATCTTAAACCACAAAAAACCAGATTACTTAATTTTAAACTTTTAACACATCAAAAGTCTAATACATACAAGTTTGTATGTAAGATAGCCATGATGACAATGTGGGAGTATCTCACTTGGTAGAGGCATTGCCTCTTATAAAGGAGGTTTTGGGTTCAAATCCAAGCAAGAGTAAAGAGTGGAATATTGTGTGTAGTGTAGGAGTAAGATAGTGATGGAGGGTGAATGGAATGAGTCTAATAAGCTTTAATTGGTTGATTTTGATTATATTTATATGCTTATATTCCTAGAATTAGATAATGTTGCGTTTCGGTTGTGTTTCAGGTTAAAAAGCTAAGAACCGGAGCATATGACGATAAATGAAGTCAAGGAAAGAGGGATTGGTGATTACAGGAAGATAGAGAATGGAAAAACGAAGATTTTGGTCCAAACGGGAGGTTAAACGGAGTCCAGATGAAGAAATAAAAGCCAAAACAAGTTTAACGCGAAAACCGGATAAGGGGCGTACCCCTATGACTCAGCAGTACCACCCTACGGTGCTGAAATATGAAGTTAACAGAAGTTAGGAGGCGTACCCCTACGGCTCAGGCGTAGGGGGGTACTGCAGCCCGAAAAATTTGGTTTTTTAATTATTTCGATCTAGGGTTTTGGGGCATCTATCATTCAGCCTCCAAGGACCTACCTAGTGCGAAAAAGAGTTCCAAAAGTCATTCTTCATCAATAGCCATCGATCGGGGTCATTTCTAAGGTGAATCGAGATGCAATCTTCAACCGAATCATTCGAGATCACTCCCGTCATGCGTGGCTAATTCCTTCGTGAGTTCTCCCGGGTTAGGTTTAGTTGTTTTGATGTCTTGAATATTGTTTATATGTTTTAGACTAGCAATATAAGCTTTCGAAGCTTTTTGCGTATTGGATTTTGATTTGACTTGTAAACTGTTACGATTTTGAATGAATGATTTGTTTAACTTTCTGCCCGGAGAAATTAGATTAATCTAGGCCATTGTTAGATGAATTATGAATGGGAATTGTAAGCTTGATAGTCGAATGATAACCTTCCATTGTGTTATTGCAATCGAAGTACTTAGTCGCAATGTATCACGGTTAAATCAAATCTGTTTGTCATGTCTATGTGACTAGGTCTAGGATAATCAATTAAACATCACTACAGTCTAAACTGAATCCCGAGAGGGCCACCTCTTCTCATTACTGTTTTCACAATCTAGTTTTTATTTACTTTGTTTTCTTAATCAGTTTCTTAAAACAACCAATCCAAAAATCTGAATTTACTTTTTCTGTCATTTACTTTTATTTGCATAATCTAGTTAGAAAGTGATTGCTTTCCACCAAACTCCTCGTGGATCGACATCCGACTTACCCGTACTAAGGTAATTAGGATTGGGGCTTTTGCTCTTATTTTTGACTGACCCTTCGACATCGGTCAGATAGTATGGTTTTTTTTTTAAAAAAGATAGCCATGATTTGCTAAAATCAATGTGGCAATGTAAGATATATAGCCATGATTTGCTAAACGTTTTTGTCTTTAAGTTTTTCAAGTGGATATTATTCATGAAATTGTTTCTATTGTTTTGATCCATTACCCTTTTTGGAGTCATATTTGAATTTCTAATAATTTATGAAAAAAATTAATAGTTACAAAACTTTTTAATCCGTATCAAAGATTTACTGTTTTGAACCATTAGCTAACCCAACCCAATGGCTACCCTTTTTCAAAATCATTCTCGACTCTATAAATCAACCCGAGTCATTATCCCTTTTTGTACTCGTATCATACTTTAAAATAATTTATAAAAACAAAATGACCGAGCTTTTGTTGCACCACTATAACATAAAAATGGATGACTTTCCATCACGATTATATCCTTATGTCTGAACCTATTAAATTAATAAATCAACTAAAATCCTTAGAAAAATTAAACAAAGATCAAGAAACTTACTTGTTAAACAATTCAACCTTGTCCTCCGTATCCTTGTTAGTCATATTGGTTGATTTTTAACTTGAAAATCAAATGAAAACGGAAATTAAAAAGTTACATGACTGAACTCATAAAAAAAACAATGGTTAACCCTTACGCTAACCTAAGTGTAAATGAAGGATATCCTCTTTCAGGTTCAAAAACTCAGAAGTGTGCACAGAGAATCGTAAATTTTGTGCGAAAACTTGAGCTAAAATTGATCTTTTAACCGGATTAGGCGTTTGAAGAAGTAGTTCCCTTCATCACAGATCCAATATTGCAAATCCTTCATGGTCTGTCAATGTAGCTGCCTCCATAAAAATAGAGACACCAACAAATTAAAACCATATGGTTAAGTTTACACACCCTAGCTAGCCTCCTTCTGTTATAAACAACTTTTGATATTATAAGCAAATTCATATTTGATTTTCATGAAATCATGTATGTAGGCAAAAGAAGAATTTATCATTTAATATATTGCATAAGGTTAAACTACTATATTTTCAAATTAAAAATTTGAGTGGTTTCACCCAACAACGTTGATTAATAAATATAAATATAGTTTTTTACAATATTATCAGTCAAATAAACCACTTATGGCTTTTATATGAAATGCTTTTTATCAAAACTCAATCACATTGGCAAGATGCCATCAATAGAAAATCATGTTTGTAAAAAATCATTATGCACTTCACATAGTGTTAAAAAATAACGATATAATTTTTTTGAAGCAGTAAGAGTTTCATCACTATCAAATAAAGCAACTATAGTTTCTTAGACACATGCTTGATCTAAGTCTTAATGCAACCACCATCTTAATAATACAACAAAATAAATGAACCATTAAGCAATCATACAATCTTTAAATTAGGTAAAATCGAAGAAAGTTAAAAAAAAACCATGAATTGTATCAAACCAAACAAACTCTGTATGTGTGGTGCAAACCCTTTAAATTTGAGTGGATGTCTCCCACATAATTTTAAGCAACTTTTTCGCAGTTGGATTGTTAGCCCTCTCCCCATATGAGCCATAGTCTTTCAGAAAATATGATTACCGATCTGCGGAGAAGTACTCACCTTCACACGTCAAAGAACAATCACCCCCATAACAAATTATATGGGAGAAGCCTCCCATATAATATTTTAAAGATGTAAATATAACATGTGTACTGTAAAAGAGAGAAAAACATTACTGCTGCCAAAAGTTGCGCTTAATGCAAGAAAAATGAAAAAAAAAAAAAAAGAAGACAAAAACCAAAACTAACTAAAACTTTACTATTCATTAGCATTGGTTTTTTAATATATATATATATTACTGTTTTACCAAACCATCTTTATCATTTTAAAATAATCAATATAAACTAATAACTAAAAGAACAACTACCGTCAAAACGTATACAGTTTATAAACTAACGATTAAAAGAATCATTAACGTCAAAACTTATCCAATTTGACTGGTTTGTCTGGCCCAATCAACCTAGCTCGTGTTGTTTAAAAAAAAAGTGTTAAAATAGATCAAATTAAGCCGTAAGCACTGTTGATAAATGATATGATAGTTGAGTTAAGTAACATGCTAAAATGATCATATGCTGTAAAATCAGAAAGATGTAAACCTAAGATGTAAAATCAACTATAAACCGTGTTTTTAATTTCTAAACTATTAAAAATAATCCATAACATTGTACACCTTTTCTTATTTCACCGATATGAAATTTGAAGATACACTTGTTTAATTGACCTGATTAGCCAATAACATATGTTTATTTACACAATTATATATTCGACATAATTTTATTTTTATGTATTTAAATACATATCATGTATACATAATTGTATTTTCACAGTTGTCACTCTCTCTCTCTCTTAATCCCAAATCTTGTCATACATAATAAATACCCAATGCATTTTATACCAAGTGTACCTAACGGTTATTTTTTGTAAACTAATACATATACCTGAAACCCAATTGGTAAAAACCTGATATATACCCGATGAGTTTTGAGGGAAGTAATATGAGATTGGGGTTTCCCAAATCCGAGTCATTGCAATCGTGGGTTATGATTTAAGCAATGTTCTCTTTTTGCGACTAATAAGTTGTGAGTTCAAACTTCAAAGATATGGAAATTGTGAATGAGAAAAAATACAAGAGCTCGAGAAGCAAGATAATGGGCTTTATTTATAGTAAAGAGTAGAAGTGTTCAGTTTTCGAATATGACTTGAAAAAATCGAAATTCGATTCGATTTCAATTCGAAAAAACTAAGTCGAAATTCGATTCGAATTTTCATATTCGAATTCGATTCGATTCGTAGTATAATTTCGAATTTCGAATTTCATATTTTTAATTTGATTCGATTCAAAATTCGAATTTAAATTATTTATATATTTTTATTTTATATGCACAAGTAATTACTATCTTTAAAAATTAGGCTTTTTTATTAGGTGGTTTAGTTTATAAAAGCAAAAATACTATTAGACAAATGACAATTTAATTATAAAATATCCATAATTTTAACACTTTTAAATACGCTAAACCTAAACATTCACAATAAAAGCGTAAATCATGAAGCTCGAAAATTGATCATTTTAGTTGTTAATTTCTAATATTTTGATTACTTGTCACTTTATTTTATTTCGTATGTTATCACTGACGTTATATATTAAATTTTTATTATTGTACTAGTTTAAATGATATCTCTAATATTACAACTTAGATGTTGGTTATTTTGATATTTGAATGTTTAAGGTTTTGATTATTTGATATTTTGAATACACAAATATAGGAAGTATAAACAATTTTTAATTAAATTCAAATAAAATCAATTCGAATTCTGATCGAATTCGGATCGAATTCCGAATTCGGATCGAATCGAATTTCGAATTTGAAAACGAATTCGAATTTCGAATTCGAATTGGATTTTTCGAATCGATTTCGAATTCGAATCGAATTCGAATTCTCTTAAAATATTCAAAATTCGAAATCATTCGATTCGAAATATTCGAGTTATTCGAAATTCGATTCGATGAACACCCCTAGTAAAGAGGCCTGTGATCGGTTTTGTTCTTCTGTAAATGGGCCAACTTACATCCATGATCCAACATCGCTTTCATATGCAAATGATCTTAAGGTTTTCTATCGGTTCAACTTCTAAATTTAGTTTTGTTTATGCATCACTAACTCTAATTTCTAAAAGCCTCTTTTATAGAAGAGGCTAATTATAAATGGGCTTACAAGCATCAAGTCCAGAGGGGAAAAACATTTAAGAGCCAAAAATGGACGACATAATCTACATATATTGTAATAAATCAATGTTTTTATTAATACATGTGATATTTATAAAACACCTCAACTTTGATTGCACGTATCTCTTTCCTATTAAATACATTTTATATTAAATAATAGTATTACATATTAAATCACTTTTATACATTTTTAAATAAAAAACTAATACACTAAAAATATATTAATATTACAAAACACACTTTTTAAAATATAAAATTCTATAAAACTGATTTTTAAAACAAAATGTTTAAACAAGCAAATTTTGAAAAATACTAACATTATTTTTAAAAATAAAACTATCATTAAATTACTTATATGATCTTTGTGGTTTGTTATTATTTCACTTTTAGTCCATAGCTTTCATAAATTACTCGTATGGTTATAAACCTTAGACATGTGTAATACATGTAGTTTTTAGGTCACCAAATTACCCATACATGCTTGACCAAATTAGCCTAACACAAGGAATGTTTGTGCTACAAATATTTAAAGTTTGAGACCATATGAGTAATTTATTAAACCTAAGAATTAAGAGTAATATATTAGCAAAACACAGAAGTTTGAGACGTTGGGGATGACAACCAGAAGTTTAGGCGGCCAGAGGGAGTCATGGTGGTGGAACGATGAAGTGCAACAAAAGGTTAGAACAAAACAAGAGAGATTTAGGGAGCTGGTCACATGCATGGAGGACGCGCATAAGGAACGCTTAAGGACCAAATACAAGGAGGCAAAACGAGAGGCAAGGAAGGCAGTGTCTGAAGCCAAAAACAAAGCATACAAGGAGATGTATAAACGCCTCGAAACTAAAGAAGGAGAGCATCACATGTTTAAGATTGCCAAAGCAAGGGAGCGGAGGAGGCAAGACATAGGAGTACTGAAATTCATAAAGAGTGACGACGGTCGAGTCATGGTGAAGGAGAATGACATAAGGAAAAGGTGGGAAACCTATTTTAGTGAATTATTCAACAACAAAAATAACATGGAAGAAATCGACAACTATACGATCAGAGGAGAAGTAAGAAACAACTGCTATTGTAGACGCATTACCTGGGATAAGGTGCAGAGAGCCCTTAAGAGGATGGGAAGGGCGAAAGCGGTGGGACCGGATGATATCCCTATAGAAGCATGGAAGTGTCTAGAAGACGAAGGGGTTACTTGGTTGACATCGTTGTTCAACAAGATACTCAAAACCGGTAAGATGCCGGACCAGTGGAGAAGCAGCGTTTTAGTTCCTCTATATAAGAAGAAGGGAGATGCTCAGAGTTGTGAAAATTATAGGGGAATTAAACTTTTGAGTCATACCATGAAACTTTGGGAAAGAGTGATCGAAACAAGACTAAGGAGAGAAACCCAAGTAACTGAGAACCAATTTGGATTCATGCCAGAGAGATCGACCACAGAAGCAATACATGTTTTGAGGAGGCTCATGGAAAAATATAGAGAGAAAAAAAGAGATCTACATATGGTGTTCATCGACCTGGAGAAGGCGTAAGATAGCGTACCGCGTCAGCTAATCTGGGACACCCTACAGCGTAGAGATATCCCTTGGAGATATATAGAGATGATAAGGGATACATATGAAGGTGCTAAAACGAGAGTTAGAACTCCAGGGTGATACAGACTTCTTCCATGTAGAAGTGGGACTACATCAAGGCTCGGCACTGAGCCCTTTCCTTTTTGCAGTTATTTTAGATGAGCAGTCAAAGTCTATTCAGGAAGACATTCCATGGTGTATGTTGTTTGCGAATGATATTGTGTTGGTGGCAGAGACAAAGGAGGACCTAAATACAAGGTTAGAAGAATGGCAATTGGCCTTGGAGAGTAAAGGACTACGCATCAGTAGGTCCAAAACGGAGTATCTTTGCTGTAACTTCAGGGGGACCAACGAGGAGGAAGACGAGGAGCATCGCGTGAATATTAGAGGGCAAGAGGTGCCACAGACAACAAAGTTTAAATACCTAGGATCTTTCATCCAGAGTGATGGAGACATTGATTGCGACGTCGCTCATCGTGTGCAGGCAGGCTGGAACAAGTGGAGAGCATCTACAAGCATATTATGTGACAAGAGGTTTCCAGACAAGCTAAAGGGTAAATTCTATAGAGTAGCAGTTAGACCGGCCATGACGTATGGAAGTGATTGTTGGCCGATCAAAAAGATTCAAGAGAGGAAGCTAGAAACAGCAGAGATGAGGATGCTAAGATGGATGTGTGGGCACACAAGACTTGACCGAATAAGAAACGAAACCATCAGGGGAAGACTGGGGGTGGCGTGCATATCAAACAAAGTAAGAGAAGGAAGATTGAGATGGTTCGATCATGTGAAGAGAAGAGGCGTGTTGGCTCTTGTTCGAAGCGTAGAGCACTTAATTGTGGACTGGAGGAGGTGCAGGGGCCGACCTAGGTTGACTTGGGATGAGCAGATTCGTCAGGATTTATTAGCATTACACCTCTCGGAGGACATGATCAGTGATAGGATTTCCTGGAGACGTAGAATAAGGGTTACGGATTATTAGGTACATAGAATACAGGTTAGAAGCAATAGTTTTTTTAGGAATGCCTGATTGTCATGTTGGTATGTGTGATTTATGTCTTTTTATGCATGTTGCAGGGCTGAATGTGGTAGTTTGTATGTGCCTATGGTTTGTTGCTTTTTAGGTGCTTTCGTTAGTATACTATGTTGATTTATTGTCTAACTGCCTTTTGTGCTTCAATACTTATACATTCTGCCTTTATTCTTGTGGTGTGTTTGATGAAAAAAAAAGGAATAACGATAATAATAGTAATATATATATATATATATATTACTATATCTAAAAATAAAAAAAAAAGTTTTTTATGAGCCGGGGGTCTCGTCTGAAGCAGCATCTCTACCCTTATGGGGGTAGGGGTAAGGTTTGTGTTCATCTTTCCCTCTTCAGACCCTACTTTTAAGTGGGATTTCACTGGGTATGTTTGTTTGTTTGTTATATTAGCAAAACACATAATCCATCCTAGTAATTTACTCTAAAATTATATATACAAAACCCTTTTGTGACGATCGATGTCACAAGATACTTCTACTAGACCATACGATGTCACTGCTACCGTTACGCGGCCACGACAGGTTCGCCAAACGCCCCAAAGCCCAAAACGTGTGAGGCAACCTTCCTTTTCAAACCCAGACTCTCCTAACAATCAGGCGGGTCGGCTGTTAGATTCACATCTGCTCGACCAGATGCTTCCGATAGGCATGTTTTCACATTTGAATGACCCAAATAAATAGGTTTTTATTTATGGTTGAATTCAGATACTCGATCAGAATAAGCAAGATTTTGTATATTAATATCCAATATGAATAAAAATATGGTTTTCCGACCTTAATCTATCCGAATAAGAATTTGAATCATTTTTTTTAAGTTTCGGATACGATTCAGATCTTGGTTTTTTTTTAACACCCCTACTTTTTTACGTTAACCTTGTAAGTTTGTATTCCAGGACATAGTGTGGTGAGATAGCACACAATGTGTCAACCAGCCATGAAGATAAAAAGATTAAAAAAAAAAAAAAGCTTTATTTGATTCTGTTACCTTTGAAGTGATTTTATTGAAGGGCAGTTTATGCTGCTTATGGTTCATTTCTAAATTACATTCACATTCATACACAAAACACAGGATCATTTACTCTAAAATCTATTTTAAGCAGAGAAATGCTAGAAGACTGGAACTACATAAACATATAAACACACTTCATTAACTGTAGAACCAATGAGCTTTAGCATCTGTATGTTTTTTATCTTCATTCAAATTCAATGCTGTTGCCTGTTAGTCACAGATGCATGCTTCTGATGCATTTCATGTCATTCCGCTTATACGGATCGATTATGCTTTATCAAACTCCGCTCGCGGTTTAGGATTCTCGCATCGGATAATCTCTTTGATGCAATTCTCAACCTGCATTGTCTCTCCCACAAGACACCCGACGCAAAACGCTAAAGAATTCAAGTGAAGAGTTAATTTTACAGCGCAATCTTCATCACTCTGTGTCTTCTCTATCACTTCCTTCAAGTGTTGAACAAATGCATCCATAACTTTTATGGCTGGTTGACTACCCGACTCCAAGTCAACGAATCCTTCACTCTCTTGTAGATGACGGTCAAAGGTCTCGTTAGACTTGACCAAAGTGATCTTTTGCAGGCACTTGACTCGTGGATTCGTGTTTTCTTTCAAAATGTTCATGTTGCTACTGATGTGTTCCTGAAGTTCTTTCGAGTCACAATTAGAGTTTTGTGTCAAACATGAAATAAACTCCATGTTGTAAACCATAATCTGCATCAAATCAACCATCTTTGATAATCTTTCTCGTATGGTATCATAGCAGGTTGCTGTAAATGGTAGAAACCAGAAACTGGGCTCGGATTTTGCAATTTTAATCAAGTTCTTCAACTCGTTCAAATCGGATTTCAATCTTTTTATGTTTTGTTTGTTTTCTTTCGGGCTTGCTATTTGATTCAAGCATTTGTCTAATGTTCCCAGGCATTGGGACACTTGCAGTTTAACCAGAGTTGTAGCTCTAGCCGGTTGCAGTATGACCTCCAACAAAACCATGCAAAAAAGCCCGATTGAAACCTCGGTCAATCGGGCAATTGCGAATTGTTTAGGTGGGCCGTAGTTCTTCCGGCCCAGAATCAAGAGTGCCCCGATTGCTGCCGCGATGCCACCGCTTTCGCCGAACATGTTACTGTGGTGTAGCATGCTTGTGAAAATGATCCATGGGAGAAGTATGACAAATCTTATTTCAGGAAATTGGTGTAAAAGACAGCTACCGAGCACACCGTAAACCGAACCGAATGCTGTACCTTTTACTCTGTTGTTTGCAACCGTGAAAATAGGGAGTCTTCCTTCCACAAAACTTATGGCTATTGTGAGCCCGGACCAGTAACCGTTCTTTTTGTCAAAAAACATGCCTAGAAGCACCGCGAGACCTAACGCGATTGAACACTTTAAAGCAAACACAACCCGTTCGAGACTCGATTGACCCGTATTTTCTTCAGCTATTTTAACCTTTTGTCCATCTAGTGATTCGGGTTTCGGGTTCATGTTTGAGTTGTTTATAAGCAGCTCAAAGCATGATAAGAAAAAAAACACGGGTAAGTTTTTACGGGTCAATGGAAGGTTAAGAGTGTTTACACATTTGTCCGATAGTTCGTCTTTTATTTCAGGGACAGTAACCGCATCATCAAACGATACAAAACGTTTCGTGTGTTCGAGTTTTAGCATTTGTTTCACATGTGAACTTTGTAAGACGGTTTTTAACTCTTCATCGATCGAGACAGGGAACGATGAAATGGCAGATAATGCGGTTTTCATTCCTTTGATTGGTGTTTCGATGTTTTCGAAGTTGTGAGCGAGGTGTGTTTCCCATTTTACACCTTCCTGTTGATGATAAGAAGCAAAAGTGAGATATGGTGGTTGCAAAGACTCGAACCCGAAGGTTGACTGGACCATGGTGCGTGGGGTGGGTGTGGTTACCTGGATGAGGTTGATGTGGTCAAGGAGGTGGGTTCCTGATTGAGCCATGGGTTCAGCTTGAGAGATGAGATCATCTGCTGTTGATTTGTCTTCACTTAAGAATGCTTTCAAGTAGAGACTGCTTCTTTGTGACGCATTTTCTGTATATAACTGGAAATGCTTCTTCACCTACAAGTATAATTAATTATATTGTTACTCAAGAAATTAAATTTAGTACCTTATACTTAGGGTCTTAACTTATGGTTTGATTCCCCTTTTAATTTTTTTTTTTTTATATTTTTTTAACATATTTCTTAATTTTTTTTACTACAAACTATGATATTGAAAAATGAGAATATACTGGATAAGTTTGTTTGTTTGTTTGTTTGTTTTAAACCGCTACACTTTCAAACTGGTAAAATTGGATGGACTGCTGACCCACGAAACCTGGTTGGTTAGTGTTGTTTACGGATACAATAAGTCATTTCATCACTCATAGGTATAGGCGGGTTGGGTTAGGTAACAGGTTAGAATGAGTTTTATGAAAATTAGACTTTTAAAACATTCATTGGCAATCACCTTTTGATTACTGACATACGGCCTAAACCAAAAAAAAAAAAAAAAGAGCTTTGCGGATACTTATTTTGTGCCATTTGTCGAAAAATTATTACCTATTCACGTTTTACTAACGAATTATTGAAGGTTCTTGCATTCTTTAGGGATATTGAAAACATTACGGTATAACTTTAACAGCAAATATGAAGGTCAAAAAATCATATGTATATATATTGAAAGATAGGCTTGTTGCCCAAAGCCGGCTCTCTGCTTAAAAAAGGCCTCATCTTAAGATCTACAAAATTAAATGGCTTCCAACTTTAGATTGAATTGATTTTTTGGTGGTAATTGATTCTAATTGAAGTAAAAAACATTTTTGTTTTAATATTCATGATTAATGTAGTCTAGTCCTTCATTGTAATATAAGTTTTTTTTTTTTTTTGGTCTTAAACTTGAAGAAAATTTTTATCTAGGATAAGAAATAAGACTTCGATTTTTATCCTTGTTTTAGGTCACCAAAAAATTTGAGACGGTTGTAGTTTCATCGAATATACTCTTGTTTTATTTTTTTTTTGGGATAATATCACATTTTCTCCTATTAAACATCCAACTTACATAAATCACCAACATTAAAGTAAAATTACAAATATCCTCATGTTTCAAAATTCTCTTAGTAAAGAGAAATATGTTAATTGTTTTTAATTAATTTATAAAGGGTAAAATAAGAAATACATAAAAAAAATTAATGAAATGGATAAATATGTAACATATTTGGTTTAGAAAGGGAAAATATGTAATTTAGTTTTATGATTAAGTAAATATGTAATAAAAGATTTTAATAAGAAGAAATATGTAAGGGTCAGGCTAAATGTACCACTCGTTCTGACTTGCCATACTCCCTCAAAATATTAAATATAAATTTGTCAAAATCAACCCCCAACCAAAAATGCACCAAACGCTATATCTAGCTTAAATTTTACTAAACGTACCCCCTTCTTACTTATCATACACCCTCCACAAAATATAAAATACAAATTCATCCAAAATCAGATTTAATCGTCTGAACCCTAGTTACCTCTTTGTTCAAATTCGATTGGATTGAGGCTCGATCGTTTTTACAAACATAGGGCTTTCATTTCTCGAACAAAAACGAGTGTAATGATGTATGAAACACCTACCTTAGCTAACTAATTCGTGTTCGTTGCTTGATGAACTGAAGTCGAACCATCGAGCTTTTATATGCCTTTTTCTTGATTTGTTTGAGCTTGTGAATAGCTTTGGTTTACGCAAAGAGTTTCATAGAGGTTAAAGTAATGTTTGGGTTCAATTAATTTTGAGTTTTATACTCGTTTTAATAGAGTTTGAGTTTTCTTCGACTACGGTTAGTTAGGCTTAGATTTCGTATTGATTTGATTTTTAAACGATTAATGATGATAACGATTTCGTGATGTTTTGTTTTTATTTCAAATCTTGATTGATTTTATCCATTAACACAAGATATAAAACGATCAGGTCGAAGGTGGGTATCCCTGGATCTATGGTTGATTACAGGTAGAGTATGGTGGGGAAGAAGATGAAGTTTGGAACATTTGCAAGAACATTCTCTCGCGTTTTTATTTAAAAGCTTATGAATCTTTTTAGTTAACAACTAAAATCATAAGGTTTAATTGTATATATTAAAAAACTTAAGGAGAGAGAACGACAACTAAAAAATATACAAAAGAGTGTATATTTATGATAATTAGCCCTATTTTTTTTTTCTATGTAGTGATAGTATGAGAGCATTGAGCAAAGCATATTCCATCATAGACTAGATTCGTGTTTAAACCTCGTGTCGTTTCATAAAAGTAAATTAAAGTAATATAATTAATTTAAAATAACACGACGGCTACAACTTTTCTTTTGCAATTCTTTAAAGGATATTACATTTGAATAATCTTGCTTCTGATAAACAAGTAGTCAAACTACACTTGTCAAATTCTTAAACCATTTAATGATGTTTGTCAAATTTTTAAATCACTTTTAACATATGTCACATTTTAAACATGTTATACAATTCTTTCTCTTATTAAATACTTATATATTATCTTTCATATTAAATAATTAAATCAATAAAATAACTAATGATTTTAGTTACACATTTTTATAATAATAACAACTTTTTAATAAATTAAAAATCAGATCTTTATATTAAAAAATAGAATTTGAAAATAAAAATTATATAAAACAATTTTTCTAGAAAAACAAAACCTAGAAGTTTAAACAACAAGATTTCTATACAAAAAAAATAGTTTTTAATACAATACTAAAAATGAAATGTTAAAAATAACGTAAATTCAATCATATTTTATCCTAAAATTCGTTTTTTAAACCCTTAATTTTCATTAGCTACTATATAATATTTTTTTATATAATCCGTGTAATACAATGGATATTAACCTAGTTTAGAATATATATAAGTTAGTTTGTTATAATAATTCATCAAATATTTACTAATAGTTTAACTATTAGCATTTTTAACGGTTATAATTGACCAATAATTCATATATACTTTACATTATTAAAATCTAATTTTTCTTTTTAAAAACATTTCACATTAAAATAACGTAAATGTCTCTATTCTTGTTTCCAGAACATAAGTTCCACATGTACTGTAGTGTTAAATTTGCTCCAAAACATATGTTAAATGCCAATCAAATCAAAAGTGGCATTTCATGTAATTAAATACAACATACCTCTCTTACGGCCAGCCTAGGGTACGGTAGTATCATAGCCACGACCGAGCCCGTCGCCCCAAGCACCGTGCAAGCCGCGATATGAACTGGGTGGTTCACCGGTCCCGCAGCATGACCTCGAACCACCACACCAACGTAAATGATCACCAGCTGCACATACGCAATGCGCTTGGTCAGTATAGGAAGGCACTCTGGCAACGACACCACAAACGCGCTCAAACCCACCGCGATGGAAGCACCAGCCTCATTGAACCTCGACGGACCCACGACAGATAGACACAACACGGTTGATGGAACCACTAGCACCGTTGCACAAAGTGCTTGCCATGAACCTCTTAAAGTGGTGCCTAGTGTTGCGTCGGACACGATCAGTATTGCGGTCACGTAGGCCACAGAAGGGTACTGAATCTGATGACGGACAGGGTCTGGTCCGTAGAGGGCGGTGCAGCCAATAATGGTGCACGCGATGGCAGTTCTGAAGGCGGAACCCAGTCGCTCGCGCCAGATAGCTCCAGCATGAGGCGGCACAACCGCTTTGAGTCCCATTTTGTGCTACACTAGCGGTTGGTTGCTGATACAAATGTATATGAACCTTAGTTATATATTTTGATTAAAGTTTAGATGTCACAAATGTTTGTCTGAATCGATGGTCTAATGCACTAGGGTTTTGTAGAAAATAAATTTGGGGGGGGGGGGGGGGGGGGGGGGGGGGCATGTGAGGGTCCTACTTGGGATTATATTATTATATTACAAAAAATAATTAGTAATTGAGATCGAGGGGGACTGGTATATTACTGTGTCGGATTTATAATTAAATCGGTATTACTGATTTTATAATAATAATTTCTTTGTATTAAAACTATACATTTTATAAATGACATTAATGGTCATTCAAACAAATTTTGCTTTTTCTATCTTTGAACTTTAACAAATTATTAATTCTTATCCTCTTTTTTCCTATTCATGATCGCTTCTTTGATTCCTATGATGGACATCCCTTTGAAATTGGCCGGTATTTAAATCACTCAACACTTGGAACGATTGAGTGAGAGTAATTTAGTCTTTTTATGTGCACTGCTCGTCAAAAACTGATTCAGTTATCATCTGTTTTTAGCACCTGTATTGTTTTTTATATGTCTTCAAAATCATGTACAAGATACGTCAAACCAACATTAATCTAAATCCAGAGATTTATAGGTAAAAACGTCTAATATTGTTGTGTTATTGGTTTACTTTTTTAATGTCTTACAAATTACAAAATTTAACTCACTATATTTATGTTTTCTTTGGTATATATAATTGTTCACAAAGGGTTACCGAAATTTGTTTTCACTAAAGTGAGTATTTTAAAACTCTTCTTACTAAGTAGATACACTTATGGCAGGAATGGAACGTAAACATTTTAAATCTAACTAATTACAAAGCTACTAGTATGGTTAGGAAGAGATGAAATTTAAGCAACTCTTGTACTTATTTATGTATTGATCACACAGTGTTTGTTCGTGTTATTTGATGTCTAATTATGTGATTTTATGTGTTACGGGCTCATTGTGGCCCTTTTGTTGAGGTTTGTTTTTGCTATTTTGCTATAGATTTAATACGATAGTTATTTACTTTATAACAGTTGTGCTGCAGGTTTTTTAAAAACACTTATTTGTATTTATTGTATTATTTTAACACAAGAAATAATTGAAGAAGAAGCTCCTCGAATGCGTCAAGAATCTGGGATTGAACAAATTGATGAGCAAGAGTGTCTATCGCGTGTCTTAGTTGACCGATGTGTTTGGAGTCAGGGCGTTATAAGAAAACTTATAAATGTTGCCCCTGATGTTTCTTATGTATCAAACTCTCAGTCACAGTTATCTAATGCAAGAAACCATTCGTTTAATGAAAGAAAATATAAAACGAATGCAAGATGAAATTGACACCCTCAATGAAAGAATCATGGCTCCTCAATTGATTCGGATGAAAGTTAACATATTTTGAAACATTATATAGTTTAACAACATGAAGTACTCGTCAGCCTTTACTTGACACTTTGTAAGGTTATTTGTGTTTGTTTGAATTTGTGTTTGGTTGGGATATTTGAATTATTAAAGTAGCCGTACCATTACTTGGATTTGCGGTTTGTTGTTGGGTTATTTGACACTTGTGTAAAGGTAATTTGTATGATTTTGTAATATTAGTAAGTTATTTTGTGTGCTATCAAGCACATCTTATAGTTTTAGAAAATTGGGAAATCACACAAATTTGGGAAAAAAATTTTAAGCAACTTTGTCGACAACTGTCACATCCCCAAATTCACACGTGCGGTGTTAGACCACTGAGTGTAACGTGACCAGGATCAAAGCTGTCAGTCATATAGAACGACTTTATATGAGTTGTACATTCACACAGTTTCTCATAAAAGTTCAATGTTATATCAAAATGCAGCGGAATACGTTAAAAGTTTTGCAGCGGAAAAGTATAAGTTTAACAACGAGAAGTAAATTGTATTAGACACTACATAGTTTAAGTTGCATCAAAACCAAACAGATAGAAATAAGCCTAGGATAAGAGTCTATATGTATGCAGACTCTCTTGTGCATCCTAGCTCGTGCTGTTCAGTTACCTAAGAATACATGCGAAAACGTGTCAACATAAAGTTGGTGAGTTCATAGGTTTAAGTAATTTAAAACAGAAAGACAGACATATACTGGGTATGTTAAGTTTTGTTGGATCTATGATCCCGAGTGTGTTAGTTCATCCTACCGAAACTCGACTGTTTCTTTGTCTACCAGGGTCATCGTTGAACCCAGCATCACATCGATATTACACTCGTCGTGACCTCCAGTCACTGCTGTTGTCGAGTGGGGCTAGTCAAACCTAGTAGTACTACGTAATAATGACTCGTTTGTTACACAACTAACGGTAAGGGTAGTGAGGACTTTGTTTGCGATAATAGTTATACTCGAATATAGTTTTACAACATACCAGTCATACATCTAAAAACAGTTGCATAGTATTCTCACACCAAAAGTTTAACAAAACAGTTAAGAATAAAAGTGGGGCTGAAACTCACCTGAGTTTAGCTGTGCGGTTGTTCTCGTGAACTGTTGTAGTGCACCTTTAGCGGTTACCTGTATCACATAGATGTTATGAGTTTGTGTTCACATTCGTGTTGGTCTCACTAGATCGTGTTCGTGTCCAAACAACTCTAAGTTGTTACGTTGGTTGTGCTGACCGTGTTTGACCATGTTGACCGTGTTTGACTTAACGATCCGTTGGTGACATGTTTAGTATAAGCGATTGTTTAATGTGCGTTTATTGTCGTGTGATACGTGTAAGCACACAAATTACATTCATGGGGTAACTTGCTATTTATAGTAAGATTCCATTTTAGGAGAGTTTCTATTTTAAGCAAGTTCACAAAGAATTCAATTTCCATTTATTCTAGCATGCTTGCTTATCCTACATGATCATGTTATCACATAGCATTTAATCACACATAGTCAAATAATCACGTTTCTTGTTTAAAAGTTTCTATTTATGATAAGTTGTAACAATATACATATTTCACCAAGACTAATGAATCAAGCTCATCAAAAATTATTATCTTAGTTCTAAATAATCGTCTAAACATGCTCGTTGTAACTAACACATCATTATTCACCGATTTCATAGAATAAAGTTACTATTTATAGTAAGTTATGTCAAAACCGCTATTTTAATGATTCTATTGCATCAACAACACCTATTATTAACATATCAAGTTCAAATAATCATGTTAAACATACAAATAATATCAAGTTCATCATCCTTTAACCATTTGTAACTTAAAAGTTACTATTTTTAGAAACAATGGCGTAAACCAAATTTTATATGAATTTCGACTAATCAAAACCCCAAAATTCATCATTTAAATCATAAATCATGATCCTAAACATATTTATGTTGCCATTTCATCATTTATCAACTTTTTTGTAAGAACAAAGTTACTAAAATTAGTAATGTTCACAAATACCCATTTCTTGACATACATAACTACACTAGATCATGCAAAACACCCCAAATACCATTTATAATCAAGATTCATCATCCATAATCATCTAAATTTACTTAGATCATGCATGCATGTGACCCAATACCACCATTTCTTAGTAACAACCACAAATAGTCATCAAATCTTATGAACATCATGGATCATCCCAAAATCACCAAATCAACTGTCAAATCATTAAAACACAAATTTATTGAAGCTAAACTTCATGCATGTGACTGATGTAGTGTTGCATGTGAGCTTGCATGTGTGTGAGAGTGATTTTAGACTACAAGGACCATAGGGCTAACTTCTAAAGCTCTAAACAAGCTGAGATGCTGCTTGAACAGGTGGGGAAAGCTCCTGAAATCGGCTGAAGGTGATGCTCCATTAGCTAGAAGATGGTGGTGAGCCTCCACAAGGTTCCTTCTTGGCTTCCAATCTTCAAAGCTTCAACAATGGTTTCCAATAGAATTCCTTGAGATTTCCAGAGTGTTTGCAGGTGGCCTAGGGAGGGTGGCGTCTGGATTCAAGAGATATGATTGTGGTAGGATAACAATGATGTACATTGGGTTTATAAAGATTTTTGGCGTCTGAGTTGCTTCGCGTACCGCCAAGGCTTCCCCTATGGGTCTTGGCATACCGCGGCGGTTTCGGGATTCAAATCCCCCGCCTATCCTTCGCGTACTGCCAAGGCCCACTTCGGGGTCCTTAGCGTACCGCGAAGGATCTCGGTTGAGCATATTTTGTTCAATTTCGATCGTATGGCTCGTTTTCGTCGTTTTCTCGACTATCGTTCGTCGTTTCTTGACCTGTTGTCGTTGTTTTACTTGTTATAGGTTCTCATAAGACTTAATTGTAGTTTTATTAGGTTGTAGTTCGTTTATTTCACCAACGTTCGTTAATCAAGACACGTGTGTGCGTTTTCCGATAATTTCTCGAATTATCGCATTGTTGTTCATGTTTGGACTGTTGTGTCACGTGTCACACTAAATTAATTAATTCTAGTGCCACGTAAGTAATAATAATATGAATTATTATTAAAATAAATAAAATGCTGACATCGGGATAGGGTAAATATTATTTTATTCTGGTTCGGTTTATGGCGACGACATGTCGTCAGGAGAGACCAACTATTTTATTTTTATTTAATTCTTCTAAAAATAAATATAACCTTATTGCAACGACCTACCCACGACAAGCTGTCGTCAGGAAAACATGTCTTTGACGACAACCCTTGTTGGTGACGACATTTTTCTTTGTAGCAATGGGGTTATAGCGTCGATATTCACCACGACGACAGGTATTCGTGACAGTCTCTGACAACCACAAGTCGTCGCGACAGGTGGACGTATCAGATTAATTTTCTTGTAGTGACTCCTCATCCTTTTCATATTTAGAGTTTTCAATGCTTTAGATGGTGAACACCTTATTTACTTGCCTTGTTTATTGTCAAATATTCACAAAATGAGTTTTTTTTAAATCAAGTGGTTGAGGGAATGTGTCATGTGATTTTAATACTGGGGGTAACGGATTCAAGTCCTGTCACGAATAAAATAAGAGTTTCATGTTGTGATAGGTGGTTTTATCTCACATGTGGTCCTCTTCATCAAACTAAAAAATGCAAGGAAAATTTATTATTGTTAAATATATAATTAATGGTTGATATTAAATTATAAAAGAAAAATTGATTTATATCCAAATCTCACCAGAATAAAATCCACATATATACTCATGAAACACAAGTCGAAAACCCTAGATAATAGTCCTTACAACAAGCCTAAAATTATCCAACGTGCTCTAGTTTGAGGAGAATAAAAGTAAATTAAGCACGTGTGTCAAGAAAAAATGCTACTACAAAGGGACCATTTAGAATACACATATATGCATAGAACTACTGTTTAGCTTTTGAAGTTAAAAAAAAAAAAACCTTTTTTTTTTCCTTTGTAACTTGTTCATTTAAGAAATACATATATCGTTACTTTTGAGGTTATAATATAATTGAATTTGACATATATTAAGGCAAATACAACATTGGAAAGGGTTGATCGACTCGATCTTGGAGTGTATTAATCCTAACTATTTGATAGGAATAGTAAACATGACTGCATTTTTATTGGATTCGTTCGAATTTCATTTTTTCTGACGACAATATGAATTCACTTACATGGTAAACCCTTGGATCCCTTTAATACCCGACTAACTAGGAGGAATAAGTAAAACACGACTGAAGCAACCAGGTGTCCGGGTTAGTGGAAAATCTCCTTACTTGGGAAGTAAAATTGAGACCTTTAGATTGTCTCTTCTATACTTTTAACACTACACCACTTTTTTGAAATTTGAAATTTCAATTTTTTTTTCATTTTTTTGAACGAAAACTAACTAAATTTGGTTTATTAAACTCTGATATATATTGTGTAATCATGTGCGCCATATGTTATGATCGTGTTGACCTGAAATTTCTTTTATTTTACTCTTTATGTTTTATTTATTTATCATATAATATATAAGTTTACTTTTGTTCAACCCTATATATATTTCTTATTTAATCTTTCATTGTTTAATATATTTTTTTATTGAAAGAGTGTAATACATTATTTTCTAACATAATTAATTAATATATACCAAAGCATATGTGACCTAGCTAGCAGTATTAAGTTTTAGATAAAGGTGTAAGTTGAAGATTTAGAAATATATATATGATTAGTAAGTGTTTGTGTTAGTCATTCTAAAAAGTGAATAGATATAAACAACATTATTATTTTACACTTCCTAAAAAAATGGTGAACACCACCAGTAGACGCTCTTACTGACCGGTCCCGGCCCACGACCAATATAAGGGAGGTAAATCGTGTGACGATTATATAATTGATTGTTCGTCTAACTAGACTACAAGTTCTGGAAAAATGAGCGAGCTGGATTGATTTAGATAACGAGTTATATATAATATGTTTAGGTGAAGATGAGTGCGGATAAGAAGTTTTAAGGAAAATCAATTTTGGTCTAAATGTGTTGATTTTAGAAAAAACATTAATTGAATTCAATTTAAAATAAGTTGTAAGTAAACAAATAGTTTATTTGCATAATCTTTAATGCGTTTATCATCAAATAAATTTATTCTATTCTCAAAATTTCTAAGTTACCCATGCAATGTGTTAAAGTGTTATTTATTTCAATATGTTCTATGTTATAATTATATTTATTTCAACCCAAAATACAATAATTGCTCCCACAAACAACATATTTATCTTATTTTATGTTAAGATTGTTAGGTCTACGTACAAGTAAGTGTATATTAATACTTTATTAACGGTTCTATGCAAAACATGTAATGTTATTAAGCAAGTGATTGAATATATAATACATAAAGCATTTTTTGTTTCTATAGTTTTCAATTTGAGCACTTTCTTCAAAAGTATACACTAAGAGAATGATGTTGATAAAGAAGTTTCAACTCACAACTTGAAAGAATTCATAAAAATATGAAAAAGCAACCACCAAAGTATTATGATCCACAATATAACTTGTGGATGCAAAACAAGTAACAAGTTGAAGAAGCAAGAGGGAATTGATCGAGCATAACCGCCGTGTGCAGGAGGGAATTTATAAATGCATAAGACGATGGATTCAGATTTGCATGAATTAATGGTGATTGCACATTAATCATCATTAATGATGGAATGGACTTCATTTACTCCACTCACTCCAACTCCTAGCTTACAAACCCTAATTTTGTGTGGTTCCAAGTTATCAGGAAGTTAATGAGCCTTTAGACCATTGCCATATTGTGTTGGACTCTTAAGGTTATATCTAACTTGTTAAATATCATCCACAAGCTAAGTGTTCTCACCCTGGCTCTTAGTCAGCCGCCCAAAACGTTTAACCTCTTATCAAAAACCCTAGTCTAAAGACTAATGATTAATAGATTCTTGAGTATGCCTGTCAAAATGGGCATGTTGGGTTGGGTTGGGTAACAGGCTAGAAGAGTTGGGTTGGGTTGGGCATGGGCATGGGTGCAGGTCAGGCATATTAGTTTTGGTCAAAATGAATCATTTTTGAAAACAATAATTTAGATTAAGTTAAAATGAGTTGTAACAAAACAAATAGTTTATTTTAATAATTTTATCATCAGATAAATTATATATCATTCTTACACGTTTGAATCTAATATATTCACATAGTTTTATGTTATTTATCTTGATCGACATTGTGTTAAGGTGTTACTCATCTTAACCTGTTCTACGTCATAATGTGACTCATTTTAACCCAACATACAATAACTGTTTAACTAAATCTACCCATTTATCTTGCTATGGGTCAAGATTGGCAAGTATATTCATGACTATATGGTAATTAACCAAAGTTGTGACTATTCGGAGCACTTGGAGTTATGAGGGTCAGAGGGATCGATTAACCGGTTAACCCAGTCTACCATTTGTTGCACGAGTCCTGGTTCGGTTAATAGGCTTACTTTGATGAATTTTTTAGCTTTTATTTCTGTTAACTTCCGCATGCGTTTTACATGTATAGGACATTCTTTTATCGACGTACTCGATAGATACTTAAAACACAATAAAAAAAATTGAGCGGATATTATTCAGCCAACAATAAACAAGCTCTTATTTAGCATAAAATATAAGTTAAGAAAATATATACACACACTAAATAATTTGTTATATATTGTTAATAGTTACAAAAAAATGCTAAAACATGATTTAGTAATAAACTAAAATAAAAACATGTAAAAATTTGAATTTTCGATAAATTAAATTGGATTATTTAAATAAAAGTAAAAGACTAAATTTAAAATCTTAGGTTTTTAGTTAGGATGGCTTAAGAAAATTCAAATTAACTGCTAAAATATTAAAATATTATATCTTTTTTCACTTAGTGACATAAGCAAAGTACTACAATTACTTATTATTGAATTAAGCATCGACTAATAGAATTATAGAAACACTAAAAGGCAAAAAATCCGAGGCAAAGATCATCCGAATGGCATGTAGTGAAGAGGAGATCAAGGTCTAGAGACTAGAGTTGCCAGATACTAAAAGAAAATTGGTCAAAGCATGAAATCAAAAACTTATGTGATGCCAACAAATTACTTAATCATATTTTATATAATTATCGTAATTACTTATTAATGGTTTTCGTTTGTTTTTTTTATTGGTATATAAGTATTTATTTCAAAACATCGACAATAAAATCACACAAAAACAATTAGAAAGACACCAGCAAGTATCATGTTGTAACACAAAAATTACATAATTAAGGAGAATCACATCAATCTAACCCGATCAAACTAACTTTAGGCGAAGAGACTCCGTAAGTAAGTATTGATGGCATTGAGTTGGATCTAAATGACAAAATTATTAGAGTTAAGCCGTTATTTCCTTTAAACTTATAAATTCGAGCTCTGACGAAAACTAATTAACATAAACATTTGTTAAAATAATTTTGATTGTATCGAACCTAGCTTCCATGATGTTGATTGCTGGTAGTTAACCTTCTAATATATAGTATTAAATATGAGGTACCAAAGGCATTAATTAATCACACTTATATTAAAGAGTGTGGTATGTTTCTCGTTTGTGATGAAAAAATGCTATAAAATTAATTAAGAATAGATTTAAAGAGTATATATGAATGTTAGAAATAAATTATTATGAGATATTGAGATGTCCAGTGTCATGATGTTGATGAAATATTACATTTTTACCATAATTTTGAGCTTACATTTTTGTCTTCATGTAATTATTTATGTTATGACGTTAATTAGTTTTAAATTAACACTCAATGTATCCAAAATCAAGTAAAAACAAACTATGTTTAACTTATTAGTATACATGTGACATTTAGAGAAACAAAAAATACGTCGACGTTAGGTGACGATATCTCTATTGTGCATCCCTCGTCTCGTCGGTTGTTCCAACCAAGTTGGAGAAGGGGTTTTTCATCCTTTTTTTTATAATAATAAAAGGAATATTTACGTATATCCTACTATTAAGAACATTTACTACATATTTATTAAATTCTTAAAATCAATTATATATTTTCTTTAGAAGAGGAATATATGTAACTTAATAGTTTATTTGAAAGGAAAAATTATTTAAAAAAATAATATGTAATTGACTTTTTTAATTAAGTATATATGTAATAAAAAAATATTAGAAATTATGTAAATGTCTCGTAATAAAATAACCAACTTGGGAGGAATATGTGGTGTGTTGTGTTATACTTGCTTATATGCCCCTAAAATTTTGTTTTTTTAGTCATACTCTATTAAAATTTATACGTAAATTTAATAATATTATTATTAAAAAAGTAGTTTTATAAACTATATATTTTTATTTTACTAGCTTATATTATGTGTGTAACACATGGGATACAAATGTGTTTACACAAGATCAGAGGCGAAGCTCTTTGAGGGCCGAGAGGGGCGACCGCCCCCCTCTTTTTTCGTCCGTATTGTTAATTTTTCGGTCGAATTGTTATTTTTAGTTAAAAATAGCGGTTTCGCCCCCCTCGCTTCAAAAAATTAACATGTATTTTGGGCTTCAAAAATTTCCGCCCGCTCTTAGTTCGGCCAAGCTCTAAGATCAAAGTGGTTACTATTAAAAGTTAGATGTATCGTGACTCAAAATTTGAGACACGGATTCTTCAAAAAGTCACAATAGTAATTATTATCTAATGGTTAACTTCATAATAAATAGTTAGATTTATGTGTAATTTTAATCATTATAAATAGTTAACTTCTAGTGAGGTCTTCATTATTACTTTTATGTTTTTATTTGTTACTAAATAGCTAATGATTACAAGGAATTAAATATTTAATACATATTTTCTTATTCTAATAATTTATTAAAATTTTAACTTAAAACTTTTTTAATTATACCTTATCTTAAAATATAATCTTGTTCTTCTTAAACGTTCACTATTTATTATTTATAATTATTAAATTTGTATTATTTCTTACTTCCCTGATAACCGGACATATAAACATAAAAATCTATGTAGAAAAACTATTAGATATCATGTTGGATTATGAAAACATTATCACCAAAATATCTCTTTTGGTTCATAAAAACCATCCCCCTCAACTACTATCTAGGTGCTAATAATTCCAAGACTTTTCATTCGGTTATCAACAAACAAATATATGTTTTCATCAAGATTTTTAACCAATTCTAATTGTTAAAATAATGTTTGCTAATCAATAAACAATAGTTAAAAGAAGAATTAAATTGACAAAACACGAATATTAATTTTCTCCTTTTGTTTTTATTTATTTATTGTTTCTTTCTTCTATATTGTTTAGAAATGTCGTTTAGCATTTGATTTTCTTGGCTCGGTTTCTTAGATGTCAATACATCTGATCTATGACAACTTCGTTAGGACATATAACCATGATTCCGCCGGCTATGCATTGGGCATTGGCAGACTTCAAATTCCAAATTTATTAATGATATGTTTTTTTTTTTTAACATCAAACGCCCGGTCACCCGGGATCATCTTGGCAAATAGATCACCCTTCCACCCGAATAACAGAGTGTGGTGACCTGACCCACTCGTCCAGGAGGAAACTTACAGCTAGAAAAACCCTTGGCTCAACCCAGAGCAATATTTGCTTTAGGTGAGACTCCAACCAAGATTTCTCATATGTAACCAACCCTTGCAGAAACCACGGACATAAAATCAAATTTTATTAAAAAAACAAACAAACAAAAAACTTCTAGCAATATGATATCTATATTCAATAATTACGTAAAAGGTAAGCATTTTTTTAGTATATATGAATACCACATATATGCTATAAATCACGTTATTAATGTTAAATCAGTAAATCATGCACGTACACCATTTGTGTTATAGTTATGCAATAAAATAATGTTATTAAATTATAAATCACGATAGCTATCATTGGGTTTTTTTATGGGTGGTGTTATTCACACGCCCCACTGCCACACCTCACACCGCAATACGCCCAGTATTGGTCAATACGGGGAGTATTGAGGGTAATCATTAGGTATCAGTATCAATTATTTTGGTGTCAGTGTCAATGATTGGACACTTGACAAGGGGTGTTAAAATATATTTTTGGGGTGTGTAGATAACCCCTCCCTTTTTTATAAGATCTATATAGTAGTAATATATACTCATATTAAAAAAGAATAAAATGCTTGTTCTCTGTTTTAATTTTTTTAAATGTTGTATAAAAACTTTATTTGCGTATAAATATAATGAGAAACTTGAAAAAATTAATAATTGCAATAATAATCAAAGGGCTTTATCACAATGGTACAAAGGAGTGTTAAATTGTTCCTTTCTAAAATAGTTTGTAGGTTTAAGTATTATAATAGACAAAAACAAAATGGAAGAAATTGTTGTTGAAAAAAATTGCATTCATACTATTTCAATTTACCCCTTTTTTGGATAAAATTACTTTGTATTTAAAAATTTTAATTAGCTATGTATTATAATAAATAAAAGTTTTCTTTTGCCACTTGTCAATCTTTAGTTAAATCAATTTATGAATTTCTCGTCTCTCTTTCTTCCTTTAATGTCTTTATTTATTAGATAACTAGCCTAGAATCCCGTGTATTACACGGTCGAATAATAAAAAATTAATTCGTTAATATTAAATAATAATAAATATTTAACAATTATAAAATTGTATCTAATTTTAGATATAATTAAATTATTCTTATAGTTTATTGAATTTTCATAAATTAGTAAATTATTGGAATAAGAAAAAAATTATATTTATTATTATTATTTAATTATATAATTTAATTACTAAAAATTAATGGTATTTATTAGGTGAGAGAAGCGGGAAAAACATTTTCATATTTAACCAGAACGTGACACGTGACTCCTAAAAATACTCCTTTATTAGAATAGAAAGATGAAAATTGAATAATATATTTAAAATAATAAAATTTTCTGCCTATAAATAAGTTAAAATAAAAAAATGATCAAAAGAAAAAAATTAAATGAAAGTAAAATAATAATTAAATATATAAATAGAAAGTTAAAAACTAATATTTATTCAATCTATATAATAAGAGAAAAAAATTAACAATATATAAACAGAAAGTTAAAAACTAATATTTATTCAATCTATATATTAAGAGAAAAAGATTAACGATTTTAACAAATTATATAAATTAAACCCATGTAATACATAGGTTTTAAGTACTTTTAACCTAGTATAAAAATATAAAGACGATTCTGTTAAAGTAGAGCGATATGGAAATTAAATGGTGGATAACTGGGCCATCAGAAAAGTATTGATACGGGTTTATGGCGTCATTATTTCGTTAGGGGCTTGGGGCATCACTTGCAATTAAAATGCATTGAATAATGGATTAATGGATGCATTTCAAGGCCCAATAAAATCATGTTAAGCATACACCAAATGACCAAAAGTCATAATTTCATATTAAATACATATGTGTGTCAAAATGGATGGGCTGGGTTGAGTTACCTAACGGCCAACGGGTAATAATAAGTTCGGGTCATGATGGATGCATTTTAGAAAATCAATTTGATTTAAGTTCAAATGTGTTATAGCTAAACAAATAGTCCATTACGATAATTTAGTGATTTTTTACATCTAATATGTTATTAATTATGTTTTAGAAATTAGAATTTATTACATTTACATAGTTTTTAGGTTACACATCTTACCCTATTGAGTTAAAGTGTTACACATGTTAACCCATATCATATTATGATGTTACTAATTTCAACCCATTATACAAGTGTTTCCCCAAATCAACTCATTTCTTTAAATTTGAGTGAAAATTGTCACCTCTATAAACACATGTATCCTATAGATTCATACAAAATGTATAAACTGTCAATTACCCGGCCATTTAGACAAACGTAATACGTCACATATAACCTTATACGTGTAGGGTTATCAATTTCAGACACAAACACGCTAACACGACTTGACTTTAACATCTTTTGAGTTTAAAACAGGTCGACACGTTAAGACCTGTTTAGTTTCGTGGCTAAGCAGATAAAAACTCGTTAATCTATTAAGACCCTATAAGACATGTTTATAATTTAAAAGTTAAAATAAATAATATAATAAAATTTGGAGTAAATTACAGTTTTGTACCATGTGGTTTTCATGTTTTAACTATTTCAACTCAAAATAAAATATTCTATCAATGAAACCACTGTGGTTTAAACAACTAACGGTTTTGCCCCTCTCCCAAACCTAACTATTCTAACGGTTCGTTAATTATTTAAACCACATGGGCTGAATCGTTAGTTGTTTATGCCACAAGGGCAGCATTGATATAAGATTATATTTTGAGTTGAAATAGTTGAAATATTTAAATCACAGGGGCAAAAAATGTAATTTACTCTAAAATAGGTGGGTAGCTAATTACATTCTAAGCTTTTGATTCTCTAACCCTGTGTCCTTAACAGGTTCTTTAACATGTTATTTATAGTGTTAACTGCTAACATGTTCCTTAACGGTTCATTTCGTGTTTACCTATTTTAAAATGGTCATGTTTGTCTTTGAAAAAAATATGTACGATAATTTTTTATGTTGTGTTTGTGTCTACCCATGTCATGTTTTGTGTCTTAACATATCATGCATGACCCATTATGCCAGCCCTATATGTGATGTATGAATGATTAAAGAGCAATTTGGAAGGTCGTACTCGAAAGTAATATGCCACATATAGTCTTATACTTGGTGTGTAGGTCAATATATAGCGTATAACATTATATAACTCGTACGAGATTTCTAAATTTGTAAATCAACTTAAATAAGAATTATTCGTCGTGATGTAAGATTTCTTTAAGACCTAATACATATCGACGATACATTCTTTGATCAAAAACTTATATTTATTATAATTATTCATTCAGTTTATCTAATTTAAACATATGTGTTAGCAATGTTGTTTTGGGACTCTTTTTGGTGACAATTTTGACATTTCATATGTGTAAATAACAATCAGATATACAATTCTACCATACTTATTTTTTCTTTGTCAAAATACCAATCACATTGTTTCCTAAGAAGGAATGTGACATTCAATCTTCATATGAGAACATGCTTTCAAGTTTGTCAATTTGAATGAGAAGCATGACGTTCAATCTTATCAAAAGAACATGCTATATTAAGTTGAACATTATGAGTTCACTTTCAAACGTCAACCTTCTTACTCCCATGAAGGGAGCTATGAATTTGTCTATTTCAGCCTACAACAATGCAACCTAAAATTCATTTATGGCACTGAACCTTCTGAGTCACACCAAAACAATAATGAATCTATGAGTGAACCTTTTAACACGAAAGTGTTATGTGAACCAACCAGGTATGACAATTCTTCGGTTATATATTCTCATCTTTGTATAACACGATGGCAACATCTCCATCAACAGAAACATATACATTGCTCAACAAAAGATAAAATATGAAAAGAAAGTAGGTGAAAATTCAATACACGTTTTGGAAAAACTAATGCATTCTAAAAGGTTGAGAAGATCTTGGCACAAATGTTATGGATGAGGTAGTCTTTTGTCGTTTGAAATCGTGCATCTATTGACATGCATTCCCACAGATGTTAATGATTGACGTGACATTCAAAACAAACATGTACATACTTTCATGTTTAGATTATTGGTGTGACATTGACACAAGACGTTTTTTACATTGCACATGTGTTTGTAACCAAATAATGTGAGGAGAATACCTATGAGTGCTACAAAAGGTGAAAGATATGTTGAACATGTGTGCGAAACAATGTGTGATGATAACATACAGAGAACTTGTACTCATGAAGGCATGTAAGAAAGTATTCTGGAACACATCTAGATGTACATGCAGGTGACACACAACAAGAATTTCTTAAAATATTGCAAGGCAAACTTTTCCAGTGATGACTAGAAAAAAGTATAAACATATGTGGAACATTGTTTGACTTTTTCATATTGAAGACTTGCTGCTGATATAACTACAATGTTCTTCTAACAACTAGTTAAAGACAAACGAAGGCGTAAGTTTTCCTACATGCGTGCATGTTTACATATATAACTAATGTGCTTGGATTTAATTTTCATACATTTTGGATTATTTGATGTTAGCTAGTTGAAGACTCCCAAGAAATGTTTTTATTAGTCTAAACCAACAAAACTCACAAGTTTGGTTAACATACAATCAATAGAGTTGAGATTTAGTTCACAAGCTTAAAGAGATAAATGAAGACAACTAACAACTTACTATCTAGATTTGTGAGGTTTGTTGATAAAGTTGTAAATTCCCAAGAGGCGAACATAAATCATAGTTTTGAGACAGGCAAGAACAATATAAGAAGTCAAGAATATCAAGTTACAACTGTTTTGGTCAAGAAAAACATTTTGCAACTGCTACCTTTTTATAAATTGTGTCTTGTCATGTGCTTGTTGGCTAGCAAAGAAGGAAAACACGAGTGTCATTAATGACATGAAAATCAAGCATTTAACCAAATAAAATTTTTAATGAAAATTATTAAAAAGGGTCACGCTTATTAATAAAAACTAGTAAAGTAACCCTCGCTTCGCGATAGACTATACTGCTAGAAGAGAATCATACGACTTTATTATGAATCCATTTTAAATATCAAAACGTATAGGTAACGATGATAATTTCAAATATTCGAGTAACCAAAACACAAAATCAAAATTTAGCATTTCAAGACTCTTTAAAATAAATGGACAATTAGAACACAAAATCTTAATATTTTAAATTTTAAAAATTAACCCTAAGAAAAGTCAAAATATATAAGTTACGATTCTATTAATTGCCTCAAATAATTTATCATGACATTAGTTAGGGGTGTGCATGAAACTGAAAAAACTGACCCAAAATCCAAAAAATCCAAATCGAAATAACGAAACCCAAATACAAACCAACGGGTTTGGTGTAAGTTTTCTAAAAAAAACCGAATATTTGGGTTTGGTTTTGGTTTTGGTTTTATCTAAAAGAAAAAAACCGAAAAAATCGAATACATGCATATGTATGTGTATATAGTAACTTTCAAATCATATATTTAATTATTTTTTAGGCTTACGATACAAAAAGAATATAAATTTTACAAAATTTAAATATTTCCGCATATGTTTTTAAATATTAAATAGTGTTGCACTTTAAATATTTTTTATTACAAATACAATATTTTGGTTTTGTTTTATTATATGTAAAATTTTAGGCCTAAGTAAGAAACCGTAAAAATGGAAACCTAGGCCAAACCAAAATGGGTTTTAACAAGATAAAAACCGAAAAAACAGAATCCAAACGTGTTTAAAAATCAAAAACCCAAAATTTCGGTTTTAGGTTTTGACTTAAAAAAAACGACGCAACCTGACTCATGCACACTCCTAACATTAGTACCAAGAAAAACACTTTTCAATTTGCAGATTTATTGCAATGATGAACATTTATTGAAATTGTAAACCTCTTTGAAAGTTTAGAGAGAAAGAGAGAGGTGTAAATTAATTTTCATCATTAATCAATCTTTTAACACTTTTTAGCTATCATCGGCACCTAGCAAACACCCATAGTATGGCAACTTGTCCATCGCCAACCTTTGTGCGACTACTACCCAACCACTACTACGGCCGCCATTCGCACACCCCCAACCTTTGTCTCTATATTCGATCTGTCGCAAGACTACCACCAACACTAGTAGACTTGTCACACCCCGAGCCGGCGGGAACGGATCGGGTTTTCCCGTCGGGCGGAAGTTTCCGGTGCGCGATATCGTGAGCGATAATCGAATGATCAGATTGTTTACATAGCACATGATAGATAAATGAGAAATGCTAACACATACATGATATAGAATTACAAAGTTAAATTACATTGTTTCCTCATAATTTAACTAAGTAAATCTAATCACAAGAATCAATGAGTTTATATCTTGTATATGTACAAGATATACAAAAGATGATTCATGTTCTTGTTATCCAAAAGTATGTGATCGATGTGTCGTAGGTCAATCAAAAACAATTTATAATTAAGAACTTAGCTACCTTTGACTATAGCAAGGGCAAATAAGGTCGTCTCCACAGGGAATCAGTGGAAAGTGTTAATTGTCACTACAAACTAATTAATCTAAGAAAAATGAAAACTTGATTGAATTGAATTAAGAGAATCGTTTAAAAGAAACAAACTTTAATTTCGATTTGAAAACTATTAATGAAAAAGGTAATCACTTCCGGTTTTTAGGTTGCAAGATCCACAATGAATGTACATTAAACCTAGGTTGAAATCATATAAACTTAATGTTGTCAATCAATTCAATTAAAGTGACAAAGATGGAACGAACGTTTAAGACTTGCTCATTCACAAAATTACCAATAGATATATGCAACACATCACACAACTACCAATGAGTAAACGATGCAAGAAAACCGAATCACTGATGGTAACGCGACAATACGAAAACATAAATCTATTGTTTAAATCAAGCAAAAAGAAATCATATCAAGTTTACAATCAAAAACCTAGATTCAACATTCAAACATTGTTTCACTTACAACCCTAATCAACCGGAAGCAATTACAAAAGAACTAGCCTTGCCTTCTCATGATTTGATCTTCGATTGTTGATTCCATTGATGAATTCTTGGATTGAATCTTGATTTGGAGGGTTGGATCCACTCAAAAACTGCCCAAAAACGTCCCAAATTGGCCCCAAAAACATTAACTTTCGACTTAGATGGATTGTGGCTTGAAAATAGGCAAAATAGGGTTAAAAACTCGTTTTCCGCGTTTTGGGCGTAGCCTACGCTGGGCCAAACTGAACGGTGCCAAATTTCTGTCAACGCTGAATTTTTGGGCGTAGCCTACGCTGACTTGGGCGTAGCCTACTGTTGTCCTCGAAAGTGGTCTAAGAAAATAACTATAAAAACTAACCTAGACTCAACTTAATTACAACGAGTTAAAACCGAAAATCCTAAACTAAACCACTACGACAGGCAAGTGTACCTATCAATTGTAGAATAGCTAACGAAAGTCCGGATATCGAACCCACGAGACACTGACTCAACGAAACAAGAGTAGAAAATGATTAAAACAAATAAAGGGGGGTTTTGAATAAAAATGATAATTCAATTAAACTAATTACCCTAATTAAATTATAAAAGCAATTTAACTAATATTTAAACCCTAAAACAGATTAACGAATTTAATTAAAAGATATGGTTTATAATTTTAGAAAAAACTTAAACAAATTAGAAAACTCTACTTAGGTAGAATTCCTGTTTGTGATTATTGATACTATTGACTTTGTTTGATATGATGGAATTAGGATCTTAAACAGCAAAATATAAGTAACTTAATGTATTCTGGATTAATTACCAAATATAACCAATTAAGAAAACTTAATCTTGCAATAAACACACTAGTTAATTGAATCACCTCCCGGATTTCTCCAATAACACTTTGTACTCAAATGAACAAGTCACATTCCTGATTTTCTCATTCCAATACATCAAAGATGCAAGGAGTAATCTTACAATGTCTATTTTAACACGAAATGACAATAACATTAAGTATTTCAATTAAACAACTCTCCCGAATAATTATCATGAAAACCCTAATGTTAAAGATCACCCGACAAGTCTATCACCTTCCGGATTTCTAAACTTAGATACACAAAGAACCCTAAAAACATCAATTATATCTTTTCCTATGGCTAGTGATATCAAACAAGCCACAAACTAGTCATAACACCAAGTCGATGACCTAATACGTGTCTAACACCGAAAGACATTCAATAAACACGTATGGAACATGATATAAACTGATATAATCAAGATTAAATATGCAAAACTCATCAAAATGACACAATAAGATCTGTTACAAAAGTGTTTTCCATCATATATCAAAACAATAGTCAATAGTCATCAATAATCATTCAAACATTCATTCTAACCTAAGTAGAAGTAAACTATTAGCCTACTAACATCATCATCAGTCAAGAAATCCCAGAAATATCATAACAAGATGAAATAAACTACTAAAAATTAAGAACAAATGAAACAAAGATTGACCAAGATGATATCACATGTAAACAAAGTCTTCTAGCCCTCCAATGCTTCCCAAATGCCTCCTCAAGCTCCTGGATAGCTCTCCTGCTTCAAAAATGGTCGAGAATGATCCATGAAACGGCTGGGGAGCGTCTCCTATTTAATCTCGCTTGAATCTTGACTTTTTTCAAATTTCAAACCTGTCGCGTACCGCGGAGACTAATTCAAAATAACACCGCGTACCGCGATGGACAAAACAAGCGGGGAACCCCCGAAATCCTTCGCGTAACGCGAAGGTGAATTTCTTCCTCATCGCGTACCGCGATGACGTCATAATTATGAAAACTTGTCTTTTTCTCTTGATTTCAACCGGGGCTCGATTCCTTTGGGTTTCGAACTCGATTTCCGCTTATTTCATTCGACAAGCCTGTAAAAACAATAAACATGTAAAAAGAATCTAAAAATAAACAAAAACGACATATTTACAACTTAAAATCAACTAAAAACTATTTAAAAACCAGATGTGTTTTACAACCCATCAAAAATACCCACACTTGAACATTTTTCGTCCTCGAAAAAGATTTACAATGGAATCACAATCAGAAATTTATCTTTAACCTCAAAAATTTAAACACATACGCATTAACCACGATTGTCAGTATTTGTATCCATTTAAACCAACAACTGATATATAGGTTCCCTAATCTTGATTCATTATATTCAAATGGTTCAATCAACTATAGGTATTACACTCAAGTTATATAGATCAACTTAATCCTGATAAAAGCTTTCAAGTTACAATTACATTCGAACAACCCAAATGAATTTAAAAATCAAACCTTAGATGGAATGGATGAAGGTATGGGCATTTTGCTTCTAAATTAATGAGCCTAACTTAGTGGTGTTTCACTCGGTTGCCATCCGGGGTATGACACATAAGCTGCAGCTCTTATTTTATTTTGTTTTATATATTTTTTTTTTTTCTGCAAGCTCAACCCATTTAGTGGATTGATGGATGATGTTTCTTTTAATCAGGCGCCATAAGTCTCGAATTTATTTTCATAAAAAGAGAAAATATGTGCCAGGTTTAATTTTAAAAACATTAAGTTGTTTGTTTGCAAAAGTTCCTCTAATCACAATTAAACAGTTTCAGAATCCCCATATTTCCCAAGGCAAAACCTATTAGCATCATGAAAATTAAGTAAATTATATCAATACTAGAGAACCTTTCTATCAATTAGGCCTACTAACATATCCCAAATTAGATGCGTACGTTTAAACTTTTAAAAAAAACATAAAATTCCTGATTATACTATCATTTTCCATTTTAATGCAAAACCTAATTCAAAGACTTTTTACAAAATTATATACAATATTTACAATCTAACCTAGAAAATTTTAAAAATTAAAACTCAATTTACAATTAAACAACTAAAAACCTAAATAAAATGAAAAAGAATAAACATAAATAAAATAAAATAAAATAAAATAAAATAAAAACAAAAATTTGGAAAAGACTTAGCTGGTTTCATGTAACAGCTGTGCATGTCAAATCCAGAATAACACAATCGTATAGCATTCCATTCGCGATCGAGTTATTTGTAATCCTGTTGATTGCCTTTCTAATACATAAGTTATCACTACCCAACTGATAAGGGTAATTCAAACCAAACTGCACATGAAGCTCTAAACAATCCAACAAAGATTAACTATAAAAGAAAAATTAAAAATAAAAGACTCAAACCTAACTAAAACTGACTTGATTAATTACAAATGACTCAAATTTACTATTTTTCAAAATTTAACTAAAAATTACAATTTATTTACTAAAATTTTCAAAAATTTTACAATTTTTCACAAATCTCATACCCACACTTAAAATCAAACATTGTCCTCAATGTGGAATATGAAATAATGAGCAATTCAACATAAATATACAATTTACAATAATTACAACTTCCCTGATATGTGACAATTCTCATAAGTATTATCAACCGCCATCAAATCCAATCGCAATAACAATTAAGTTCCAACTTTGCATTCTGAACATTCACGATGAAATTGGCAATCCACTAACACTCACAACAAACCATCAACATATACATGGATAATAATGAAAGAAAAACTGTACAAACAATAATCAACCAAAACAACCATAAAATATATACAATCAGTAGTCTATGTACATCTGATTTCAACAAAATATAATCCAAATATATACAGACCATGATGATAAAAACAAAAAATAAAGAGAAAAATACAAAAGATAGAACTGCTACTGCTTAAGTACTGAAAACTAATCATGAGGCTCATCAGCATCTCCTCCTGGCTGCTGAGGCTGATCCGGAGCTCTAAACCACTCAGGAATCTCTATCTCAAAATGTGTAAAAAGAAGTCTCATCATCTGACCCAGCCTCTGCTGCTCCTCCCAAAGACTCTCTAAAGTGATACGGGGAGGACGAGGCTGACGAAGAGGAAATACCTGAGGTGGCCTCTCCGCCCTGTGCAAAATCCTCTGTCTCTCCGGTGGTACCTGCCTCTGCAGAACCTCCGCATCTGGGGCCCTCTCTGGTGCAGGCCTAGCTGGCATCCAAGTAGCTGGATCGGCCATAGAACACATGCCAGCTAGCCGCATGTCGTCCAAACTGTATCGCCCCGTCTCAGGCCCCTCTGTCAAAAATCGGCGTGGGAATCTGTTAAAGACTCCCAGCCTCATAGCAATACTCCCAATATAGGGCCCAAGATCCAATCTAGCCGTCGCCCCTCCACGGCGAATCCTCGCAAATGATGACAATAAAATACAGGCGAGGTTAGCCGGGCGACGGCTAATCATGCTGTACATACAAAACAGGTCTAGTTGGTTGCATTTCTCTGCACCGGCCCTGCGACCGACGAGAGTGCAACTAACCATCCTGTGGACATAACGAATGAGTGGATCACGAATCGAAGACTCAATAATCGCACTCGTAAACGGTCCATCAGCTATGGACGTCCAAAACTCCTCCAACTGTCTCTCAGTAATGCCTAAATCACTGGGCTCCCTCACAACTGCCCTCAGGCTCTGAGCAAAGCCAGGCTCTCTCACCTGCTCTGCTGTGTAAAATCCCGTCGCAATCGCGAACTGCGGGATACTCATCGAAAATGTACGTCTGCCTAAGGCAAACGATACAGCAGCAGGATCATCGAATGAGCCTGACATGTGACGAAATGTCGAGTGAAACTCAACAGTAAGCTCCATGTACTGAGGCCACCTACAATCTAGGGCAGTCCTCCACTCGTCCCTCACGATCGCATCAAACTCATCTAGGCGTCCTAGCCTCTCTAATAGCTCTCGATCGAAGGTACGGTGGTGGTAGTGCTCCATCGTCACAAATCTCTCGCATCTGGTGGCCTCCTCTGTCCCCTGCTCGAACTGCAGGACAGTGTGATCTCTGAGGACACGCTGATCTATGGGAACCGCCTCATCCTCGTCAATAGGGAGGATCTCCTCTGATGAATAGATGATCTCCCGAGCCCTCCTCCTCGACGAGCTCGAACCTCTGGCCCTCTTGGCCCCTGCTGCAGAACTCTCAGCTCCAGACATCCTACAATAGCAGTGTACAAATGTACAAAATACATAACAAATTTTACAAATTAAACTAATTCAAAACCTAAATTTAATCTATTTACAATTTTTACAAAAATTTCTATTTACAAAATATAAATTTTAAAAATTAAAACCTATTTACAAAATTTACAAAAATTTACAAAATTTATAAAAAAAATTTACAATTTATTTTACACTATTATAAAAATATTTTACAAAAATTTATTTACAAATGAAAAGTTATTTACAAAATTTCAAATAAAGTTAATCTAATTACTATACACTATATATACAAAAATTATTTAAAAGATTTTAACCTAATTTTAATTTAGAAAAACTTAACTTTATTTATAAAATTACATTTATATACAAAGAAAATAAAATATAAATTAATTTTTATTTACAAAATTATATACAAATGTTTTCTGTTTATCAACAGTTGAACAAATTGGGTTCCGGACAGGGTCGCGTACCGCTAAGGGTTGTGCCGCGGTACGCGGCCCAATTTCAAATGCAGAAAATCGATCGGTATCAATGGCGACTATCCGAACCCATTTCGTTCCAATACCCAATTCAATCTAATCGATTTGAACCTAAACTAGTAATAATCTATAAAATAAATTACAAACTTAGACCTAGGTTTGAAAACCGAAAAGAAAACAAGTTTACCTAATCGCGGTTAATGTGAATCGGAGATGGTGGTGCGGCGGACAGAAGAAGATGATGGCACGCGAACAACCGGAGAAGCAGAGATGATGATGGTGATGGTGCGACGGCGATGGAGATGACAGCAGCGGCGATGGCAGAGAGAGGTGGTCTGTGATGGTTGCGCGATGACAGTGGTGGTGGCGTGGTGGTTACCGGTGATAGAGAGGTTGTGAAGTGGTGAAGATCGGTGGTTTGCGGTGGCAGTGGGTGGTTATCGGTGATAGAGAGGGTGGTGTTCGGTGGCGGTGTGGTGGTAGGTAGGTGAGAGTGTTGGTGGTGGTACGCGAAGGGGATTAAACCCTTTTATTATATTTTTTTTTCTTTCCCGAAATCCTCCGCGTACCGCGGGGACACCATCGCGTACCGCGGAGATTTTCGGAGCTTTTTGAACTTTGCTTTTTTTTGCTTTTTTTTTTTTTTTTTTTTTTTTTATTTACTTAATAAAATAAAGTTAAATTAAATAAAAACTAACCTAATAAAATTAAATATTCTATATTAAATATTTTACAAAAAATAAAAATTCAAATAAAACAAAATAAAATTAAACAAAATAAAAACTACCTAAATTACAAAACTAAAAATTAATTACCTAGAATTTACAATCTAAACCTAATTGAGTTACGATGCGACTTAATGTTCGGGTTTTAATATGCGTAGATGTTATAGGCGAAAACCGTACCGAATACTGACACTTAATTCCCGAAATAGTCCTATCGAAGAGCACGAAAACACAAACATGCAAAAACAACGCAATCTATATTACAAACTCTACAAATCAGGCACTATCCTCACTTACTCAACTCAAGGAGTGCTACCTCCTTCTCAGTACCGATCGGTCCTCCGATGTATAGCTTCAAACGATGCCCGTTAACCTTCCATGTCCGACCTTCTGATTCAAGCTCAACTGCTCCGTGTGGAAAGACCTCATGCACAACAAACGGTCCTTTCCATTTGGACTTCAACTTACCTGGAAATAACCGGAGCCTCGAATCATAAACTAGCACCTGATCACCCTTCCTAAACTCCTTCACACCTCTCAACTTACGATCGTGCAACGCTTTCGTACGTTCTTTATAACTCCACGATCGTGCGTACGCCTCGTCACGCAACTCCTCTAACTCATGCAACTGCAGAAACCGATTCTTCACAGCACTCGGCAAATCAAGATTCACACTCTTCAACGCCCAAAATGCCTTATGCTCTAACTCTACTGGCAGATGACACGCTTTACCATAAATCATCCGAAAAGGTGTGGTCCCAATCGGATTCTTAAAAGCTGTCCTAAACGCCCACAACACCTCGTCTAGCCTATCTGCCCAATCCTTACGGTTTCTACCTATCGTCTTCTCAAGAATCCTCTTCACACCCCTATTGGCATTCTCAACCTGGCCACTAGTCTGTGGATGATAGGCTGTCGACACTCTATGGGTCACCCCATATCGTGCTAACACCTTCTCCAACTGTGCATTACAGAAATGCGTGCCTCTATCACTTATCAATGCCTTAGGGGTTCCAAACCTACAAAACAATCTCTTCAGAAATCCCACAACTCCTCGTGCATCATTCGTGGATAAAGCTTGAGCCTCTACCCACTTCGAAACGTAATCAATAGCCACGAGGATGTACCGATTCCCTCGGGATGAAGGGAACGGTCCCATGAAGTCAATACCCCAAATATCAAAGACCTCAACCCCCTGGATGGGGTTCTGGGGCATCTCATTCCTACGTGAGATGTTTCCGGTCCTCTGACATGCATCACATCTCCTCACAAACTCATGCGCATCCTTAAACACTGTCGGCCAATAAAATCCACAATCAAACACCTTCTTCGCAGTGTACGATGGCCCATGGTGTCCTCCAGTCAAACCTTCATGACAATGTCTTAGGATGTCTAACCCTTCCTCACGACTCACACATCTCCTCAAAATACCGTCTGCTCCCTCGCGAAACAAATATGGAGCATCCCATATATAATGGTTTTCCCCGGCAACGGCGCCAAAAACTTGTTGTCCTCGAAAGTGGTCTAAGAAAATAACTATAAAAACTAACCTAGACTCAACTTAATTACAACGAGTTAAAACCGAAAATCCTAAACTAAACCACTACGACAGGCAAGTGTACCTATCAATTGTAGAATAGCTAACGAAAGTCCGGATATCGAACCCACGAGACACTGACTCAACGAAACAAGAGTAGAAAATGATTAAAACAAATAAAGGGGGGTTTTGAATAAAAATGATAATTCAATTAAACTAATTACCCTAATTAAATTATAAAAGCAATTTAACTAATATTTAAACCCTAAAACAGATTAACGAATTTAATTAAAAGATATGGTTTATAATTTTAGAAAAAACTTAAACAAATTAGAAAACTCTACTTAGGTAGAATTCCTGTTTGTGATTATTGATACTATTGACTTTGTTTGATATGATGGAATTAGGATCTTAAACAGCAAAATATAAGTAACTTAATGTATTCTGGATTAATTACCAAATATAACCAATTAAGAAAACTTAATCTTGCAATAAACACACTAGTTAATTGAATCACCTCCCGGATTTCTCCAATAACACTTTGTACTCAAATGAACAAGTCACATTCCTGATTTTCTCATTCCAATACATCAAAGATGCAAGGAGTAATCTTACAATGTCTATTTTAACACGAAATGACAATAACATTAAGTATTTCAATTAAACAACTCTCCCGAATAATTATCATGAAAACCCTAATGTTAAAGATCACCCGACAAGTCTATCACCTTCCGGATTTCTAAACTTAGATACACAAAGAACCCTAAAAACATCAATTATATCTTTTCCTATGGCTAGTGATATCAAACAAGCCACAAACTAGTCATAACACCAAGTCGATGACCTAATACGTGTCTAACACCGAAAGACATTCAATAAACACGTATGGAACATGATATAAACTGATATAATCAAGATTAAATATGCAAAACTCATCAAAATGACACAATAAGATCTGTTACAAAAGTGTTTTCCATCATATATCAAAACAATAGTCAATAGTCATCAATAATCATTCAAACATTCATTCTAACCTAAGTAGAAGTAAACTATTAGCCTACTAACATCATCATCAGTCAAGAAATCCCAGAAATATCATAACAAGATGAAATAAACTACTAAAAATTAAGAACAAATGAAACAAAGATTGACCAAGATGATATCACATGTAAACAAAGTCTTCTAGCCCTCCAATGCTTCCCAAATGCCTCCTCAAGCTCCTGGATAGCTCTCCTGCTTCAAAAATGGTCGAGAATGATCCATGAAACGGCTGGGGAGCGTCTCCTATTTAATCTCGCTTGAATCTTGACTTTTTTCAAATTTCAAACCTGTCGCGTACCGCGGAGACTAATTCAAAATAACACCGCGTACCGCGATGGACAAAACAAGCGGGGAACCCCCGAAATCCTTCGCGTAACGCGAAGGTGAATTTCTTCCTCATCGCGTACCGCGATGACGTCATAATTATGAAAACTTGTCTTTTTCTCTTGATTTCAACCGGGGCTCGATTCCTTTGGGTTTCGAACTCGATTTCCGCTTATTTCATTCGACAAGCCTGTAAAAACAATAAACATGTAAAAAGAATCTAAAAATAAACAAAAACGACATATTTACAACTTAAAATCAACTAAAAACTATTTAAAAACCAGATGTGTTTTACAACCCATCACCTACGCCCAGTCTGACTTCACCAACGGCTTCGTCTCGTCGAGAAACTCGGTTTTCATATATTATGGCTTCCGTAACTCTTCCTCTAGCTCAAGATATGCGCTTCCGAAGTTTTGAGCTTTTTTCGACAGTTTCCGATCCGTCTGTGCATCTTTTCGCCTCGTTAACACCCCCGAGCATCCCTCTAATGTGTTTTTACCTGCAATTTACAATTGTATCTCACACATAAAATGCCCATAAAAACGCAACTTTAAACTGTTAAAGAACATGAAAATCAAACACACATCAATATGCAATCACAAAAGTAGCTAGGTCTTCTAAAAGTCCACTAGCTATGTCCTGGTAATCATAGTGACTAAACCTGTTCGTCACCTAAGAAAACATGCATTTAAACAAAGTCAACACTAGGTTGGTGAGTTCATAAGTTTAGTAATTGAAAATCATTGAATTTATGTCCGACATATTCACAATGTTTCACACAAGTTGTATTGATAATTGACTCCCATGTTTCACACAATGTCCTCTCCATGGTTATATTTACAGATAGTGTCTCATCCAACCAAGCATGCTTATATATAGGGCATACGAAAGGGTCAAGCCCAGACGCCATCCTACCACATGCTCAACTGAACTCAACACTACCTGTAACACAACGATGGATACCCATTTCATTTCACCCATAAGTTCCCCGGTATGATTATCCAAATAATGAAAAGAAAGAGACGTAATTATCTCTGTTAGCCATTCATTACGGAATAGCCCGGCATGTGAGATAAACCAATAATTGAATAAAGAGACATAAGAATCTCTTTTAGCTATTCCTTACGGATTAGCCTGGCATGCACAATAACCCAATGAAATAAGTAAGAGACGTAATCGTCTTTGTTAGCTATTCTTTACGGATTAGCCCGGCGTGTAAGATATCATGCTCGATATCTAGAACGAAACTTAATAGTTTCTGTAGCTAATCATTACTGATTAGCCTGGCGTGTAAAATACCCAAACAATTGAATAAAGAGACATAATTGTCTCTGTTAGCTATTCCTTACGGATTATCCCGGCGTGTAAGATATCCTCCCACAATATCTATTGGAATGAATACGTTCCCTAGATTTTATGAATGTTATTAATTAGAATGATAGCACCTCTCGTGCCCGGTGTGATTTCGTTAAATTACCCCAAACCCTAGTGATTAGTGTTCATGATTTACCCAACTAGTCTGTGCTTGTGTACCGGCATCCTCTAACGGTTATAATATGTGCTCTAAATAGAGTCTTAATAAGTAGTCATAGTGTATGTGGGAATTGTCATCTCAAAAGCGTGCGCTCGTAATATCCTCCTCGATATCACGAGTAATTGTCTCAACTGTTATCTCGATGTTGAGTGTTCTTACTAACTTGAACGAAGTGATATAAGAACTTGTCTTATACACAATGTTAGTAAAGTGTGAATGATCTTGTTATCATGGAGTTACACTATCATGATTATTATTCTTGTTATTTGTAATTGTTATTGACATAATATCCCTTGGTTTCCCCGTTGTTCTATCGTGTAAGAATTATGCACAGTTGTAAGTTATGTTCTTAGCAACTTACATTATCCTATGGTGTTAATGTGTCACAGTTCTAGGTTAGCATGTAGCATCCTAGCTATTTCAGGTATGATATAATCAAACAATCAAGCATGAAATGATTAACGATAATAAAGACAAGCAATTATTATCTAAATCATAATATAGGCAATATGTTAAAAGAAACTCTTAAGTAACTAAAAGTTTAGCATGTTTCTCAGCCCCGAGCTTTGAAATCAGTAAAGATTAGGAAAGGGGCATATGAACTCACCTTGCGTTAGAAGTGATTGACTTAGCTTAAAAGAAAGAATGCACGCGCTCTTTGTTGTTCTTGTAGTAGTTTTCACGTTCCTGTATTGATTGCATGTTGTTGTAACTTATAAGTATTGATTGTAATCGAATTATGTGCGCGTGTGTGTGTGTGTGTTAACCTTAGAGTTGGTTAACACTCGCGAGTCTCGTCCTAGGTCTCCATTCGGCCCAAAGTTTCCTTTACTTGTCAATTGAAAATCATTTGTTGGTATACTCTAGTACGTGTTGTTTCAACTTAATGAAACTAGTTCACTTAACTTGCCACCTTGTAGTAAAAGTTGATAATTGTCATATATTCACTTGCATATTATTATTTGACTTGGTTACTTAGGTTAGTTTACTCATCAAATTGAATGGGTCTAACATTAATTGGGCTAGATTATTCACTTGGGACGAATGGTTTACTTGAGTCATGAGTGGGTTTGGGCCGAATAAAGTCCTGGGCTTGCTACACCAACATAGGCCGAAATCCAAAGTCCATGGGGCTTGTGTAAATATTATTGGGCTCAATGGGCTACATCCCTCACAATGGGCCAAGCCATTTGTTATTTGGGCCGAGTTGTATAAGGTCCTGGGCCGGTTAAGCTCTTGTGTTGGGTTAAGGATGTCATGGGCCAAATATCAACAATTTGGGCCGGTTGTAACTGTTGGGAATGTTGGGCCGAAATAAACAAAGGGGTGGGCCACTTGAGTTGGCCATGGGCCAAATGGGTGTGGGCTGTAATGGGCCTCTTGAGCCGAGAGATAATTCATGGCCTAGTATATAATGTCAACTTCTGGTGCCTTGGCCGAGGGGTTGTCAAGTGGTCGATCACTTGTACAAGCATTCCAGCGAACCTAGTTATTCTGGTGGCCAAGGTTCGGCTTTGTCTGGATCCCAACGAACCCAAGGGTTCGTTCCTAGCTTAGGTTCGCCATGCAGAGGGTTCGTGGTCTAAAATGGTTCGTGAACATGTTTAGGTCACAGGTTCGTCCCAACTGCTGTAGGGTTCGTTGCATGTGGAGGTTCGGTGGGTTGAGGATGTTTCGTTGAGGAGTAAGGTTCGCCTGCTAGTGGATGGTTCGGCCACCTAAGCTGATGGGTTAGGGTTCGGCTGCTCTTTGCAGCTAACAGGTTCGGTTCCCACAAACCCTGCACCGTTGTACCCATCAACCTCATCAGACCTTGCTCTTTCCAATGCTGTTACATGATTCAATTATGCTAACATGGTTCCTAGTGGTTACGTGGGTTTGAAATGGAAGGTCTTTAGCCGTTTGAACTTAAATTAGAACAAAAGAATACCAAAACCCTAATTTTCAGATTATTCCCGCTCAAATACCTCAAGATTAAGTGGACCAATCTTCAGATCTGTTGTACTTTTAGGTAGAGGAAGTTGAGAGCTACGCGTGGGTTCAAGAATCACCCAAATCCGTTGAGAAATGAGCAAGATATGAGGTTTTGAAGGTTGAAAATGGTGATGGGAGAGAGGTAGCCGGATTTTTGGGTTTGAGAGAGAGTGGATATGTGTGAAATGAAGGAGAAGGCTTCATTTAGCCTTTAAATACCCCGAGGGTATTCGGGTTTGTTTCGGTTGCTCGGTTTGCGTTTTCGTTGCGTTTCCGGAATTTTACGCGTAGTTTATTTGTAATAAATAAAAAGAAGTTAATTAATTATTATGATGAGTTTAAAAATTGTAAAATGTTATTTATTTAATTTTATTAATTTAATCTCATTCGTGTCGTGTTTTTGTTGTCGTTTCGTCAGATCGCGTCACCATCGCGCGTATTCGTTCGAATCGTCATTCGAACAAACACGACGATGGTTTTGCTTTCTGAATTTTGTTTTCTACTTTTCAGTCATTATTTCAGAACATTAGACTCACAGATGTGTTTGTGTGAATCGTCACCCACGCAACCACACTGTCAGTTCGTTATTCTGAAACAACACTGTAAATTATGTTTGAATTGTGTTTCCTCACTGTCGGACTCAACTAAACATCCTGTTTTCACATTGTTTTCATACTGATTTGTCGGTCATCTGATTCCTGTCATCTATGGATATCAGATCGCAACCGACTTGTTTTCGTTGTTCCCTTGTACACTGTCGTTTCTCTTGAGTTGTTGTATTTACAGTATTTAAGTTTTCACTTAAACACATACAACTGTGCTTTGTTTTCTGAGTTTTGTTGTCACACAATTGTTTACGTACTGTATTTGCACACAGTAAATAGTGAAAGTACACACACCGTACGGACTTGCCGGACGGTCTGGTACTGGTTGTCACAAGACTAATTACACTGACAATTGTTCCAAGCTAGAAAAGTCATCAACGAATATCAACGGCAACGATGTTGCCTTGATTAGCAAAGAAAAAAGGTCCTAAACCCACACAAAAAAGAAACAATAAATAAATAAAAAACCACCAGATTCGAACACGGGTAACTTCCGGAGGCAAAAGTGCGAAAGCCTCTACCGCCAGACCAGACATGCATATGTTCCTTTCTTTCCTCTGTAAAGTTATATTATTAGAAGTTGTCGACGGGTTTCCACCACCGACACATTTAAATAATGGTATATAAATTGTTAAAATGTGAAGAAATACCTGTGAAGAATACGGGTTCAAATGTACCAAACCCGTTAACACGTTTGATAAGATTGATTTCAGGGACTCGTTAACTAAATTTGGCAGAATTTGATTTGATTAAAAAAATCAAGTATTTGATTTTAGAAGTCATTAAAAATTATCCCTTGTTTGAATAAATATTTTTAATTTAAAAAGATACATAACCGTTGAAAAACTATTATCGTTAAAAAATAGCCCGTTGAAGAATTATATGTTAGGTTTCTAAAATAAAATAAAAAATATAATTAATTACAATTTTTAAGAAAATAATTTAAAATATTACTAATTAAAATAATTGATAAAAATTATTATTAAAAAATATTTTCAATAAAAATTATCATTTAGTTATTATATTTTTTATTCAAAAGGTTTTTATAGGTGTTGAAAAAATAATTTAGTTAAAAAATAGCCAATATTAATTATACTATATATTAAAATGTATCTCAAAGGAACAGTGTAGTTTTAAATTTTAGTGTTTGGCCTCCAAATTATATATATATATATATATATATATATATATATATAGGGGACGGTTAATATACAAATAAAATTAACGTCTTGAATGTATGAAGCAACAAGACCGCGCCATGTGTCATCTGGGTAAGTGGCATTATTGTTCATATAAAGTTACAGACCGTGCTTTATAAAATTACAGACTGACATTTAACACACATAATCAATGACCACCTAACAATCACGAACCAATAATTACGGACTGTATCATATAAAAATCACATATCATATTTTAACACACATAATTAAGGACAAAATGTATAATCATGGACCACGTTATATGAAAATCACAGACCGTCATTTTACATGCTTGATCAAAGGATCAACTTTATAATCACGTACCAATAATCATGTACCAAACATAAAAATCACGGATCACATAAATTTTTTTTAAAAAAACTATAACAATATTTTACTCAAATTAAAGATAAAAAAATTCTCAATTTGATGGTGTAATTTTTTTAAAAGATAATTAGACGTTTAAAAGTTATTTGATTTTCAAAAAGATGGTGGATCTTGATTTACTCACAAAAAAGTCAACAAATGCTGGCAATTTCTTTTTTGCCATTTTTTACTTTAATACAGACAAATTTTAATCAAAAAGTGAGGATCACTAGATCTTAACCATTGATTTATTTGATCAAGGGTACATAATCCTTCATATCCTTCTCACGTTAAACTTCGTATGCATTGGATCCGCCTCCTATATATATACACACATACATACTATATAGTATTAACCATTGATTTATTTGATCAAGGGTACAAAATCATTCATATCCTTCTCACGTTAAACTTCATATGCATTGGATCCACCTCCTATATATATATATATATATATGATGTAAGCGGTCCGTATCCTAAAAATAAGATAAATTAAAGCTGTCTAACCTAAGCTAAAGACACTTAACTAATCCTAGATCTAGACTTGACCTAAACACCTAGTTAAAATCGGAAATCCTAAACTAGACCACTACATAGGCAAGTGCACCTATCGATGACAGTATAGCTTGTTGAAGACCGGATATCGAACCCTAAAGACACTAGTTTAACAAAACTAACCTAGATTGTGAACAAAATAAGATAAATTAAAGCTGTCTAACCTAAGCTAAAGACACTTAACTAATCCTAGATCTAGACTTGACCTAAACACCTAGTTAAAATCGGAAATCCTAAACTAGACCACTACGTAGGCAAGTGTACCTATCGATGACAGTATAGCTTGTTGAAGATCGGATATCGAACCCTAAAGACACTAGTTTAACAAAACTAACCTAGATTGTGAACAAAATAAAGTAAACTAATTGAGACTTTAACTAATTAACTAACTAAACTAATGACTAAACACTAAAAAGGATAACTAAAACTGCAACTAACACTGAGACTGTAAAATGGAATCTAACTCTAAAAAGGACAGACTGGTATACCTAAGCTAAGAATCAAAAGTGTGACAAGTGATGACTTGGACTCACTTGTGTAGGATGAAGACTAGGATCTTAAGAAACAAACCTAGAATGACCTAATGGGACCCAGATCAGATACCAGGTAACACCAATGAAAAATCCTAAGAATGTTATATATGCACTAGTCTACCGGGTCACCTTCCGGATTTTCTCAACCCGCGTGTATCCTAAGACACTAGAGAGTTGTAAAGTTGACTACTTTGACATGGATTGACACAAACACTAAAGAAATCTAAGAAAACGCCCTCACGAGTCGTTTAGCTCAAATATTCCAAGTGAAATAGACCAACCATCTAATCTATCACCTCCCGGATTTCTAGGTTAGGTCACATATGAGAATTACAACACCTAATGATATCAAATCCTATGGAATGTGATCACCAATCCACAAACTAACCTAAAACACCAAGTGGTGGGCCTAACATGCATCTAATGATGGAAAGACATTCCTAGACACACATGGATCTGACATTCATCAAATATCATCATTCATCACATGAAAATATCATCAAAGATCAAAACTTTACAACTGATTACAAAGAATATATCATCCATAATCATATATCAAGTCCAAACATCACAAAGTTCACAACTTTATCATCCCAAACCTAGGTATATCCAAGATCTAGCCAACAACAGTCATAATAGAAGTAAATCAAGTCTAATAACATGCTAAACTACTAATTAACAAAACAAACTAAGAAAGAAAGAACAATACTCAAAAGCCTTCATGAATCCTCATTCCCAAGCTCTAATCAAGCCCTAAAACATCCAAGGTTAAGCTCCAGCTGATCCAGGGGCTTGATTAGGGTTCCAAGGTGCCAGAAGAGTCCCCAAATCGTTCTGGACGCGTCCCATTTGTAGAAATGGAGAAATTAGGGTTTTAGAGCTGAAATAGGCATGGGGTGCATCGCCTAGCGGGGCTGCATGGGGCTAGACGATGCGCGCTTGACAAGGTAGTCGGGCGGCTGAGCCTGACAGGCGCATCGCCTGCTGCCGTGCACTCTGACCAGGTGGTGCGCGCGGGTCTGTGGGAATCAGAGAATGTTCCCAGGCAATGCGCCTGGGATCAGGACTCAGCTCGAGGCATACCGCCTAGGGTTAATTTCTTCGTTTTCTTCGCCCGATCAACCGCACTTGATTCCGATGCCTGTTTGCCTTTATTTCCGCTCCCCCAGACCATAATCCTGCATAAAAATAAGAAAATGTAAAAAGGAACGAAAAACGACTCAAAATATCAACAATAATTACGAAAACGGACTCGATTATGTACAAAAACGGATGTGTTAAACTAATACATCACTATATATATGTGTGTATATATATACTATATAGTATTAAAAGTGATGAAAAGGGAATACTATATACACACACACACACTATATAGTATTATATAGTGAGTGGACATAATTCTTAATATATATATATATATATATTATTTAGGTGTCCGATCCATACAGTGACGTTTTGAAAATTTAGACTTGGACTATTGGAAATATTTTTAAATTTGAAAAGTAGTAAACAGAGATAAGAGTATTAAATTTGAGAGATTTATTTATATATTTTGGTTTTTATTTTAATTCAAACAATTGGTTGCGGGTGAGACGGAATTTTGTGGGTCCTTTTTTATATAATGTTTATAACATATTTATGAGTATTTTGTATGATTTTATATTTTTATGAAAAATTTTGTATAAAGTTTGTGATGAGAGAATTTTGTAAATGCAATAAATTCAAACATTTAAGAATGATTAATAATATATTTGATGATAAAATCAGTAAAAATTATTCAAATAGACTATTTGTTTACTTATAACACATCTTAAGTTAAATTAAATTTATGTTTTTTAAGAACAATTCATTTAGACCAGAACTGATTTTGCTTAAAACTCGTTCTGACCCGCACCCATCCTAACCCGAAATCGTTCTGACCCGTTACCCAACCCGAACCAACTCGCCCATTTTGCGAGACATATTTAAATGTAATAAAATTGAATTATTTGTTTTTTTAAAAAAAAAAATTAAAATTTTGACCAGTACGGCCTGATTTTGGGTTGAGACGGCCTGGTTTTGGGTGAGATGGTCAAATATTAAGTTAATATTTATACGGCCAGTACTGCCCTGTACGGGCCGTATAGAGTTACTCCACACCGGTTGAGACCCAAATTGGCTTGAAAAATATAAGTCAAGACCAAGACGGCCCATACTGACCTGTACGGCCCGTCTCACAGAATATTCACTGAATCCAAGACATTCCTCTGAAATGTTTGTTTGTACCCTATACGAGTCGTACTGACCAGTACGGGCTGTATAAATTCGTTGGGGTGTTAAAATAAAAAAGTGGGTTTTCAAATAAAATCCCCCTTTAATTAGTTTATTACTTTATTTCAAAAAGTGTGGCCATCGTTGACCATAGGAGTCACGCATGGAAATTACAAGGAAATTATCGCATTTTCATCGGAATCTGTAACCGTAGGATGTTCTCCACTAAAATAACAAACCGATCATATTCGCCTGTCACATTAAACCATCCTTTCCTCTGTTACTTTAGCCTCCTTCACCAATGACGACGCTGTGTCTGCCTCCTTTTCTTCCATCGTAAGCCATTCATTACCTTCACACAATTTTCAGAGGGAGAAAGCAATTGGAGTTTAAAGAGACAAAGCTTGATAACGAAGATCACGACGAACGAAATTCTGTAAAAAGAACAGATTTGTGATGGTGAAAGGGGTGAAAACGGGAACCATACAAGCGGAACAACTGAAGCAAGATGGGAATCTTTATTTCAAGAAGAACAGATTGGGTGCTGCAATTGATGCGTATACGGAGGTAATTTGTTAGGATTTATGTTTTATGAAGTGAGATTAGGAGTCTTTTGGGTCATGATCATAAGATGTTTGACGAAATGTCTCTTTTTGTTTGCTTTTTGTGTTTTCAATTCTGCAGGCAATTACGTTGAGCCCTAATGTTTCGGTCTATTGGACGAATCGGGCTGTATGCTATCGCAAGCGCAAGTGCTGTGAATCTAACCTTTTTTGACTAATCATATTTTTGTCACTTCGGTTATGCTTTTGTTCAGTTGCTTACAAAGACCACAAATTTAGAATTTGATCAGTAAAAATTATCATTTAGAAACTTCAAAAGGAATTAGAAATTAGGGTTTGGGAATCTTTATATTTTATGACACAATTTTTTAAACTTTAATGTGGAATTACATGAAGTTTTGAGAGTTTTTGGTTATAAATTTCGAAGTTGGGCTGTTGGAAGCATAAAAAGTCTAAATGCGCAGTTTAATGTAGAATTGAATAAGCATGATATGTGCTACAAAAGTATAAATTTTAACAATGTATTGGTTCTGTTTATAAATTCTTTTTTATGTAGTGATTGGTCAAGAGTCGAGGAAGACAGTCGGAAGGCTGTTGAGCTTGATCATACATCTGTCAAGGTCTGATCAAGTGTTGGTGTTTTGTTTATATTCTTTAAATGATTTCCTATTTGATCATGTGTACAGTTGCATTTTCTTTGTTTATGCATACTCAATAAAGTGTTTATGACAAGAAAGTTGTTGCTTGTTAGGTCATGGAGGGCAGGCATTACACAAGGAAATAAAAGTGAATGTAAGATTTGCGATAGAGTAATAACATTAACAAACATAACCAATAATGTCTCACTCAAAGCAAAGCTCGAAGATCATGTTTAATGTGTAATGCTTAGAGATCAAATTTAGGAAATCTACATGTTACAAACCCTTGAAAGAGGTGACATGTCAATCCTATATGGCAAGTTACCTACTATGATGATAAGATTGACAATGATGCTTTCTCAACTAAAGCCACAAGCATTTACAAATAACAACGATTGTACATAGTCATTCTCACTCATAGCAACACCATAGGTAGGTTATAGGGAATGTGAGATGCATGCAAACCTAACCTTTAATTCGAGGAAAAGAAAGGTTGCTTTCAAAGATACCTTGACTCTAAAACAAACAATAGACAAACATAGAGTGTTAAACATACAAGTATAGAAAGATGTCAATAGAAAAGAAATGGTGGAAGGATAAGTAACAATCATTATAATACGTTACAAGCAGTTACAACTGGAAGTATGAAATAGTAAAATGGTAAATCAATTTTGGAAATCTATGTTTGTCTAGAAAATTAGTGGCATACTTGCCTGTCTCCAAATTCTACACGTCTCAATGTTTATTTACATTGTATTAAATTTTAATATATTCGTTACCTCCGTTACTAAATTCTTAATGTAGCAAGAAGATGTTTAATATGTAACTCATCACTATGTTTCCTCTTTAGCACTTGAATTGTTCATTTTTTTTTTCCTTTTCTTTGTTGAAGCTTATGCTTTTATTTATAGTCTCTTTTTGTTGGTATAGATAAATCAAGGCTAAGTGCGCTTTCTTATATAGTAAATGCTAGCATGCATATCTCCCACTTTTTAGATGAATATATAGCAGGGTGTCAATTGATAGTATAATGATAAAAAACATGTTTACCTGCTATTATAAGCCTTCCTTTTATATGAATGTTTTTGGAACTTTAGGGTCACTTTATGCTAGGGCTTGCACTAATACAGAAGGAAAATATTTCTCAAGGAATAAAAGAATTGGAAAGGGTATGAAGTTAACTTGCGCTTTTTTTTAATTAAATTCTTTTGAAAGCAACAGCTGTTACAATAAAGGTTCTTTATTATTATGAGCAAATTTGCATTTTTTGCAGGCTTTGGATCTTGGAAGAGGAGCAAACCCTGAGAATTATATGGTGGAAGAAATTTGGCAAGAGCTAGCAAAAGTACAATACTTGGAATGGGAGCGTAATTCCACCAAGCAATCATGGGAGTTGCAAAACCTTAAGTATGTTCTTGTAAGTTTGGTTGGGTCGGGCTGGGTAACAGGTCGAGTTTGGGTGATCCTGGAATTTGCAAAACTTCAAGCATGTACCCTTAATTGTGGTTGAACTGGTTGCGGGTCAGATTGGATTATTTATTTTCAACTTTTACTGATTATCATTACAATTTAAGTATCATTACATCAATGGTCTAAATTTTTGAATAGAAGGATGTAACTCAACATGGCAAGATGAGTGGGTTGGGGTGTGGGTTGAGTAATGAGCCAGAAACGGGTTAGGTTGCAAGTAGAAACGTGTTATTTTTGTATGGGTTGGATTTTGTTTCACCAGCAAACATTCTTTTGTCCTTTTTCTAAAAATACATTTGGAAGTATTATTAATAGTCAATATATTACATTAATTTTTTTGAACTACTTTTCTAAGGTAAAATCACCACAACCTGCATTATATTGGATTTGAACGCACAACCATTTGATTGAAGAGTTCACCACTTTACTTGTAGGTTGTCCACTTGGGGACATTAATTACATTAGTTACTTAACGCTTTGAAAAAAAAAATTATTTGGTTATATGTATCTGTAGTAGACTTGGAATGCTTTCAATCAGTTAAGCTTTTGCTACTTAAATCGACATATTCGAAAAAACACACAACCCAAATCACCATGTTTATAAGTAATTGGATCACAAATTTTATTAAAAAAATTACAGTTTGAGTTTATTTTGCTTATTTTCTTTTTGGCATTTGTCTGTTTGTGTCTCAGAGAAAGTTGTGAAAACGCTCTCATAGAAAAACATTTCCGTGATGCCAATCAAATGGAAGGCTTTATTGATGAAATTGCAGATTCTACTTCTGAACAGCTAGAGGCCCTGAATTTAGCATTCAGCAAAGCTGCTGAATTTAACACACCAACTGAGGTGACATGTTTTCTTGTAGGTTTTTACTGTATAATTACAACATATTATATATATTTTTTGTAATTTCAGGTACCAGACTACTTATGTTGCAGAATCACTCTTGATATATTTCGTGATCCTGTCACTGCACCAAGTGGCATTACATATGAGAAGGCAACCATCCTTGAACATCTTGAGCAGGTGTGAATTTTGATCAGTTTATTTTCAGTTAATTACACAAATGATGTATGTTGTTTGAGCAAAGTAACATGTTTGGGCACTAAGGCTTAAAAGTAACAAATTGGTGTTTCGTGATCAGTCAGTTCGGGTTATGTTTTATCTCAAATTTTTTTGAAAATAAATTATCTAGAGACTAGAGGGAAGATGCTAAATGGGTTGACCACTTTGACATTCTAAGTTTGTTTTTTTAGTGCTTGCATCTCATAGATCAATTTTATTTGATGATATGGATATTATTGTAATAATAGTTTTTTCGTATTGTAAATAGAAGCAGTATTTACAAGATAATAAAAAAAAACATGATAGAAACTATATCAATCTGGAAACTGTTAGATCTGTAAAAGAAAGCCCATATTTTTCAAAACTTTTATTTCTTAGCTTTTGTCCACATTAATTTGACTGACAGGGTGGCAATTTCGATCCAATCACACGACAACCTCTTTTGCCATCGCAATTGGTCCAAAACTTAGCAATAAAGGAAGCGGTGCAAGATTTTTTGGACAAACATGGCTGGGCTTACAAGATGGACTGAAAACTGATGTAAATTATTCATCTACAGAGCCTTTGAAGTGTCAATGTAGTTTTCAGACGTGGTTTTAATTATGCTAAAATTGCAGAACTTTTGGTTTCTTGATTTGTATAAAAGTAATGAAATCTTTTTATGACGTTTTATCATGTAATGACCGGTTTTAACGGTCACGTATGTTTAATAAATAAATGTTATTATGTTTATAAAAATTATGTTGTGATAATAATATAATAACATTTGGAGTATTAAGGTTAACTAGTAACTAACTTGGTTAAGTTGGTTAAGTGGTTAACTAATTAAAAGTTAGAGGTGCTAAACTTGCCAAAATGGCAAAGTGGATTAATAAGGGGGATAAGACCCTTGACTTGGTCAAGGATCCAGAAAATTCATGTATGTGTATGTGTTCTACGACCCAGAGAAGATGGGAAGAGGAGTTCTCAAAACCTAGTCTTCAAACTCATGATTCTTGTTGATTTCATGGTTCATATTCGAAATTAAGGAGCTTAACCACTACCTTTGGTGGATTCTAACATCTAGTAAGTGAAATCATCTTCTATTTTGATATTAATTATAGTTCTTGAGTTGGTCCCCATTTGTGGTATACGCATATAATGCATATATGTGTGGGCCCCTAAGGACAAAAGTAAAAGTGCACTAATTTTAACGTTATTTCAATTATTTTGTGAAAATAACGTTAAAATCATTGGGATGATCAACTTCAAACGATAACTTTGAGCCGGGGACTCTTTCGGAGCAGCCTCTCTATCCCAATTGGGATAGAGGTAAGGATTGTATCTATATTCCCCCCCAGACCCTACTGAAAGGTGGGAATATACTGGGTAAGGTTTTTTTTTTGTTATAGTTCTTGAGTTGAACAAGTTTGTGGTTAAACTTAATTTATGAAATTAAGTGTTTGAGACAATCAAAATACTAGTTATTGTGTGTGATTGCATAAACTTATGAACTTTGATGTTAATGAACCATGAATGGGGGTCGATTAGTAAGTAAACATGCTGAATGAACATGTCTATAAATTATGCACATAAGATGCTTGGTGAAATGCTTGAATCAAAAGAGATTAGATGCTGAATTGAAAGAAATTGTATTGCTACACTGTTATTATAAAATCCGTATAAAATCATAGAAAAATCATGAGAAAATAAGCCTTATATGGTTGAAAAGCTCTTTGAAAGGGACACAATCCATCTTTTGACATGAAAAGTTGAAAACAAACTTAAGATGGGTTAAAAGGGCAATTACAGCAGCAACATGGAAAATTCAGCAATCTGAAATGGGAAACTGAAGGTGTTGTTATGATTTTGTAAATTGTGTATAAAATCAACCGTTTATCCGTTTGAGGCGTATTTTATATGCCTGGAAAGGTCTAAGAGTCTACTAAAACCCATCTTTGAACATGAAGAGCTAAAACATATTGTAAATGTATCAAAAATGTTGATTACAGCAGCAACTCAGAAAGTTGCTGCACAAAAATGAGATTTGAAAGTCAATGTTTTTAACATAAACATGTGATTATAAGTAGTATCTTGACTTCTAAACACTATATAGTGATAATTGAGATTCAAATTAGTTTGAATCAATATGTATATGTGTTGTGTGTATTGAAACTAGTTGTGTATATATATACGTGAATTGCAACTAGGTGTTGGTGGTGGAAGTCAAGGGATAAGCCATAGAAATGGAAAAGAGGTTGTAGGAGGTGACCAACTATTTGAACAAGGTAAGTTACCCAACTTACTATAACATTACATATAAGTAGTAGAAATAGTCCACTTGATTGTTGGTGTTTATATATTGATTGTGCATAACTTGACTAATGAAACTAAATGAGTTAAAAGACCTATGAGAAGGCATTTTTAGTTTCAATATGAATGTTATGCTTGAGTTGTATGCGTAATATACATGGCATAAAATTAGCCGGATGAACCGGTAGATGAGTTCATGATACCACATGAGTGTGGATAGCCGGATGAGCCGATGAAATTGATCAATTGAACCATTAGAGAGTGGATAACCGAATGCGTCGGTAGATAGTATGATAAACCACTAGAGAGTGGATAACCGAATGAGTCGGTAGATAGTGTGATAAACCACTAGAGAGTTGATAACCGAGTGAGTCGGTAGATAGTGTGATGAACCACTAGAGAGTGGATAACCGAATGAGTCGGTAGATTGTGTGATAAACCACTAGAGTGTGGATAACCGGATGAGCCGGGACTTAAATTGATAAAAACCCACTAGAGTGTGGGTAATTGAATGAGTCAAAATAATGAATATAATTTGATGATTAACTAGAGGTGCTAGTAATGGAGTTGGAAATAGATCATATAATCATGTTTGTGAAAATGACCCGTTAAAGGAAATTAATGCACAATGGTGAGTTATGTGCAATTAGATGTTTGAATATGATATATTATGATCTAAACATGATAAACATCCATATGATATGTATGTGGATGTGTTAGAATGAGTTTTAGGAACTTTGGGGGTTGCTTACTTAGTTCATATGAACTAATTGTTAATTTATATGTGATGTTTACATGTCAAAAATATATATGCATCGGACGATCAGATCGGGCACGTTTTGGAGCTGAACTACTCGTTATGTTGGTTTTTGGTGGTTGTAACTTAAGCACACTATGTTTGGTTGATATGTGAATGTTTTAAACATGTAATTAAGTGTGTTTAACTTATGTGATGATAATTTCACGCTTTCGAGCGAACTTTTGACAAAATTTTGCGTTAAAACTAAACTGGGACCTAAATTGGACACGTGTAAACGTGTGAGAAGTTTGGGTGTCTCAAGTTGGTATCAGAGCAATGGTTTGAGTGAATTAAGTGTGTTGCGAACACTTGATCTCAAACTCTTGTACTCTTGATATGAAAACATAACGTTTGATTCAAAGACCCGATCATGAAGCTGAATGTATGAGGTTAGCATATCTATTTCCTGTATTATAATTGTTAAATGTATTGTGAATCATTACATATGAAATGTGATTATGTGATTATATGAAACCGAAATCAATGTCTTGAGTATGAAATGAAGGAAGTAAGGAATTGGGCATATAATGAATGAACTAGTACGTCTGGCCAACTTACTAGTGCAAACATGATATGAGCAAGTTCTTATGGAGATCATCTTATATTTAGGCCATTGAAATTAGGTAAGGTGTTAAGAGTTTGCATGAAAAGTGATTGTAGAATCACTAAGAATTTGAGTTTTTATATAGTGATAACTATATGAATATACTATCGTGTGTAAAACTAACATATAAGTTAAACAATTTCAACCACTAATGGCTGATGAACATACCTCCAGTAGGAGTGGACATGTGGAGGGAATGCTTACTAAGAACCAACATATGGTAAAAGAGGAAGTGACAAGAGCTCTTGAAGTTGCTTTGCCTACATATATTAAAGAAATTAAATCCACCTTAAAAGATTTCCTTCACGAAGAGTTAGCAGATTTAAAAGCTAGGGCTGAGGTAGAACAACCTTCCAAGAAGGTTACTTATAAAGATTTTATGGCTTGTAAGCCTGCGGAGTTCAAGGGAGACATGGATCCTTTGATGAGTCAGAGGTGGATTGCTGATATAGAAAGTGCATTTGAGACCAGTCACTGTGACTCTTCTGATCAAGTCATGTTTGCTGGTAATCAACTCAAAGATAGAGCTAAAGATTGGTAGGAACTGTTACGAAAGGAGAGGGGTGCACAAGGTATGAAAGGACTGACTTGGGCTCAGTTTAAAGAACTCTTCATAAAACGCTTTTGTCCTCAAGCTACCATCGATCGTATTACTGAGGAGTTTTTACAGCTGAGGCAAAAGGAGGAGAGTATAGATACCATTACTGCTGTTTTCTTTGATAAAGCTAGATTTTGTCCGGATTTGCTCCAGACTGAAAGGGTGTGGATCAAGCAATACCATACCATACTAAATGCTAAGTGTCGGTAGTTCCTCACACCTTCTAGGTTTGATACATTGATGGAGCTCATTGATTGTGCTAGAGAAAGAGAGTTGGAATTGAAAAGACAAGATGATCGTGGGGAGAAAAAAAAGGCGGTTGTTGATGTGGGTTCCTCAAAGAATGCGAAGTTTGTTAAGCTACATACTGGTGAATGTCATGCAAGAACCACAATATGCTATAAATGTGGCAAACCAGGCATTTTGCTACTTAGTGCACGAGTCCTATTAGCTTATGTTATAATTGTTACAAACCCGGACATAGGATAGATGAATGTCCTGAATTGAAGGGAACAAGTCAGAGTAGTGGTGGAGGTCGATCGTTTGCGACACAGAGTTCAGGGAAGAAGCCCGAAATACCAAAACCAAAAGGAAGAGCCTTTCAGATATCGGCGGAGGAAGCCAAAGTCACATCAGATGTGGTGACAGGGACTTTCATCCTTAACTCGATATCTACATACATATTGTTTGATTCTGGAGCTAGTAAATCTTTTATATCTGCAAAGTTTGTGCATCATCTCTCATTCTTTTAGATAATTTCAAGCTTCCGAGCGAAATTTTGATAAAATTTTGCGTTAAAACTAAATTGGGACCTAAATTGGACACGTGTAAACGTGTGAGAAGTTTGGGTGTCTCATATCAGAATCTTATTGATCTTGTATTTGTTTTGTTTTTGTGTCTATGGAAAGAAGCAACAACTGTATATGTCCCATTGAATATGACTTCTGATTTTTTTTTTTTGGTTAAATTGAATATAAATGCATGTGTCATGGAGTCGTCTTTTGAGTGTCTGTATGGCTCTCTTGATAGTCACTAAGAGTCGACCGTCTTGTTATGCTTATGTTAAGTTTTAGTGGTTTTCGTTCTGCTTTGGACTCGTTAGGGGAGCAGTCACAGGCTCACAGCTCTTGACCAGTGTTAGGTGGAAAGTGCAAGCCCCCTTGTGGAAAATTGTCATTGAGGCTCTTCACAATGAGGGACATGAGTAGCCACCATTACCAAACCCAAGCTTTTTAACACAATTTGAGTTGATATAATATTCAAACATTTGGTATGTCTCATTATCTATTCTTACCAATCTTGAAACAAATCTGGATTTCTTCTAAATTGTGGCATTTTGGGATATGAATGTTTGATTCGAAGGGCATTTTTAAGTTTCAGCTGCAAATGAGAACCATATGTCTTTTGCATATGCACCAGAACAACAAACGAGGAGACAACTAAAATCTCGTCTTGAGTGTCTGTGTTCCAAGCCGTTCAAAAAAGGTTACATGTTTTAAGCCGGACTTGTAACTTAATCTTAGAAGTTTGAGGTAGTAAATACTGAAAATCTGTGTAATAGCAGCTTGCATTCACCGGTAGCTAACTCGGTATTCATATCTCTTGTTTATGAATCTACCATTTTATGGTAACAGGATGAACATTTCACAAGCATCTCATGAACAAAGTTTTCTTATAAGTTTCAAGCATAATTCAATGGTACACCAAGGTTTTGCACAAAGGCTAGAAATAGACTGTACGATTAGAGAGTGATATTAACATATCAAATTTTCAAAAGTAAATTACTATTCAACAAAACACTAAAATAACACAAAACATCTATACCTAAATGAATGTCAAAATTCTACCAACGTGTTAAATGAAGTCTACAACTAGAAATATCCAACTCTATATTATATTAGAACTATTACACATGGGTACTATTCACGGTTGTTTAAAAGCCAAAACTCTGCTTGTAATTATTAAACCACTAGGTTAAAACCCATGTATTACATGGGTTTGATATATATATAATTTATCAAAATCACAAATTGTTAATTTTTTCTCCTATTATGTAGATTGAATAAATATAAGTTTTTAAGTTTCTAATTTTATATTTTATTATTATTTTACTTTCGTTTAATTTTTTTTACAATTGATATTTATATATTTTAAATTTAGTTTTTATTTATTTATATGTAGAAAATTTTATTATTTTAAACATAATTATTCATTTACTATTATTTAATAAAAGGAAGACATTAATTGAAAAGAGAGAGGCGGGAAATTCATAAGTTAACTTAACCAGTGATTGACATGTGGCAGTAGAAAACTTTTATTTATTATAATAGATAGATTATTTGTTGTTAGTGATGTTATTATTTTATAATGTTATAATTAATTTATTATTATCAATTACCTGTTTTTTTAAGGTTAAAATTTATAGTATTTACAAAATATTCGAATATATTATTCATTAAAATTGTTTTAACCATAGTAATAATATAAATTATTTGCTTAGCAAAAGGTTTACGTAAAATAACTAGGGTTATACCCGCGCTTCACGGCGGTAATCGGGCCAATTGATAATAAAATTCTGACATAAATGTTTACCGTTGTAAAAATGAGCATTGGAAACATGAAAACGAATCTATAAACACCAAATAAAAAAGTCCGAAGATATTTAAAAAACATTTATACCCGCGTTTCCTGGCTTTAATCGGGCCAATTGATAATAAATGCAAGACTTGAACCAGATTTAAAAAAAAATTATACTCGCGCTTCGCGGCGTTAATCGGGCCAATTGATAATAAATGCAATACTCGAACCAGATTATAAAAAAAGAATTTATACCCACGCTTCGCGGCGTTAATCGGGCCAATTGATAATAAAAGTAAGACTCCAAGCAGATTAAAAATATATATATACCCACGCTTCGCGGCGTTAATCGGGACAATTAATAAGAAATACAAGACTCGAAACAGATTAAAAAAAAAGAATTACAACTGTTGCAGCGTCGGATCCTTACAAAAAAAAATTACCACTGTTCAGATATCGTTACAAAAAAAATGGGATTACAAAAAAAGAAGGAAATAACACTGTATCGTCATACATCCTAAAACAATAAATCAAATCGTCTGCAAAAGCTTTGAGGGTTTGTTAATTAATTATTGTTATTATTATTATTTAATTATTTAATAATAATTAGTATTAACATTATATAATAATAGTAATTATTATTAATTATTATTATTTAGGCCGTTTTTTTTTACTTTCAACACAAATATTAATCGACTATTATTATTTAATTAAGAAGTACCACTGTATCGTAGAAAAAAAAAGATTTACAACTGTTCATGCAACTTGTAAAGGCATGTATTATAATGGTTTTCATGTTTCAAATTTCAAAATACTGGATTTTAGTGGGCCTGAGAAAGGTTGGTTTTATGGCTTATACTTATGCCTATGGGCTATGGTTTTGCTATAAATGATTAAAACATGGGCCTGGTGAGACCAAAACATTAAACATCTGGGCTTAGAAAATGTTGCCAAGGTTTTCAGGAATTCAGGTCGTTGTGTATGGACGTGGTGGGCAAACCGTTTATTTAACCAGTTCTGGTCCCGGTTAACAAATTTAACAACCAGTTTTAGTTTTTGGCTGGTTTCGATTCGGGTTTTGTCAGGTAAAGAACCACATGTACCCACTAGAACTGGTTCCGGTTCAGGTTTTCGGTTCCGGTTCCGGTTCCGGTTGTCGGTTCTGGCTGGGTTTTTTGCACACCTCTAGTTGTGTATCGGTGCATTGGTTGTTCGATAAATTCATCATAGAAAACACTTGCACCTTTTTCAAACATCGATTATTTAGATATTCATGTACAAGTGGAGCTAGGGGTGTTCATTTTCGGATATCCAAACTTCGGATATCCAAAAATTTCGGATAGTGATTTTCACTATCCGAATCCGAAATTTCAGATTCGGATATCCGAAATAAGAAAAAAAAATTTAAAATATATATATTTCGGATATCCGAAAATTATCCGGATATCCGAAAATTATCCAAAATATCAGACTAATATTCGGATATCCGAAAAAATATCCGAATATCCGAAATAAAAAACTATTTCGGATATCGGATATCCAAACTATCTGAAAATTTTCAAAACAGGTATCCGAAAAATTTCGGATATCCGAACTTCCAGATATCCGATTTTTCGGATATTTTGGATTCAGATTTTCGGATATTTCGGATTCGTATTCGGATACGGATTTTTTTGAACACCCCTAAGTGGAGCAACCTATCAACATGGTTAAAATCCAAGGCCGGCCCTGGGGAGGGGCGAGGTGGGCGACCGCCCCGGGCCCGGCATTTTTGGGGGCCTGAAATTCTAATTTTTTTATATATTATATAAAAAATTTATAGATAACCATCTAAAAACACATAATTTAAAGGGTATAGAAAGTAATTTTCTTTAAAGTATAAGAAGTTACTTATATTCTATTTAAACTAAAGGTGTTCATCAGTTCAATTAATGGTTTATTTGGTATAGTTTAATTGGTTTTCAATTTTTTTTCTTATCCAAAAACCGAACCGAATTTTAGAAGTTGTTTAGTTCGGTTTCAGTTAAAAATGAAAAAATCGAATAAACCGATTAAAAACCAAATAAGTCGGTTAAAAATTGAATAAACCGATCTGAGTAAACTGAATTCAGTCGAATAAACTGGTTAAAAACGAACAAACCGAATTTAACCTTATATATTATTAATAAGATAATAAATTTAAATCCTTATTCGGTTTAATCGGTTGATCAAACGAACCGAATTCAAAAAAAAATTGAAACGAAAACAGAACCAAAAACCGAAATTCAGATACGGTTAGGAACTGAATTCGGATACAGTTAGAAACCAGACCGAATTTGGTTCGGGTTTTTTCAGTTACAAATACGGTTCGATTCTGGGCACCTCAATTCTCAGGACCGCTCCTAAAAGGGCCCATTTTTTTTCTAGCCCCAGGCCCAGGAACCTTTTTCATTCTCGGGGCCGGCTCTGTTAAAATCATTATTATAGTTAATTTTTTTTTATATTTAGGATATTTTAGATTTATTATTATTTGGTGACTCTTTTTCTTTGATACATAGTGAGATACACATACAAACTAGTTCAATGCATAAAGTCGTCCATTGGGTGCAATTATTTTGGATTTTGGGTGTCCCTACGAATGCTGCCACTTACCCAAATAATAAGAAACAGGCTTTGTCCCGATTTGGCTGCATTGTCAATATTAGCACCAATACCAACACATTATCCTTGAATTTACTTGTATTTCTTAAAAAGCCATGGGTAGGGGTGTTCAAAGTATCCGAAACTTGAAAAAATTCGAAATCCGCATCGTATCCGAAACCCGAATCGTATCCGAAACCCCAAAAAACCTAATCCGAAATCTATTTCGGGTTATTAGGGTTGTTCAGGTTGGATAATATGTTTTTATATTCGGGTCGGGTTTCAGATAAGCAAAAAGCTATTTTTCGGGTCGGATATCCGAATAACCCGAATAAACACAGGTTTATTCAGGTTGTTCGGGTTATTAAGATGTAAGAATTCGGGTTGTTGGGTTCTTCGAGTCGGGTAATATATTATGAGATTCGGGTCGGATCGGGTCTCGGATAGGCCACGCAAATTTTCAAATCCGAATAGACCGATTCGAAAAACTTGAATAACTCGTTATCTGATCTGATGAACACTCCTAGTGCCCATGGGTGTATACTAGGTGAGTATGAGCATAAAATACAAGTCACATAGGTGTTCTCTCATCACTATCTTTTAATCACATTATACTCACATGAGAGGTGAGTGTGAGAAGTCACTGACTTTACCACACACCCTTAATGTATAAAGGTTAAACTAGAGATGGGCAAAATTAACCGGAACCGGTCATACCTGAACCAGTTGATACAGGTGGTTTCGGATTATTAAAGAAATTGGAACCAACAAAAGTGGAACCGGTTCCACCTTTACCCGGCAAAACCCGAACCGGATCCAGCCAAAACCCTAACCGGAACAGGCCAAAAACCGGTCGGAACCAATAAAAAAACGGAACCGAAACCGCTTCCAAAAAAACTCGGTTTGCCCATCTCTAGGTTAAACGCATCGAAATATTGCTTTTATAACTCATCTAAGCATATAAAAGTAGAGAGATTGATATGAATTCGTGGTACTAATGATGGTTGTTAAATAATATTGTTAAGTCTTTAAAATCACAAGAGAACCTTGAAGCAATAGTAAGATTGTTATTATGCGACTTGAATGATCATAGGTTTAAGTTGTGGGACAACCTCTTGCAAAAATGCATCTTAAGTATGGCCGTATTGGTGTTAAACGAATGAATTGAATTCTACTTAGAGTTTACAAAAAAAAATATCATTTTAATTTATTTTCAAAACTACTAAATTTTGAATTAAGTTTTATTAAACAATATAAGTCTATAAAACTAAAAGATCATCAAAACATCAAGTGCTCAAAACTATAAGTGTGGTATTCAAAAAAAAATTTCAAATGATTACAAGTTCAAGATAAGCGGCAACAAACTAACATTCAAAGTTGAAACATCAAATTCTATTTTTCTTAAGTACCATACCAATCATCTTAAATAACTAAACTATATAAGTAAATATAAAAATAAAATCTTTTTATTCTTACAATATATTTACTAAAATATAATATTCAAAAAAAAAATATATTTTATCATAAAATATAAATTTATAATTCATAATCATTTATTATATTATTTTTAATTTTCAAATATTCATTTTTACTTATTTCAGCAATTTCTAAAGACATTTAATATCCAAACCTTTACATAAATTGTTGTTTAAAGCATGTTGGATTTTTTTCAACACTTGTAATACACATACTAGGTTAGAAATTCATGTATTACATGAGTTGAATTCAATAAATATTAAATAACATATGGTGAAATAAAAAAAAAGAAAAAAAAAGGTAGAGCCATATAAATAAAATATGAAAAAAGAAATACAAACATAACGAAAGAATATACTTATTTATTAGAATATATATATATATATATATATATATATATATAAATTTATAAAATCACACATTTTGAATCAAATCAAAAATTAGAAATTGAATTTAAAATTCTATATCACACTTTGATCAATTGAGTTAGTGATTTTTGATTCCAATTGAATATTGAGTCGGATTCAAATACCAAACACCCCTAACACTCTAAGCATAATATGTGTATAATAGACCCAAGTAGGTTTGATCTACGCCCTCACCTCTAGGGCTAGGGACAAACATTGCACATGTGAGAGTTTCTTTCACTAGGTTCGCCTTTTATGAATTGTTTTTGGCGATTAATTATGTACAACACTAACAACTTAATAAAAGGTCAGGGTATGTAGAAAATCAGTGACCTGAGGAGAGGGTGATTTAACCAGGAACAAGAGCTTTAGACACTTAGTCAAAGCTTTTGGTATTAGCTCCCTCTAGTATTTTGCACTTAATTTTAGTTATTTTGGTCGTTTAGTTTTCTTGTTTAAAAAGAAAGAGAGAACAGAAAATAGTAGGGCAACACAAAGAATATTCAAAAAAGTGTTGTAATTCATACAAAGGATGTTGGGGTATAAATAGTCCCAACATTTAATGTTTCAGGACAAATACATGAAGAAGACAAACATATAAGACTGAAGACACTTTTACAGACACTGTAGCATCAGAATAGTACAAGTGTAAAGTCAACTAGGATCTTCAAAGATCTTGAAGTCTTCCGAGGTTCAGACAATTGTACTGATGCTAAAGGAATTATTCTTTCCGAAGTTCTTTATGGAAACTGACTAAAGGAATCAGTTATTCTTTTATCGGAAGCTGATGAAGGAAACACTTATTATTTCATCAGAAGACATTTCTTTATTCTTTCATCAAAAGACCATCATCGGAAGCTGATGTAGATGCATAAGTCTTCCGAAGTAATGTTTTCTTCCGAAGCTTATCTTCCGATGGAGTCTTCCAAAGCCTGTCTTCTGAAAGGGTCTTCCGAGACTAATCTTCCGATAGTATCTTCTGAAGCTTGTCTTCCGATAGTGTCTTCCGAAGCTTGTCTTCTTTCGAAGAGTATTTTATCTTTGGAAGCTAATGTCTTCCGAAGTTAGTGTTCTGCAACATTTATTCAAATAATTATTTGAAGGGTGGTTTCGCTTCGTCAGTCCTTATATTTCAACAGGGTATGATTGATATAGCTATAGAGTTGCAAGTTTTCATAACGACCAACTAATATACGTCGCGTATGTTGCTCTTTTAGGAAGGATTGGGTATTCTTGTCCCTTTGATGAATTTAAAGTTGTATCTCAGAAGTTTGCAGGCTTCTTGATTCTTTCATTACTACATTGTATGAAGATATTTGTGAGGTTAGGTTGTCTTAAATTGTATAACAACTCACTCTAGCTAGCATTTACCCCCTACCATTTGTGTATTCTCAACATTTGATGTTATCATTGATATTCAAGTCTTCTTGCCTTTTGCTTGGTCGACAACATCTAGATATTTTTTTTACATCTTAATTTATGGAAAAAGAATACTAACAATAGGTTAGGAAAATGAAATTAAAGACTTTATGTTTTTTTTAATTTCTTTTCTTTTCTTTCATTATTGAGTTTTCTTATATGAGCTATATAAAATTTCATTTTATCATTAAAAATTATATCATGCTAGCCATATGTGAGCGACTTTTGTTTCGCATATGTGCCATCCTAATAAATTAAGTAGGGCATAACTCATGAGTAACTCACGTAATTAATTGCTAGCATAAACATAGCATTGCTACCAGTTAGTTTAGTCAAATAGAAAGTAGTGAGTGCTCGCCTAGTCGACGAGTACTCGAAAATTACTCGGTAAGTACTTGGTCTAGACGAGAAGTATTCAGAGAGTTTTACAACAATAAACATAAGTATAGGATGTCACATTTGAAAAAAGTTATTAGTTTCATGAATTTTAAATTAGCAATCCCTTTTTTTAAGATAAAAAAACGTGAGATCTATCAAACAAAGAAAATGTATTAGATTTATGGTCTTAAGTGGAACCCAGAAGTCACTGGTTAATTTTATTGGCGGTTCATGCTATTTTACAGCATCAAACAAAATTTATCTTTTGTTTTTCTAAGAAGAAAACTTAATGTAACAATCGGAACAATATCAAATAAAAAGAAATTTTCTTTCTTTTTTTTTTTCTAAAAATATAAAAATATCTAATATAAACAAATACAACTTACATATGGTGGGTGTGCCATTTATGTTACCATAACAAACATGGAACATAACACATAAAACAATCAAATTCACATTAAATCTAAACTAAAATATTAATTTGTAAAAAGTAAAGGAAATGCACCAATAAATATGGGACTCTTTATGTAAGCAACAACCTTTTTCTTTTGTTTCATGTTAGTTTGATATTTTTATGATTCATGACATTTTGGACCACCACAGTCTCATTTTGCCCTTCAACTTTTATTTTTACTCTACATCCTTCTCCTGCGTAAATAAATAAATCAAGCAACCTTATAAGCTACTCGAGATTGATTTAGTAAAAAAAAATTGAATTAGCTCCATCTAAACTACGCTATAATCGAGCCAAGCTGAGCCGAGCCAGGCTTGGCTCCAGCTCGGCTTGTGGATTTTCGAGCCGAGCCCGGGCCGAGCCGAATTACTTTCGAGCCAAAAATCCTGGCTCCAGCTCGGCTCGTAAAAAACCTCGAGTCACGAGCCAGCTCGTTTTTTTTTGGTTTTTTTCCTCCACTTTACATATATATAAAATCTCATATATATATATATTTATATATATAAAATCTAATATCTATATATATATATAAATATATTATACATAATATGTATATTTATATAAATATGTGTATAAGATATTGTGTGTGTGTGTATATACATACATATATATATATATATATATATATATTATGTATAATATATATGTATGTGTGTGTAATATAATATATATGTGTGTGTGTATAATTTAATATATATATATATGTATTAAAAATTGAGCGGAGCTCGAGCCAAGCCAACCTCAGCTGGTTTCTAGCGAGCTTTTTTCGAGCCGAACCCTTTTCGAACCGAGCCTTTTTCGAGCGAGCCGCGAGCTTTTTGAACAATCCTAATCTAAACAAATCCAAGCCGAAGCTCGAGCCTTGAAATATAGCTCGTTCAGTTATCGAGCTTGAGGTCAAGTTTCACATCTCGAGCTTGAGCTCAAGCTTCACAAACGAAGCTAGCTCCTTTACATTCCTAGTTATACATCCACTTATTGTCCCTTTTACGATTCAACCTTAAAAAAGTAAAAAACCCATTTTGCATAGTCAAAATCTAACAAAACCACTTTTTCTTTGGACATGATGATGGGGCCAGCTGTATGGCTATGAAACCAGAATACAAGGTAAGAAAACCACATGAATCTAGAACAAAATTTTAACACATTTGAGTCTGATACGGGTACATTTATTATAAAAATTTATGATAAGTGTGTAACCACACGATTACATGAAGCCAGAATCATATTAGGAAAAAACAAGCCAAAACCAAATATGTTAATGCATTATCTAATATTAAAAAAAATATATTTAAAATATTTTGAATTTGCTATAATTGTGAGACAACTTATAGTAATTAACTAATTAAAATTTTAGAAGTTTTAAAATTATACTAGAAAGTATTGGATATTTAAAATTGGTTATAAACTTAGACCAGCCAAGAATACAAGAAGGGTTCTCTCATACCCAATATAAAAATTAAAAATTGTAAGAATAATTTAAGACTTAAATTTATAAATTATAGTTAAGATCATATTGTAGAGAAAAATTGATGGAAATATATTTTAGTTATAGTCATTTTTTTTTACTTTATATTATGTTCATTTATTTTTTTTAAGCGATCATAACTTTAGATATGACATTGTTTTTTAGAAAAAATAAAAACGAGTGTTTTTTTATCTTTAAAATTAGTATAATATTGCTCATATATATATATTTTTTAAAAATTACGTTTTTCAACTCCTTGTATATTCTAACGCGCCATTGTATCTTTCTATTTGTTATTTTGACTTCTTTTCTAAAATGATGGATTTTGAAAAACATAATTTCAAAAACACAATTGTGTACTTTTAATATGTAAAACGTAAATAATAAAATAACAAAAATATATGTCTAATACATAAAAAAATGATGAGAAAATTACATTATATTATCTAAAACGTAAAAACAACATATAACACAATTACCTGATATTTGTGTTCTATTTAATGATAATATCTATAAAAAATGATGAAATAAAATATTGTATACTTTTAATATGTAAAACATAAAAATTAAAAACAAATTAATTTAATATATAAAAATGATGACAAAAACATGAAATGGACTAAAATGTAAACCATAATGATGAATACATATTTCACAATAACATGAAAGTAAAACATAATAATGCACATATTATACAATAACGTAAATATAAAACACAATAATAATTACTTATTATATAATGATCTGAACGTAAAACACAACGATTAAAATGTAATTAAAAAATTTCGATATATATAATAATATAACTTGATTTTTGTGTTTTTCAGTATGATAAGTTCTGAAATACAAAATGTTAAAATAATACAACTATTTGTTTCTAATATGCAAAATATAAAAACTAAATAATAAGTTTATTTAATGTATAAAAAATTATAGAAAATGAGCTTAAACGTAAAACATAATGATAAAACATATTATACAATGATCTAAAGACTAAAATATAAAATACAATTACCAAATGTGGTTTTTAAAAAATTAAGAAAACACCACATGTCAACTTCATAATCTTTCTTATTATTCTTACAATTAAAACTATTTTAACCATAAGAATATACTCTTCCTATAAATCATCAAAGTAATCTTTCAATGAGCATGGCCTCACACAGGAAAAGTAAGTTCACTATATAATCTATATCTATATCTATACTCTATAATAAAAGAGTAACAATTTTGCCACATGTCATCTTCTTACACCACTATTGTCACATGTCATCTTTTTATCATTTCACTAAATTCTCTCTCCTATTAAATAATTATATATTCTCTCTCTTATTAAATAAATCTTTTCTATTATTAAATCATTATAATACTAATAACTAATATATTATTTTATCCTTTTATTATAAAGCACACTTAAATTTTTTTATAAAATATGAAATTTTCAAAAATAAAAATTTTTAAAGTAAGAAATATTAAAATATATTATAAAATGAGTTTTTAAACAATGAGATATTTATCATCTAATTGCGTTTTTTAATTTATTTAAAATCTAAAATAATAAAAATGATTCAGAAAGTTACATTTTTTGTCTGTTATGTTTAATGTTAATTTAAATTGGGTCGTTTAACTTTAATAATTACAAATATTATATTTTAATATTATTTATTTCAAAAATATAAATTATTACACATTAAAAGGTTATATTTCATTTGTATAGTGATTAAAGTTTTTAATTATTTTTTATTACTTAAAATATTTATTAATATGTAAATTAATCATTTTATATCAAATATCGTTTTATAATTATTAAATGTTCATTACTAACTATTTAATATTTTATATTAAACCGTGTAATACACGGGTTAATAACCTAGTTAGAAATATAAAAAAAGAAAGAAAATATAAAAGATTTAAACATGGCATGTGCTTGGAATATCAATAAAGTAATTATAAAAATCTAAATAAACCTTAGACCCTCAAAATGAAGCCAAATGAAAGCAAGAAAAGTGTGAGTAATGAATGCATTATATACCCATAACAAGGTAATGTGGTAGTGACAGAATAAAGGGTCATGGGTTCCCAACTGTCTTCAATGAAGACCTTCACAAAAAAGAAATGGGGGCATCTTGGATTGATGGATATATCCATCACACACAAAAGACATATTTGCCCAATTCATTATTATCTATATAAACAAAAACCAAATATGAATAGTGAATATCGCGAGATTTTGATTTCTCGCGATAAATTCATCTTCTAGCGATAAATTCATTTGCGTCGTGTTTTTTCGCGCCATCAATTCATTTCTCACGATTTTTCAGTGAGTAATTAAGATTTGTCGTCAGAAATTCGTTTCCCTCATGATATTTGTGCCAGAAATTCGTTTTTCATTAGAAATAAATCCATCTTCTAGCGATAAATTCATTTGTGTTGTGTTTTTTCGCGCGATCAATTCATTTCTCGCGATATAAATTCATTTTCTCGCGATAAATTCATTCGCGTCGTGTTTTTTCGCGCGATCAATTCATTTCTCACGATTTTTCAGTGAGTAATTAAGATTTGTCATCAGAAATTCATTTCCCTCATGATTTTTGTGCGAGAAATTCGATTTTCATTAGAAATTCCTTTAGATAAGACATTTAAATTTCTCATAACATAATAATTGACATGTTGTTTTTTCAAGTGTTCTATTTTAATTTTATTTTTCTTTTGTTTTACTTTTTGACACATGCTAAGTTTGTTTTATAACTACGAATCTTTGTACGTTATTTTTTTTCTTTTGAGTTCGTTTCCGAGTCAAAACAAGGGTGTTAAATTTGCTCGGCAACGCGCGAAAGGCGCTGTCTAGTTATTATTATTATTAGCATATTCTTTTTATTTTTATTCTCATCCATTCACCTCATCTTTTATCCGTCAATAATTTCAAGAATCATATTCCATGTGGCAGTGACCAACAATTTTGGGTTCTATTCCATGGCCCCATAAAAATCCAAAGCAACATTTTCCATATGATGGGTTTCAAATATCTATTTCCTGCTTATCCTTCAATGAGTGATGCGTTAGCAAGAGCTTAAATGACTATAACAATGTTTTAGTTGAACTTTTAAAAAATTTCGCTAAACATGTTCGCATTGACCCATTTAACACGTTAATTTTATATTTATTTTATAAAATATCTTCTCCACATTGTATGGAAACTTGGAAGTAAAAGTCAAAGGGCAAATCTTAATCAATTGGGTGTTTTATAATAGTTCAAGAAATCATTTTCTTAAATTTAGACAGAACATGTGATTCCTCAAGTGAGGTTCAAGTTATCCAATACATGACCATGTGCAGACTTGATAGACAAAGTAATAATACAGTAAATAAAAATTAACTTGACTTGATTGCAACTAAATAATCTAAAACCATGAACAATGCACTTCATTTAAGTGCAAAATTCATTTAAAATGAGAGAATATAATTATAGATAAATATAAATATATATAATAATAAAGTAATTATTCACAATGGCTATAAGCTCAACCTTGGGACAAGAATTCACAAAATTGAGTTTCAAAAAAAAAAAAACAAAACAAAACAGAGTTATAAGTTATGACTGTAACTCAAACCTGAAATCATATAGGAGATGTTGAATTTACAGATTTTTTCAAGGCCGGTTTGAAGCGCATTCAAGATTAAGCAGTGTGGGTCAAGTTGATGGCCCGGTTGAGCCTATCGAGTATGCCATTAGCTTTTCGTTTGGCCCGTGATGTGCCATTTTCAGCAACTTGAGATAAAGTCCCATACTTGCTCTCTTCTTCCCTCATTTCCTTCCATTTTGTTCTATCATAATAACAAATGGTGTATAAAACTGCAATGCAGTTCTCCTTATTACGCGCACAACTTGTTTCTTTTATTAAAGAAAGCAAACAAGAAACCGCCCCAAGATCTCCCATTTCCTCAACAGCTTTTTGGTTGCTTGAAAGCATCGCGAGAGTAGCCAATAACTCATCAACATGAACCCTACTTTTAATTTTATTCAAAAGTGCTCTAACAGCACCATCCCTCACAGCTCGAGCTTTATTCTCATGTTGTATACACAGATTAAAGATAGCAGAAGCAACATCTTTCATTGCCGATGGATGCCCTTCTTCCAAAAGATCAATCAACAGTTTCAAAGCACCAGATTTCCCTATTAGGGATTTATTGGAATCAAGAGCTGATAATGTGAAAAGGGCTGCAGCTGCATTTGTTCTTGTTTCAATTGTCCCAAACCGCAATGCATCTAGTAACAAAGGGATAACCACAGGCGTTTCTGCAACAAGTTTCTTGTTATTATCGTGGATTGATAAATTCAAAAGGGTTGTGATTAGATCTTCTTGAAGATCAGGGTGGATTTCTGTTTGGGACTTGGTTTGACACAAGGGGGTAAGCAATTGAGGTATGGATTCAAGGGTTTCACCAAATAACGCACGAAAAGATGGCATTCGTTTTGTTAATGATCTCAAAGTTCTAGCAGCTTCTTTTTGATCAGCTTGTGTGGATGACATTTTCTTGAGAAGTGATAAAAAAAGATCTCGATCGGCTTCGGTTAGCCCATCTTGATCCGGATACTGAACCGGGCCAGGAAATTTGACTCCAAGATTATTGCACCATTGTGCTATCATTTCTCTAACCAAGTGGTTTGGGGTTAAAATGGTGTGTGAAAGAACTTGTTGGGTCTTGGGACATATCCGGTTCCCAGCTTTTAACCATTTTTGGATAAAAGGCCTATCATAAGTCTGCAAATTATTAGCAAAATGAACATTATTAGTGTTAGCAGGCAGATCTAAATTTATAATACCAAAGAATATTAGCAATATGATCATTAATAAACAAACAGAAAACAGAGTAAAATCATAATTCTGAACATTATTCCACATGCAAATATAAATTTTCTAACCTAATTGGTTAAAATGGAAATCAACTATAACTAATAAAAGCACTCATCCAAAGATTAACCAAACTAGAAAACTCATCAAGAAACCTTTAATGTTGATTCATCAACATAACAAATCATGAAAAAGTGTAGCATCAGGCCCCTCAAACTCACCAGTATTTTGTGGAATTTGTTCAAGTTGTCCCAAAAAACTGTGAAATTTATTGTGATCAACACGTTCAAATCCTCAAAATTTAAACAAATATAAAATAATAACAATTGATGATAGAAATTGAGTAGAAAACTCAAAAACTACCTGACCAGTGGATAGAACAACTGGATCTCTCATGAGTTCTTTAGAAAGAGGGCACCGAAATTCCTGAGGACACAACCCCCAAATTGACGTCGAATTTTCATCAACATTTTGATTATTACCGTTACGTTTTTTAACAAACGATCGTTGTTTCAAAGCTTGCAAAGTCTGAGTGGCTCTATCAATGAATCCAGTTTCAATTTCATCATCTGATGATGATTCTTCAACAATCGCTTTAACAAGCTTCTGTAATTCCTTCTTCAACGCCACCATCGGATCCCCTTCAACCACGCCACTTTTCGCCATCAAATTGCAGAATCATTCGAATGATTTTGAACGTAATAACGATCAGAATATGATTATTACAAGAAAATTACACACAGTAACACGCACTGTGTGTGCGTCTTTTCATATGAATCTGTCACTTCTAAATTCAGAAGCACCGATGAATGTGTTTAGAGAGAGATGTTGGAAGTTGCAAGTTTATAGGGGTGGGTTGTGTAAGATTAAGAAATTGAAATACTGGCCCTTCTGAATTACAAAATTACAAATCGGTCCACTCTTTTTTATATATGTTTCATTTTAAGACATAAAATATATTGCTTTTTTAATAATAATAATCTAATATAATTTTGATAATACTTTTCGTTGCAACGGTAAATAAGTCTCAATGTCTCTTCGTAGCTTAAATAGATCCTCGGACTAAACAACTCACACGTTGTAATCAGATTATGCTACCAACTCTCTGTTATCAAACTCTCAGGCGTTTGCAAGCGATTAACTGAGCAAATCCTCCTGCTGTTGGCAAGTGATAAACCAAGCAAAATTCATTTACCCTTCAGAAGAAACCTACTGTGTGATAAAACCCCTTATTGACCGTTTTGGCCCAAATTAATTGAACAAATAACCTCACAAAACCTGTCTTATAATAATCGTAAAGTGTCAATTGAATTACAAGCTATTTTTTAGTTTTAATACTATTATACTACTTAAACACTTGGTCTCAATCTCACGTAAATGAGTATCACTATGTATAGAATTAAATTCAATTATATCACGAGTCTTTTGGTAGAATATATGAGAAGGAAAACAAAATGCTATATTTTATTTTAATTGAAACTAACTTATTTTTTATTATCTTAGTAGGTATAAATTAATGACGTGATATATATGGTTTTTCTGTTTCATATGATAGCGTTGTTCGTAATGATTGATCTTGCAATATACTCGTATATAATAATAAAAATTAAATAGTAAAACGACAAACTTACATTTTAAAATATTATGTTATATATAAAGAATGAAAGTAACCTTCGTTTTCAAGTAATTAAACCATAAAAGTTACCTACCGGCTACCGGTTGATTTGTTTTTAATAATATACCGCATCAGGCTTAAGTTAAATTTAAAAGCTCATTATTATTTAGTTTAAGAATATATATATATATATATATATAGGGACGTGTTATATTAAGAACTAAAATTTTGGTAAGAAATAAAAACTGCATAATACACTTGTACATTATGTATAAAAATTTTAAAATAGCAAGAGAAAAGAGTGTGGCAGTTAAAAAACCAACTCATGTATAAAACTTAAAGCATAATGTACAAGTGTATTATGCAGTTCTTTAGTTCCTACCAAAATTTTAATTCTCAATAGAACATATATATATATATATAAGTACGGGTACTTATATTTGGTTAACTAGTTCGGTTATTATAAAATTAGTTTTTGACCAATTAATCGGTTTGTGCACCTCTAGTCATACGACCGGATAAAGCTATACAATTTGAATAAGGTTTATGTGTCAAATAAGTGTTGGCTGACCATGAAATACACAAATTAACAGCCCTAAACAATCATTTATATTTTTTAATTGAATATTATAAGTTTTTTTTTTACAAATATGTACATTTATTGTTGTGATTTGGTTAATGGTTAATTATAATAAACAGAGTAATGCCAAAAAATTATATATAATGCTAACTAGTTTGGAAAACAAAAGAACAAGTAAAATAACTACAAAAGCTACATGTCATCACCAACATCTATATCTACGTCTAGTAGGGGTTTTGAAATTTTGATGCTAATCAATCCATACAGATATTTTTTATGTTTATCTATACAAGTTTGGTTTAAGTAGTTTAAGTAATAAAGAATAACTATAAAGTGAAAAAAAAAATGAATCTACTATAAAAAAAATAAATAACAGGAATTATGAAAAATATGAATATTACCTAGATATCTATCAAATATCAATCAATTTGATTAGAGGTAGAGAGACACGCCTTTTGAATTTTTAGTTAAATTTTTTTCTTCAAACATCTGAATTCTGAAATTCTTTTATTTACAGGGGATGAAAAATTAATATTGTTTATATATTATATATACGTGGTCCGCAATATGTGGCCCACTGTACACAAATCAAATCCACGACCTTACAGCTGGCATAGGCTTACGCGGACTAAACTTGCTTGCCATACCATCACTACCAAATGATTGACTTTTTCCATTTTTTATCTAAATTTATTAGATGATGTATTTATTACCCTCTTATCACTCAACAACGTATACGTCACGTATACATCACAAACAACTATTTTTATCACTTCTTATTCACATACACGTATCCTCAGAGCCATTGGATTCAAAAGTTTTGTCTGCATCATATCGTGCCCAGGCTCATGCATAGCCAGTCACGCCGGCATCATGCCGAGTATGTCATGGAGAGGGGGTGCAACACTCCCGTCACTTGGGTGCCCACGCCCCACTACACACAACCTTAAAGATAATTATAATTCAAAACATTAATAAATTGATTTCATAATGGGTTGATATCACTAAAATTAATAATATTATAAATTAAATATTTATTTAATTGGCGTATATCAAAATTTTTAAACTTTCTAAATGACATGGTTTAAAAAACAGATTTATCATATCTTAAAGAAACCATAATTTGATGAATTGGCGTTTAAAATCTCCTAAAGTAATGATATGGATATCTTTTATTTTAAAATGGTATAAATTTTTATGTTAAAACGGTTATTCCACTCAAGGAATCTAGTGTGATAGAAATATATTAATAATTTTTAGAGTAAATTAAAAAAAACATCCATGGGTTTTAGTTAAAAAAAAACACATTTATGAAATTTTTAAATGTTAGAAGTCCAATAATAACTCTCACTCATTTAGAAGTCCAATAATCACTCATTTTAGTTCAAAAGGAACAAAAAACCATCACATGCAAACATATAATGTATAGAAGGAAACCATCAATTACAATAATCCATATGCAAATAGTTAATCAATTGCAAAGTAAGTTGAAGCAAGTTACATCCATTTATAAATAAAAAACTCACCCTTTTTTATCCAAAGGGAAGAAAACACACAAACTATATTTAACTAGACTAGATATACCTATATGCCAAAAACATCATCAAAACCATTAATAAATTTGACTACAAACTACATTTAACCAAAAAAAACTATATCATCAACATACACCTCCATATTCATATATTTAACTATAAACAAATAGTCAAACTAAATTTAACCAAAGAAACTACATCCAAGATTATCATAACAATTGTTTGGGTTGACATGATCTTCTGCTTGAGTGTCACACACATTTCATAAATAATCGTCCAATTTAAACTGACAAACAAAGGTTAAAAAAGACGATGGTAAAGTTTGTAGTTTTCGCTGAAATCTCAATCATGAGTAAGAAGATCTAGAGGTAGGGTTTCATTTCTTTGTTCAAATCGACGTTAAAAATACACAACCCTCACATGATGGCTCATGAAGGAAAATATAACAGACTTGTGTACCATAATTAGTCAATTAGATTGAATGCATTAAAATTAGAAACACTGATGAGTCAATTGGTTTAAGAAATAAGAATTATGGAATGGACTAAATGCGATTTTTGCCCAAACCTAAGGGACAACTTTTGTAATTTACTCTAATTTTTAAGTACTTTTTTTCGTAATCTTACATCTTGTTTTTCACTAAACCTATTTATCTATCTATTTAACTTAACTAAAAAAGAGGTTCCGAGATTTATTTCCATTTCAATATCTTACATGTATTAAATTAAACTCTAAATGAAAAGGAAAATAAAAAATTAGAAAGTTACACCATTGCTTTCTAAGTATTTGGGTTCGTCATATCTATCTATACTAATAAATTAAAATAAAATATGCCACATGTTTCTAGACTATTCTTGTAAAATTTTTCTCGTCTCTCTCTCCTATTAAATGCATCCATATTCAATAGTAATAATATTAAATATTAAATATACTTTTATACATTTTTATATATTAAAAAAGATTTTAAAGCATTAAAAAAATATTAATTTTAAAAGAGTACATTCTTTTAGAATCCAAATTAATGAAATATAAATATTCAATAATTGTTTTTTAAAACAAAATATTCAAAAAAAAAACTTTAATAAACTTAGTGTTTATATAAATGATATTATTATTTTTATTACTTACATATTAAACTATATAAACTTTTAATCATATTATTATTGATTATTGATTATTGATTATTGATTATTTTCTTATTCAACCCGTGTAATACACGGGGTATTAACCTAGTTATCCTTTATAAACATTAAATTAATCCCAAAAGCTTCTCTTTTGGTAATTTCTTTTTTAGCTAAGCATATGGTATTCTTTCAAAGCCAACAACCATTTTTCCATTAAGTGGTCGCATCCGAGAGGTAAATTTTCAATCTTTGATGCATTTTTCAAGATTCAAACATCTAAGTATAAAGTTATGAAAATGATGACAAATTAGAATTCATGGTAGAGAATGACTATGACTTTGATTAAATGATGCATTTTTACTGGATAAATAAGCAACAAAAATGGTTCAACTAAATTAACATATAAAGGGAAATTATTTGTGTTGTTACATATTGAAGAATGCATACATATACAAAAAAGTAAATAGATAAATAAATAACCACATTTGACATTTAGAAAAAGAATTATATTATATATGTTTTAATTTTGTAGGATGTGAGTAAAACTCATAAAGAGATAAAACATGTGATACCAAATATATTGAATTCTCAAATTCATTGGATAGATCACAATTTCTTAACAATCCAAATCTTTTTATCAAATTTAAATTTAACATCTATTTTTTAATCATTTTTTTTTTGAAAAATCTTATTTCCTTTAAATAGTTCCACAAACCATACACGTTTTAAAATGGAAAAAGATTTTTTTTCCCACTAAGCTAAAAGCAAAGTCACCTATTTCATATACCGGAAAAATAAACTCCTTTGAGACTCCAAAAAATGGACAAATTCCTTCCTTTTTTTTCATTCTTTCCTAAGATATAATTTTGAAATGTAATAATAGGGGAAAAGTTGTATAAGAGACATTCCAACACCATGAGGGAAAAAATTGATATGAGGGTGCAGATTGTCATTGTTTGTAACATTGGGGGTTGGAGGTGGAGAATTCGAATGGTGCAACTTGAATAAGTGTGTGGCTGTAATTTGTAAATACTAAATACCATTATAATATTCCACGTGCGTAGATTGAAACACGACATCTGCAAAAGGTGCTACAAATTACAAAATTTCATATAATGGCACTGATTTTAATTTCAAAAATATTAATATTAATATATACTTTATTGATTACGATATGTGAAGGGTATACATCTTTTACGTATGTCAATCAATTACGTATCCTATTTTTCTCATCTCTCGTATATTTAAAGATACGTGAATTGATGTACATGGTGTTTTACTTATTTTGTACTATAAAAGGTTGTTAAAGTTACAAAGTAATAACATTATCAGTTGCTTAAAGTCTGTATTTTTTATGAAGCATATCTCTTATCTCTAATATCTAAGCCATATGGCCCAAAAAAATGTTAGACATATGTTATAACATCTCACCTCTCAAATTCAATTGAGAAGAGTGGTGAGTAACCCTCAATCGGGGAGTAAGGATTTTCGGGACTGAGATGGGGTTAGGGTTTGTTGTAGAGGCTTGCTCGGTTCGATTTTTGGGTAAAACCGAAACCGACATAGTCGGGTTTTTTTATTACGAACCAACCGTTTTTTTCTATCGGTTTCGGTCCGGTTTCGATTTTTTTACCTTTTTTGTTTTTGTTTTTTTCGCGCTCTCTCTCACCCAATATTGAAGACACAAACATGTTTAACAATGAATAATTTATATATTAACTCGAACGCCTACTAATTACTATAATACTAAATCATTATAACAATGTTCTTACATTTAAAAAATATTCAAAAGTAAATAACTAAATATACAATAATTCTGATTTTTATTAGGGGTGAGCATACAAAACCGAAAACCGAAAAAACCTCGAAACCGAACCAAAATTAACAGAAACTGGCTTAATCGATTGGTTACGGTTGATATATGGCAATAACCGAACCATTCGGTTATGGTTACAGTTTACTCAACTCTAATAATCGAAATAGCAGAAACCGAACCGATATATATTTTCATGTATTTTCCATATGTTTTCCATGTATTTTCATATATTTAAACCATATTTTTATGTGTTTGAACCTATTTTCATGTATTTGATGTAATTTTCATATATATGAATGCTTGAAAAAAGATTTAAAACACTTCAAAACAAAAAAAAACGATTTCGATAACCAAATTTATAACTTCAAAATAATCACCACGAAAATAACCGAAATAACCGAAACCGACCTCTATAACCGAAACAACCAAAACCGGTGCTTGGTTTCAGTTTCCGGAATTCCATTAACCGAACCGTCAGTTTCGGTGGAAGCTAATAACCAAACCGAACCGATGTGAAAACCAGTACCGCATCGTCCGGCAAGTCCGTACAATGTGTGTACTTTCACTATTTACTGTGTGTAAATACAGTGCGCAAACAGTTGTGTGACAACAGAACTCAGAAAGCAAACAACAGTTGTAAGTGTTTAAGTGAAAACTTAAATGCAATAAATACAACAATTCAATAAATACAACAGTGTACAAACAAATGACAATAACCTATCGGTTGCGATCTGATATCCATAGATAACAGGAATCAGATGACCGACAACACAGTACGAAAGCAAGGTGAATCCAATAATAACAATGTGATAACAGGCAGTTTAGTTGAGTCCGTTTGTGAGAAGGTTCAATGTAAAACAATAATTCGTTATCGTATACGAACAATAAACTGACATTGTGTTTGCGTGGGTGACGATTCACACAAACATATATGTGGGTTTAACGCTATGAACGATAACTGATAAATAGAAAACCAAATCAGAAAGTGAAACGTACGATCGTATTTGTACAGTTAGCGCTCTGTACGAAAACGCGCGTAAGTGACGTTTTCTGACAAAACGATGAAAATTAACGATCTCGATTGTTAATATAATAAAAATAAGATAATAATGATATATTTTAGAAATTTACATCAAAATCCTAACTGAAAACATCAAACTAGTGAAACAACTCGTATCCTTGCGGTTCGAAACGAATTATCGAAGCTTAACGATTTAATCGCGATCGAAGCAGTAAAAATAAGGAAACATAATATTTTATGTTTTACAATTTTGAAACTCATCAAAACAGTCCGAGAAAACTATTTATTTAAAATTCGTAAATACGCGCGTAACGTTCCGGAAACGCGACGAATACGAGAACCGAACAACCGAAACAAACCCGAACACCCGCGGGGTATAAAAAAGCCTAAATGAGGCTTTCTTCTTCATTTTCCCCTTCCCTCTCTCTCTTTAAAACCCTAAACCCGGAATTCCTCTCTCTCTCAACAATTTCAAACTTTAAACCTCAAGATCTTGCTCAATACTTGACCAAATCATGTGTTCTTGGTGCCAAATTGAAGCTCTCAACACCCTCTACACGAAAGTACAAAGAATCGGTCCTATCTCCACCTCAAACTCTCAAAATCTTAGTGACAAGGTTCGTTTTTTTAGGGTTTTCTACACACCCGACACAACCACGGTTTAACCGGCTTTAAACATATCTTTTTCGACCCATACACCTTCTAAATGAGTTTACTCACCTAAACCCACTCAAAACGAGTATATATACGACTATACTTCGAAATCATCTACCCCCATGGCTGAAAACCCGTTCAGGCGAATGGCACATAAGAATGAGTCATTCGGGCGAATGAGTCGGGAGAATGAGTCGGGAGAATGAGCCATTCGGGAGAATGAGTGGGGAGAATGAGCAGGGAGAATGAGCATGGAGAATGAGCCGGAAGAATGAACTGGGAGAATGAACCGGGAGAATGAGTCGGGAGAATGAGTCATACGGGTGACTCGTTCGGGTGACTCAGTCGGGTGAATAACTCATTCGGGCGAATAACTCATTCGGGCGAACACTCATTAGCATGACTCATTCTTACTAAAATCACAAAAATAAGTCTTTTTCACTACACCAACTCAGTTAACAACTCAGACTTCAAAAGAACAATCAAATAAGGGATCATAACTCAAATAACATTTAATCAAACACAGGACTGTGAATACAACATCAGTACGACAACAGTGAGTGCGGGAATTCTTGAGTCTTAGTCAACCACTACAACAACAAGGTGAGTTCATATGCCCCTTTTCTAATCTTTACTGATTTCAAAGCTCGGGGCTGAGAAACATGCTAAACTTTTACTTACTTAAAAGTTTTCTATCAACATATTGCTTATATCATGATTTAGATAATAATTGCTTGCCTTTATTATCGTTTATCATTACATGCTTGATTGTTTGATTTTATCATACCTGAAATAGCTAGGATGCTACATGCGAACCTAGAATTGTGACACATTAACACCATAGGATAATGTAAGTTGCTAAGAATATATCTTACAACTGTGCATAATTCTTACACGATAGGGCAACGGGGAAACCAAGGGATAACATGCCAATAACAATTACAAATAACAAGGATGATAATCATGATAGTGTAACTTCATGATAACAAGATCATTCACACATTACTAACATTGTGTATAAGACAAGTTCTTATAACACTTCATTCAGGTTAGCAAGAACACTCAACATCGAGATAACAGTTGAGACAATTACTCGTGATATCGAGGAGGATATTACGAGCACACGCTTTCGAGATGACATTTCCCACATATACTATTACTACTTATTAAGACTCTATTTAGAGCACATATTATAACCGTCAGAGGATGCCGGTTACTCAATGACAGACCAGTCGGGTAAATCACGAACACTAATCACTAGGGCTTGGGATAATCTAACGAAATCACACCGGGCACGAGAGTAACTATCATTCTAATTAATAACATTCATAAAATCTAGGGAACGTATTCATTCCAATAGATATTGTGGGAGGATATCTTACATGCCGGGCTAGTTAGTAATGACAGCTACTGAGACTATTATGTCTCAAACTAGGAATCATGAGTAGGACACGTTGCACACCGGGCTGGATAGGGGTGCCAGCTACTGGGACTATTATGTCCCTACCTAGATATCGAGTATGATATCTTACACGCCGAGCTAATCTGTAAGGAATAGCTAACAGAGACAATTATGTCTCTTTATTCAATTGTTTGGGTTTTCTACATGCCGGGCTAATCAGTAATGATTAGCTACAAAAACTATTAAGTTTCGTTCTAGATATTGAGTATGATATCTTACACGCCGGGCTAATCCGTAAGGAATAGCTAACAGAGAAAATTACGTCTCTTACTTTATTCATTGGGTTATTTTACATGCCGGACTAGTCCGTAAGGAATAGCTTACAGAGATAATTATATCTCTTCCTTTTTCATTGATGGGATAATCATACCTGGAAAATCATGGGTGATATGAAATGGGTATCCATCGTTGTATTACAGGTAGTGTTGAGTTCAGTTGAGCATGTGGTGGGATGGCGTCTGGGCTTGACCTTTTCATATGCCCTATATATAAGCATGCTTGGCTGGATGAGACACTATCTGTAAATATAACCATGGAGAGGACATTGTGTGAAACATGGGAATCAATTATCAATACAACTTTTGTGAAACGTTGTGAACATGGCTGACATAAATACAATGGTTTTCAATTACTAAACTTATGAACTCACCAACCTAGTGTTGACTTTGTTTAAATAAATGTTTTCTCAGGTGACGAACAGGTTTAGTCACCACATATCAAGAGCATAGCTAGAGGACTTTTCGAAGACCTAGCTACATTTTGGGTGACCATACTTTTGGAATGACAATTCAATGAATCATATTTTGTAGATCTTGTACAGTTACAAGATATAAACATAATGATTCTCTTTGGATAGATTTACTTAGTTAAATTATGAACGTAACATTGTAATTTAACTTTGTAATTCTATATCATATGTCATGTTAGCATTTCTCATTATACATCATGTGCCATGTAAACAATCTGATCATTTCGATTATCACTCAAGATATCGCGCCCCGGGAACCTTCCGCCCGACGGGAAAGTCAATCCGTTCCCGCCGGCCTGGGGTGTGACAGATTGGTATCAGAGCCATGGTTATAGAGAAATATAGGTCATATTACTTAAACGGTTTGGCCTAGACTATAACCTAGGGACCCTCATGTAGAGATCATATTACATAGGATTATATCCATAGGATTATATTCCGGGTTATGACAACCGACATATGTAATTTTTATCATCTTTTAAAATGATATAGTTCATCTAATACAAATATTCATCATCCCAATGGTACACTTTTTGTGTATTTTTATCTCATTAAATAAGTATAAAATTAACAGCATATATGTTAATTTTTAGACAAGATTAAAAATCGGTTCGGTTCAGTTTTTGGAATACGAAAAACCGAAACCGAAACGTAAATTTAGTTTCGGTTATTCATTCGGTTTGGTTTTTTCGGTTAATTTAATTTCGGCTCGGTTCTTTTGGTTTTTTTTCTCATCTATAGCTAGTTAATCAAGTTAATCATCTAAATCGACACTTGTCGAACCCTTCTTCAAAATTCTAGAGTAGTATTAAATATAAAACTGAAAGTCAAATATAAATGTTTAATAGTTTTAAGAATAGTTTTGTATGTATTTTTAAAAATTAGCATTAATTCATATGACTTTTCCATAGATGCTTTTCTTTTTCGTTTTTTCTTTCTTTTTCTTTTTCTTTTTCTTTTTCTTCTAATATTGTGAATTTTTATCGTTGATAAAAATAAATGTTTTCAGATGAATTACAAGCTTTGAGGCTAGATAAACAGGTGTCCCGTCTAGGGGGGCTCTTCCATCCGGTTCCTGCGCATTTGGGGGCACACGTGTCTCAAGGTCGGAGATGGAGGAATCAATCTTAGCTATCAATCGTCAGGATAACTGAAGGTAGCACGACGAGACAGTTTAACTGTCGTTAAAAAAAATTAAGACAATCTCAAAGCCTTCTCTTTTACGTTAAATTCACTTTTCGGATTGGATTTCAGTTATTTTTTTAAACTAAAATCCAAAGAATAAAACATTAAAACCAAATCCTATATTTTTAACATAATTTTGTTTAAATATGTTTATAATCGTATAATTTTTTTGGAATATATTATATATTTATTATGTTATCCGGTTCTTATATCCGGTCCGACCAGTAACCAGTAAGACGTCTGGTCCGGCTCTGAAAACATTGAGTATAATACGCATGCTTTTCAAATCTAGTAATCATTAATACAAATTCATTGATCCAAACAATCAAAGGTCTTTTAGTCAAATATTAGCCCCTTGAATTCTCTTATAAAAGATATTGGGTTAGAGTCTCACCTAGAGCAAGTATTACTCTGGGTTGAGTTAAGGAGTTTTCATAGTTGTAGGTTTTCTCCTGGGCGGGTGGGTTAGGTCATCGCGCTCTATTATTCGGATGGAAGGGTGATCGATTTGCCAGGGTGATCTATTTGTTAGGGTGATTCCAGGTGACTAGATGTTTGCTGTTAAAAAAAAGGTAAATACGAATTCATTGATCAAAATAACAAACGAAGAGCAGTGAATGAGAAGTCAAAACAAGCGAACCCATAGGAAAAATAAACTATGGATTAAAATGATGAATGCTAAGAAACATCATTTGGGTGAAAAAGTTGGTTAATATTTTCTGAACTTGTGGGCTTTTGAATAGAAGTTGGCTAGGGCGTTGAAGAAGAAAGACTATATGTTGTGACATGACCAGTCAAAGACGAAATCCTTTTAAGGAGATTATAATTATAAAAGGGACTTACTATACATACACCAGCCTCCATGCGAGACACTATATGGCTGTCATCTATATGACCTTATAGGGCCTATACATGTATAGGGGCTATACTGCTGGTATAGGTCTGACATCTTTCTAACTGGTTCTGACGTTACATAGCTATACGGATCGTATAGGGGCTATACGGCCCGTAAAAAGGACGTTGGTGTATGGATAATGGGGAGGTGGTGTACAAATAGGGGAGCCTTAACTTTTATAATAAAACTATAAATAAAGAGTATAGATTATTATATGAAAATTAATAAAATTTTGACAGATGAGGTGAATAAATCTATGTGATTCAGTTACCACTATTGTTGTTTTTAATAAGACATTTTGATAGTTATTATGTCTTTCTTTACGTTAGATGTAACAAGTTTAAACCATGTTGAAAGCAAGTATGTTAAAGATTTACGAATAAGATTACATTGGTTACTGTTCATCGTTAAAAAAAGTTACAAGCATTGTTAATTCATTTTAAAAAATGTTAAAATAAGATAGAAGTGAAGCATTAACCACTAGGCTAGAAACTCTTATATTACACACTAGGTTAGAAATACATGTATTACATAGGTTTGATAAATCTAAATGTTGTAAGCAATAATTTTTTTTATAAAATTTCTATGTTTGATATTATTAATTGTTTATAAAATAATAATAATTGAATGTTTAAAAATAACATATTACAAATAAGGATTAAGAATTATAAAAACTATATTTTAAAATATTATATACTTGAAAATTTCTTATGATTTATTAAGTTTTATTTTAATTTTTATTATAAGAAGATATATATTTTTATATTTAATTGTATAATTTAACTATTTAAAATGATTTATTATTAATATTTAATATAAAAGATAATTAATATTTAATAGGAGAGAGAGATGAGAAAATTTTTTTTAGAGTTCATTAGAAGATAACAAGTGTCCATACTAACTATTATTTTATTAGTAGAAGATGTTATATAAAAGAAAATTTGAACAGTTAGTAATAAGTATCTAGAAACTATAAAAAAATATGTTTTAAGTAAGTAATGAATCAATAATATTAAGAAAAACATACTAACGAGTTAAATTGTTTCACATGAAAGTATGAGTTAACTATTAATTTAAGAAATACATACTAATTTGAGTTGATTTGTTTACAAAACAAATCATAGGCAACCGTTAAATCTATTCCTAGATATAGATTATTTGTTTATAATGAAAATTGATGTTATTTTCCTAATTTCTTATTAAAGTATTATAAAGGATCGAGTTGCTGAATCAATTTCAAAACACAACATTAAATATCATTATCAAACTTCGTTTGCCACCACTACCTGTTTTTGTATGAATTTAATTTGTTAAATTAATTCGCAATAAATGTGGTGTATTTTAAATGACATTTGTCAAAAGTTTATGCGGACCATCCATAAAACATAGAAAATATCACTCCATTACAACAAACATTCACCATTCTTTCTTTTTTTTTTTTAACGGCGAAAGTCTCATTCGTGTGAAACAACTGTTTCCAGGTCATACACCAAGGTCTAGTTACCTGGACCTCTCATGAGCCACCACAACCACCCTAGGAGGAAATCATACTGGGAAAACCTCCTGACCCCCCTCAGACCTCTATTTCGTTGCGAGAGGGATTTGAACTCAAGACTTTCCATTTAAAAGAATCATGGGGTACCATTGAAGCAATGTGTTATTAGCGATTCACCATTCTTCTAGATCTATATTTTACCATCCTTCTAGATTTAATTTTACCATCGAAGAAGCAAATTCATGTTAGGGAAGAGTCGTCTCGGTCTCCTTTTATATTTGCATTACCTTTGTATTCTTTTTAGATTTTCTATCTTTTACTATACCTTCCTAATTTTCTCATTTTTCTCATATGGCACATTTAATCTATGTCTAATTTTTTATAATTAGACTAAATATGAAACAAGACACAAAATTAAAAATAAGTTTTCATTAATTAAAAAAATACAAAATACAATGACAAATAAGAAAGTTAAATAACAAAAAAAATAAAATCTAGTGGTTCATTTGGTACAAATGCTCCAAATGATCGATAAGATTTGATTGAATACTAGTTGGCATGTCCGTGATCAAAAATATAAAAGAATATCAGGATCTACTAGTTCAATTGGTTCATCGTTTGGAAATCCTTTACGAGTTTGTGAGATATCTTCACACAATTCCTCATCAAAATCATCTTATGTAGGATAATACATGTGTACATGATTTTTGTAATCCACTGTGGATGAAGTAACTTCATAGGTTGTTGAAATATTTGTCACTTACCTTTTAGAACCTCAAAAGCTCGTACGAAATCCTTTTGTGCCGCCTCTTTCGCGTTCTTGAATTGTTTTTTTATGATCATTGTCAGGTGGAAACAACAAACTTTTAAATATCATTACAAAGTTAGAATATATCCCATGGGGCATGGGCAAGATAGTTTCTAAATCTGTATTGCAAACCGTTCATCACAAAAGGACACTTCGAGGGCGGTTCAATTCACAATATAGGTGAGTACACGATCAGTCGAGGATGCTGATGTTGTTGAATCTCATGATCTCCAAAACACACACATCAAATCCATAAATCTTGTGACGCCGTTGCTTCAAGTACTATCGTCAGATGCTTTTGATCACCCCTCATGTATGAACCTTGCCATTCGATTGGTAATTTTTTCCAAGTCTAATGTGTATAATCCACACTGCCTAACATCCTCCGAAAACCATGTCTATGCTTATGTGTGGCATATAAATGTTGAACATAATCTTAAGTTGGTTTATAAAGATATCCTTTTGAATGCATACTAATAACATCATTACAAAAGTGTTGCAAGGTTTCACGTGATGTTTTTCTCACACGCATACAAGGATTCATTAAGCGTGTCAGGAGCATTCTCATAAGTTAACCATAGTATAATTATCGCGCATTTTTGTAGTGATCAGGGCCGTCTCTGAGATATTAGATGCCCTGCGCGAACGCTAAAAATGGGCACCTATGTGTGTGTGGTAATTAGTTTGTAACTAAGTGTTAGGTGAGTTAATTTGTTTTTTAACCTAAATTATAAATTGTAATGAGTTATTGGGTAAAATGTTTAAGGAAAAAGTTTTTCTTTTAGCTTTTATAAAATTCGTAATTGTGTTAAATGTATTTAAAAAATTGGAACGTAAATTATATGTGTTTGTTGTAAAATAAATTAATTTATATAATATATACAATTTTTTAAAAAAAATTAGGGCCTCCTAAAAAAATGGGCCATGTGCCGTCGCACCTTCCGCACTTGCTCTAAAACCCTGATAGTGATGTAAGACTCCAACGTCCTTTTGTGCCATAAGTTATCTAAAAATACTCAAATTAAATTTCTCTCTAAATTACTGAATTTCTAAAAATATATTTTTAGCCATTTTAAACCTTCGTTCGAGTATCTCGGTGGTAAAAGTTGGATTGGTTGCATCGAAGTAGTATGCAATTAAAAATTCAATCATTATTATTTTATAACTTTAAAATCAAACAATAAATATATAATATAATTGACGAGTTTTTACTTTTTACCGTTTAAATATATTTTAAGAATTTTTAAATAACCCTTTATATATTGATACATGTATATGAGAGAGAGAGAAAGTCCACACTAAAAAATAATATAATAACATGAAAAGGAGTTTTGTTTTCGCTTGGCTCTTTCAAAAGAGTCGCCATTAGACCAAGTGTAATGGGCTGGCCGAGGAAACAGCAGGGGATAAGTTTGGGCGGGTTGAGCGGGCACACAGCCCCCTCTCTCGGCGGCCTCCAAAATTCCACCCCAACGGTGCCCGCTTCCCGTTTTCTGCTTTGGTTGTGATTGGCTAATGTGGGGTTTTGAGAGTGATGATGTGACACAATGAGAATGTTTTTCAGTTGGGTGACCATTATAGGGTTTTAAGATTTTCAGTTGGGTGATAACGTGACGGAAATTATAAGTGGGAAAGGATTTCAGTGGGTTGACCATTACACATGGTCTTAGGCCTAATACATTTCGTCTTGTATAATTCATTTTGTCTGTATATATGTATATTTTTTGTTAGTATATTATATACATGTATAGTCTTTTGTTCTTTGGTTTTTAGTTCTTGTAAAAACAATATAATAAAAAAGGTAAAAATAATTATCAACTGAGCTGAATCAAATAAACTGTAATTAAGCTTATTCGAGCAGCAGTGCAATTACTCGTCGAAGTCATCTATGTAAGACTCATTTTAGAATAGTCTTACAAATGTATATATTATATATATAGTATGATAATGATCAAATAAACAGGTGTAGTTCTATGATATTTATCAAATTTAAAGTAGCTAGTTTTACGTTTTCTTTACTTTTACTTTTAGAGTAAATTACACAAAAGGTTCTTTATGTATATATGAAATTTCAAATTTCATCCTTAAACTTTAATAATTACGTCAGACGTCCTTTATCTTGCTGTTTTGTAACAATCAAGTCCTTTTCCACTAACCAAAGTTAATTTTTCAGTTAATTTTCTTAAAATGACAATTTTGCCCTTATAAGTAAAGGATGGAATATGAAACTATATATAAAGTTAAAGGACGTTTTTTGTAATTTACAAATTTTTTTAAATTTTGTTAGTTTCTTTTTTTTCTTTTCTTTTAGATTTATTTTATTTAATATTCTATTTTTATAAATTTTTAAAAATATTAATTAATTTATTAGTTTATTTATATTATAATCAAAATTTTATTTTTATGTTGTTGTTTATAAATATTTTTTTGCTTGTTTAGTTTATTTATGATTTTTTCCTATATATTGTTAAACTTATCACAAATTAATTTATCAATTTATTATATAAAGGGTACCTATGATTTATTATCTATAATTAATAAAAAATGTGAAATTATTTTGTATCATTTTAGTTGTTAACTAGTTGACTAAATATTAGTGATATTCATGTTCTGGTTTTTAGGTGAAACCATAAACCAAACCGTTAATAATGTTTTTTGAATAATTAAAATACAAATCGAACCTTTAAAAATGTAAACCAAACCGTTGATAACGATTTGATTCGGTTTTATTTTTAACGGTTCGGTTTAGATTTTAACGGCTTGGTTTTTATTTTTAACGGTTCAATTTAGATTTAAGTATACGAAAAACTTTATTAATGGCTTGGTTTATGACTTTATGGTTCACCTAAAAACCGTAAAGACCGGAACGAGAACACCCCTAATCTTTAGTCAATTGGTTAACCGAAATGATACAAAATAATTTTTCATTTTTTATTACTCATAGATAATAAATCATAGGTAAAAGATTTTATAATAAATTGCTAAATTAATTTGTGAGAAGTATAATGATAAATAGAAAAAAATAATAAATAAACTAAACAGGCAAAAAAATATTTATAAACAAAAACATAAAAATAAAATTTTAATTATAATATAATAAAATGATAAAATTATTACTAATTTATAAAATATAATATTAAATAAAAAAATCTAAGAGAAAAAATAAAATAAAAGAATTAAAAGAAAATAACAAAAATTATAAATTTGGTAAAGTACAAAAAACGTCCTTTAACTATATATATAATTTCATATTTCATCCTTTAGTCATAAGGGCAAAATTGTCATTTTAAAAAAGTTAACAGAAAATTTAACTTCAGTTAATAGAAAAGGACTTAATTGTTACAAAACACTAAGATAAAGGACGTCTGACGCAATTATTAAAGTTTAAGGATGAAATTTGAAATTTCATATATACATAAAGGACCTTTTGTGTAATTTACTCTTACTTTTATTTTTATGAGACACAATATATATAAGCAAAGAAGATTTCTATTTAAAAATGAAAAAAATTTCAGAGGATTTAAAAAAACATTTCAGAAGGATCGAGGTTTTTTGAATGTTATTTAAATTTTTAGATCGAGACGTTTTCTTTAAATTTGTTTAACGTTCTTTTGAATAAAATGTTTTTAGTTTTCTTGAAAAATATATTTTTAAAAAAATAATTTTTACAAAAAAATTCTCTAAATATATTCTTTCTTATTAAAAACATTTTAATTTAAATAAATGTTTCTCTAAGAATTAGGAACCGTTTAAAAACATTTAATATTGATCAAGCTGTTTTAAAAAAATATATATACTTTTCTTTTAAAAATGTTTTTCCTTATTGCATTTTTCATTATATAAAACGGTTTTAAGAAATTAAATGAAAGAAAAGTTTTTAAGAAACGAAAAACATAATATGCTAAAAATAACAAAAAATACAATAAATGAAAAAATTTGTGTTGAAAACTAAAAGGCGCTTTTATTTACAAAAAAAAATGTTGATAGAAGATTAAATATAACCTATTAAAAAAAAGACTTTTGGAAAATAATGTCGTGACAAATCTTCAAAGTGTTGTCAAGTCATTATTCTCTCTTACGTTGCCCGTATCGTTTTCTTGTTAATATTTGAGGAGATTCTTTATATTTATGTTTAAAAAACCGTTAAATTTATTATGTATAAAAAATAAAAAATATTAATAATAAGATTAAAGTCAGAAGTTTAAAGCTCTAAACTTTAAATCTTTGACCCATGAAAACATTTTTAAAAATTCTTTAACATAACATTCATAGCCTAAAGTTCAAAGGCTTAAGAAAAGTTCATAAGTATGATGGATTTTCCTTAAGCCTATGAACTTTTCTTAAAATAGTTTTCTTCAATCAAAGAATGAAGAAACCATGCCAACAATTCATCATTCGATAGCTAATGTGTTAAATAGTGTACGCTCACCTTTAAAAAAATAATTAATTAAAAAAACAGTATGATAAAATGTAAATAAAACAAAAAACTAAAGAGGGTAAAATATCAGATTTCAAGTTGGACACAAGATCGAATCACACAAACAAAAAAGTTGATTAATCTAATTAAGTTATGGCGTCAGTACAAAGAGGGCAAACTAATCAAATAATCCTATAGACCAAAGATATTACGTTGATAGACAGTAATGAGACTATGTGTAACCATTTCCGCCTCTTTATTCCACGTAGGCGTCACATATGAGATACCTCTCATCACCCACTTGTCACCCCATATGTGTTACCATCACCCTAGTCACATACCGCTCAAATGGCTTGTTCACGGTGGAGATGAACATGACCACGGTCACACCCAGGTCACGGGGATTGTGTAATGGCGGTCACGGGTGGGGGTCACACCCCATAACACATGGCCGATAAGAGATGAAAAGTGTTTGCAGCAAAGGTATTGAAAAGCGTATGGAATAATATTTAAAATTTGGACCACTGTAGGAATAAGAATATGTAGACATACAAGAAACGTTATGAAGATGATTGCTCCAGTTCAATCAATGTCTAGGATTCATGGGCATGTTGTATTAATGGCTCTTGAGGATTCTTGGTTAGAGAGGTTAGATTGGCAAATAAGATTGAATCTCTTTGATATCACAAAATCCTACAAGATGTTAACGACATGGTACAATTGCCTCCCAAGGAAAATTAGTATGTGTTTGGATAGATTACCTACTACTTGCATTTTAAAATCATTAAAATGGTTTAACGGTTGTTTTAAAGCGGTTAAACTGAATTATAAATGCATTATTTATTTTTATTTTAAATGTTTTTAAAAAGATTCTCTATTATCTATTAAAGCGGTTCAAAACCTTTTACAACACATACATTTACAACGGTTCCCTTGTGTAATGTAAGTGCTAAGTCAACAAGTCATTGGCCATATTTTGGAATTATGCCCAATTATGAGTAGTATTTGGAATAGTGTAGGAGCCTGGTTGGGGTGTTTGTTCCCACTTGACCAACCATAGGTTCACTTCACTTATGAAGTGGCTTGATAAATCTACATTAAAGAAAGAGGGGAAAAAAAACTTGAGCGATCACTTAGTTTTAGCATGTTTTGGGCTATTTGGTGTATTAGAAAGGATTTGATCAATGTCAAATAAGCACATAAAAAAATTACTTTATTTGATGATATGGTCCATTTTTCATTATGTTGGTATGGAGCGAAGAATCGCATTGAAGATTAAATTGAACCTAGTGGTTACAAAACCCACTTTTATACATGCAACTAAATTATTAGCCTGTGTATTACACGAGTTAAACAAAAAGATATAATAAAATAAACACTAATGAAAATTTAGACAATATTAGACTATTTGTAATATAGAATATAATTTAAATTTAGAACAATTTAATACTTTAATTAATAAAATAATTTTGATATTTCTTAAAACACTAATTTTTTAAAGTTTGTAAATTTAAACATTTTGTTTTAATTTTTTTAATTTTTATATTTTATAATTATTAGTTTTTTAAAAAAGTGTGTTTTAACATTAGTGTATTTTTAATGTATTAAAAACTATTTTTAAATTTAAAAATGTATAAAAAATATATTTAATAATTAATATAAGATGCATTTAACATGAGAGAGACATGAAAAATAAAATTGAAATTCTATATAAACATGAAATATGTTTATAAAAATATTATTTATTAGAATAGATAGATTTTTTGGTACTAGTTTCTTGCTAGGTTTATTAATAAAAAAAAATTGCTAATCCAAAATATAAATAAATAAAAAATAAAATTGAAATGTCTCGTGTGGTTTGGTGGAGAGGCTCCTCTACCTAGGACGACTATGGGGAAAAGGCTAGGGTCGTAGCAGGGGATTAATTTTTTTTGAATGGCGAATGTTTTAATCGTGTGAGTCTACTGTTTCTAGACTATGTTACCAAGGTTTAGTTACCTGGACCTCTCATGAGCCACCACAATCACCACAGGAGAAAACCTCACTGGACTAACCTCCTGACCCCCTCAGACCCCTTTTTCGCTCGGTGTAACATTGAGGCGCTGCCTCACTGGTAGCAGACGATTAATAACATCATTTTTGGTTCATATCGTGTGGTCGGAACAGAATGATTTTTAACGATAGAAGTTAATCGGCATCAATTCCTTACTTATATCTTTCTATTCTTGATGAGTATCATTTTTTCCTCACCTTTTTTTTTTTACTAAATACTAATTCTATTTTTTTTCGTATATACTTATGATATTAAATAACTAAAATATATAACTAAATATACAAAAATTAAATTCTCTTATTCCATTATATATTATCTTAAAATATAATTTTGTAATTTCTAAACCTATATTATTTATATTAATTATATATAATTTTTAAATATTTAGTTTTTCTTATTTTTTGAATTTGTGATATTATCATATATATACATTTAAATGTGGAAGTAACAGTAATAATATTTTAATAATAATAATATAATATTAATAATATTATTATATAATAATAATAATATAATACTAATAATATAATAATATTAAAATATATTATTATTATTAATATTATAATAAAACAATATAATATTATAATAATAAAAATATTTTATAATATATTATTATTATTATAATATAATAATAATAAATATTTTATAATATTAGTATAATAATAATTATTATAATAATATTATATAATCTTATTTTTTAATTGTTCTTGTTTCTTTAAAATATTACGGATAAAAGAGACCTATATATAATTATGTGGTACAAGTTTAAGCAATTTTTATTTATCTACAATTACTTATAAAATGTTATGTGTTTTGGGATTTAAAGTTTTACGACGTATAGATAACTTTATGTTATATGAGTTTAAATCTTTAAGATAATGTTTTTAATCTAGTTAAATATGGGGTTGCCGCCGCAACACGCGGAGTAACCCCTAGTTAACATACAAATCTTCATATAAATTGTTGTTTACAATATATTGGATTTATTTAGTCTATATAACACATGGGCTTTTTATCTAGACTTTTAATAAGGGCAAGAAATGAAAAGAAACCTTTTATAGATTGCATAAATTTTAAAGGGTTTTTTTGACAGCATCTTAATATTTATTAAGATGCTTTATTTTAATGTTTTATAACCTTCGAATTGTTAAGAAATCATCTTAAGTCTAAGTTGTTAAAATGTTAACTTTTAACATTAGTTTTTTAACCATTCAGAATTAAGGTTTCCTCTTAGTTGTTAAGATGCTATGAATCATTTAAACATAGTCTCTTAGTGATCACTTAAAGACTACCAAAAAAAACCCTAAGATAAGGATTTATTGATCATGTAATTCATTGAGTGTTAATAATATATAAATGATTAAAAAAAGATATACAATCATTTCCTCACATCGACTTTTCAAATTTAAATCTTATTAATTAAATCGACTTTTAAGGCCAAGTTTGAGATTTCATCTTAAAATGACTTATTGACTTATTTGTTTTTTCATAAAGCTAATAAGTTAATAAGTTGTTTGTCAAACATAAAAACACTTTTGAAAATGACTTTTGGTAAAAAGGTAATAAGTTATTTTTCAAAAGATAAAAATTCTAGCTTTTCAAAATGACTTTGACATAAAATTACATATTTACCCCGCTATTTACTCTTTACCCAATAACATTAAAATAGTGTCAAAAAAAAAGTACTTTTGGGTCATTTTGAAAATTAATTTTCGAAAGCTAATCCAAACATATTTTTAAAAACTCCATTTTAAAAAGTCATAAGTTAATAAACACTTTTGATAAAAAAATTTTTTGAAGTTAAATAAGCATTCCTAAACATGGCCTAAATCTAAATTATAACTTACGTCTTCGATTCTTAGTTATTCCAAATACGCTTCAAGTTTTCATTAAAAATTTATTTTTATTTTACTATAAGTCTCGCCATATATATGTATTTTTATAAAAGCATGGGTCAAAGGTAGCATGCAAAACCTAATAGGCTTGCAACCCACATGGTAATAACATTGGATAAAATTATAAAAACTTATCACTACATATCAAATTTAAGTTTGATATAACATTTGTGATGTGTGATGTTATTTTCTATATATATTATGGGTGATTGTGAGACTAAATCGGATATGTACATGACAACGAGTCGAAGATAGGATTAGGAGACATGATCATTAAGTTTAGTGTTAGGGTATTATAATTTATGAATTTGTGTGCTTTGATTTTATGTTAAAAAAAGTCATCAACTATCGATCTGTGGACTATGCGTGGTGGCCTTCCTTTTTTTTTTCTTTTTCTTTTTTACCACAAGGTAAGCAAGACTTTAATCATATGGTAACACCTGAACTCAGAATACTCCATCTCAGAAGGAACCCATTTTCGGGAAAACCCCCAAACCTCCTAACTCAAATATGTCTTGAGAGAGATTTGAAACTATTACCTTTCATTTGAAAAGTCATGAAGTTATTTTGTTCATCTTAATTACTAGTTCTTGTAAAATTATATTTTGCTTAATTGCTAAGAAACCAGTAAAAGTTATCTAACTAAAAGAATAAGATGACATCAAAGACCAAATCGATCAACGGTTCAGCGGTTGTCATATGACTTCTCTAATAAGAGGTCATATGTTAGAGTCTTGTTTATAACAAATATTACTCTGTGTTAAGCCATGAAGTTTTTCTAGTTATACGTTTCCTTCTGTACAAGTGAGTCAGGTCCCCCTTGGATGGAATGGTTATCTATTTGCGAGGGTGAACCTGGATAACCGAGTGTTTGCTATCAGAAAAAAAAAATAAAAATAAGGTGACGTATGATGCAAGTAAAGACAAATCCTAGCTTCACGATCACTTCATCATCCTATCACTTGTTTGAGTGGTGTGAATTTAATTGGAATGTTAAAATGCGTTGAGTAATCACGAACTTATAAACTACTCCGCGTTAAGGAAACTACATAAACTTTTTAAAAGTGGAAATTATATTGCAAAAAACTTTAATACTCAACTTAAATGGGTGATAACTGATAATATTAATAGGTATTTAAAATATGTTTATGTATATATTTTGAACTTGCATTAAACAAAAAAAGTGAATATGAGTCTCTTAAGTACGTAAATGCAAAACCATCAAAATAATGTGTTTTTGATTAAATCTCATATTTTTTTATTATTTCTGCTCCATATATTTGCAAGTAAAGTTCTGATAAATCTCATAAAAATTAGTTTACTTTTTTTCCTTTCATATTTTCACTCCATTAATTTTAAAGACTACCCATTTAACCAAAAATTATTATTGCTATTACAATAATTATTTAATGTATTAAAAAAAGGTATAGGTGTGTACATGTAACAGATGATATAAGCAATTCTAACGTGCCCTTTTCGAGCGTGCTGAAAGGCAACCGGTTTTAATTTTCCCCTTTTCTATCTATTTAGAGTTCCAAGCCCAGCAGCACATCTATACGTGTAAGCCCAATTAATTTTTTTATAAGGCCTATAAAAAATTGAGGGCCTTAGGAAATAGGAAGTGGTGTAGAATTTAAGCCCATTGAAGCGGCCCTACACTATGATACATGTACCCTCGAACTAGGGTTGTGCATAAAACAAAAAAAACCGACCCAAAACCCAAAAACCGAAAAATCCAACCCCAAAAAACCAAACCCAAATAGAAACCGACGGGTTTGGTGTAAATTTTCTAAAAACGAAAAGTTTGGGTTTTGATTTGGTTTTACCTTAAAGAAAAACCGAAAAAACCGAATACATGCGTATATGCATATATATATATATATATATTACCTTTGAAAAATTTCAACAATTTATAAACCGTCTATTTTTATTTTCTTAGTTATTGATATCAAAAGTTAAATAAAAATCATATATTTTATTATTATTATTGGTTTAGGATACCAAAAACACGTATGATTTTTACTAAATTGAAATATTTTTGTATATATTTTTAAAAATTAAGTAGTCCTGTACTTCAAATATTTTTAATACAAATATAAAATTTTAGTTTATTTTTTTAATAGCATAGTATAAGGCTTAAGTAGAAAAAACTGAAAAAACCGAAACCGAACCCAAATGGGTTTTGAAAAGATAAAAACCAAAAAAACGAACCCAAACGGGTTTAAAAACCGAAAAAACCGGGTTTGGATTAAGCCAAAAATCGACCCAAACCGACCCATGCACACCCCTACCTCGAACCTAAACTTCAAAATATAATAGGCATCAAATAGTATGTGGGAGAGTCTAGAGGTGGGCATAAAATCTGGAACTGGAACTTACAACCCGAACCGAAACCGGTGGGTATAGGCGGTTCCGGATTTTCAGAGAAACTAAAACAGGAACCAAAAAAGCGGAACATGTTCCACCTTTACCCGGCCAAATCTGATCAGGAACCGGCCAAAATCCGAACTGGAACCGGTCAATAAAGGAACCAAAACTGGAACCGTTTGGAACCGGAACCGGAACCAGTTTAAAAAAAAACTATTACAAATACCAAATGTCTAAAAAGATAATATATATCTAAAAGCTATAACCAAGCTATCACATTTATAGAAAGAAAAATGCCTCATATATAATGACCCAATTAGCAATACAACTATATATGACAAAACTTAAATTAGGTTTCGAATAAAGATAATCACTTGTTCGCACTATATTAGTTAAATCTTATCTTACTTAACTAATAAACAAAAGTTTTATAGAGACACATGGCGTATTCTTAGAGCACCTTCATGTTTTTTCACGCCTCTCTCTCCTATTAAATATATCACATTAAATATTAAATATATACTTTTCATACATTTTAAAATAAAAAAGTAAGACTTTTTTATAAAGACTTTTTTAATACATTAAAAATATTTTAATATAAAAAACACACTTTTAAAAAAAAACAAATTATTATAGAATGTATAATTTTTAAAAATAGTTTTACAAAACAAACTATTTAAACAAACAAATGAAAAAATTAGTGTTTAAAAATAATAATATAATTATTTTATTATTTAATCTATGAAATTATATTAAATCATATTTTATATAGTTTAAATTTTTATTGTTAACTATTAATTAATAAAAAAAATTTATTCATCTCGTGTAATACACGTGATACTAGCCTAGTCATTGAATAAATGATTACAATTAATCACTAGATCACTATTAATAAGGCGTGAATTATAATCTTTTACACGAGGGCATGCTATTTTGCTTACCGTTACACCAAGCAAACAAAAACCAACTAGTGATTACAAATACTCCCCCTATGGTTAGAGGTGGGCAAAAAACCCGGAACCGGAACCGATATCCCGAACTTGTGGTAGGTCCCGGATTCTCAGAGAAATCAGAACCGGAACCGGGAAAAGCGGAAACAGTTCCCCTTTACCCGACAAACCCCGAACCAGAACGAGGCAAAACCCGAATCAGAACCGGCCAAACCCGAACTGGAACCGGTCAAAAACCCGAACCAAAACTAGAACCGGTTGTTGACTTAGTTGACCGGAACCATACCATACAAAGAACACCGAAGATAAATCGGTTCTAAAGAATATAACCCATGAAAATAAAATTGAGCAGGATAATTTACTTTTCATTTTTTATGTTTTGAACCACAACAAGAATTATCAATTTTTTGGATGATTTTTGTAATTGTTGAAGTTTAACAAAGCCTACAAATTAATATAAACATAAAGGGGGACAAATATAACAAACAAACTTACCCAGTGTATTTCCACTTTTCAGTAGGGTCTGGGTAAAGGATGGACACAAATCTTACCCCTATCCCAGTTGGGATATAGAGGATGCTCCAAAGTAGTCCCCAACTCAAAGTTTTCGTTTGAAGTTAATCATCCCAATATTTTTAACGTTATTTTCATAAAATAAGTAAAATAACGTTAAAATTAGAGCAATTTTACTTTGGCCCATTGAGTGCCACACATATACACATTATAAAATGGGGCGAAAAGATGGGGGGGGGGGGGATATACTTTACTATAATCCCTTTTCACAAGTTTAAACAATCTAGGATAGTTTATATTTAAAGGCACACATCTATTAGTTGATAAATACATAATTCCATAACCATTCACTAGAAATAACTAAGTTTAGATTCTCACAATAATATTTTGTATTTGTATGACAATTTCAAGAATATGAATATTCAAATTTGATAAGAATTAAACATGAAGAATATGTATCTATTGACATGAATGTACTTATAATGTATTATACATAAAATTAGTGTGTTTAGTGTTTTTGAATTGTATTTTAAATAAAACAAGCATGCTAAAACAAAAAATTATACTCAAATAACATCAAAGTATCTTATAGTTAGACTGTAATTAAATCTAATCTATACTCTATAATAAAAGACTAACAAATTTGACACTTGTCACATTCTTACACCACTAATGCCACATGTCACCTTCTTACACTACAATTACCACTTGTCAACACCTTATAATTCCACTTAATTCTCTCTTCTATTAAATAAATAATTATAATACTAATAACTAACATATTATTTATATTATCATTATAAAACGCATTTTAAAATTTTTTTATAACATATGAAATTCTCTAAAATCAAAACTTTTAAAATACGAAATACTTTATTTTCAAAAAACAAAGCTTATGTAAAAAACAAGTTATCTTAAAAAATTATTTTTTAAAATAAAATATATTATAAAATGATTTTTTAAACAATGAGATTTTTATCATCCAATGACGTTTTTTAATTTAATATTTTTTATTAAATCCATGTAATACACGGGTTTATAACGTAGTGCAACATGTACAAGTATTCTAAAAGCATAATATTTCATTTATTTCACCCGTGTAACGCACGGGATTTAACCTAGTATAATATATGCCATGTTTATTTTCATATAAATAACTAAATAAGAATTACCAATTAAATAGGCTCAAGCTAGAGATGAAAAACTATATGCATGAAGAATGATCATTAGCCGATTGAAGTTGCATGACCTGCTGTAGATGATGATCCTGCAGCTGTTGTGGCTGAGACTGTGGCTGCTGTTGAATTTGACTCACATTACTATCAATCGGTCCATATGGGCCACTACGAGTCGCATGACCTGAAGGTCCAGCACCATCCAAACGTCTATTAAACCTCAATTGGTCCATCAACTGTTGTCGATCGCGATTCTGACCATGTATATGCTGCACGTACGATTGCTGACCCGAAGGTCCGACGCGACTATAAGACCGCGATATGTCCATTGAGGGCTGCTGATGATGCTGCATTTGTTGTTGTTGACGATACTGCTCCAAGTTCCTTAATATGTCCTGCTCTCTAGAGCCTATGACCGGAACTGCAGAAGATTGTGGCACAAACCCAATGTAAGTAGCCAGTTCTTGTTTGGCAGATTGGATCTGAGTCTGGATTTGCTTTAACTTGCGCTGGAGGATAGAGATAGAACCCACACAACCGTAGACCGGGTCCTTTAACCGGGCCTCGGCCTCGTATACAAGGGAGCTAACCGCGTCTACTCGCTCAGCCGCAGGGAGATCAGTGAGGATTTTGGCTACATTGCTGGCTCCATAGACTTTGTGCACGGTCTCGAATCTATGAGGCTGGTCCGGTGGGAAGTAGGGTGCAAACACGCATTGTTCGATGCATTTTCGACGCAAAGTCTTGCAAGCGGCACATGGAGATTTTGAGGACGCCATGTTTGCTCTTCAATTCTGAAACTGCATAAAATTTTGCTTAATTTACATGTTAGTAGATGATAACAAGAACCAGTTGATGGAGAACAAAGATTTTCTACATCCGATATATATACATTTTTTTAAAATAAAAGTTGTTACACATCATCAAAATTAATGAAAAAATATGAAGAATTGCCATAAAAACTGAATCAAATTTGTAAACATGCAACATAAAAAAAAAAAAAAACGCTCGCCTGCTTTACGTATTGATTTCGTTGAAAATTAACCTCAATTTAATTCCGGAAATTAAAAGAATTCTTTATAGTTACAATAATAATTATTAATAATAACGATAGCGATAAGGTTTTAATTTGAATTCGAACTTCTCATCCTGTATTCCTAGAAAAAAATATAGTTTATTCATACTAACGAATAAATTGTAGAGTAATTAACTCCGAAAATAATTTTTATATACAGAATAATAATAGTGATAATGTTTTAATTTGAATTTGAAATTCACTTGCTGAATTTCCGGGAATAAATATCGTTTATTCATTAAAGACTTCTAACAAATTTTTTTATACTAATAGATAAAAATAAAATTAAACGATACATATGAATAATTTTCTCATGTTTCTCTCTGAATTTATATAAAATAATAAAATTAAATATTTATTTATTATTTATACCTTTTTCAATTAATTTTTTATAGATATTAAAAAAGGTCTTAGTATTAGAGAGCACACTTTTTAAAAACCAAAATATTATAAAATATGTTTTTTTAAACTTTATTATAAATGCAAAATTTTAATATCTTTTTTTTTTTTTTGAAAAATGATGAAAACAATTTTTTTATAAATAAAAACTAAAATAAAACAAAGATAATTTAAAATTAAAGTTTTTAAAGAACCTGATATTTTTAAAAAAATGGCATTATATTCAGAAACCGGTTATTCTAATAATTTTTTTAACAAAAGTTAAAAAACATTATATTGTTCTATTATTATTTAAATTATTTATTTACAAATATTTTAAATAATAATTTATCTAAAATACAATTTTATGTTTTGTAAATTTTCAATATAACTATTTCATATTAGAAGTGTTCAAAAAATAAGAATACCTAAAAAAACCAAAACCAGAATCGTATCTGAAACTGAAAAAATCAATTTGAATCTTAATTCTAATTGTTTGGGTTAGGTATGTTTGAATCCAGTTATTCAAATATTCGAGTCGCATTCAGATTTCTGGGTTCTTGTAATTAGGTTGTTTAGGTATCCGTATAATCTGATGAGTCAGTGGACCATAATTAGTTTCGAGTTGTTCAGGTGCTTTATGAATAATGAAATTATTTAGACTATTTTATTATGATAAATTTGTGAGTTTTTTGAATTTTGAACTTGAAGTATTGTAAATCTAAATTATAGAATGTTTAAATTTAGGAATCTAAGTATAAGAAATAATAAATGGCCGAAATTTGGTTATTTGAATAAAAAACGGTATCGAACAAACACAACTTATGATTTGTACAGATAATGATCCCATAAATCACAATATGAAACAAGAAAATAACCCATTATCATTATCATGAGCACTTATTTATTATTATTGTTGTTATTATTTTATCTTATTTTTTATATTGAACCCACAAATTACTGGGCTAAAAACCGTAAGCAATGTATGTTGGCAATTCAATTGGATCGAGTAAGTCCTTGACCCAACTCTATGTCAATTCTTTCTACACTTTTAAAAATTGAAACACCACACACAACATACGAATACAAAGCTCCCATTATATTATATTATATTTATATATATTAAAAGGCATGAAAAAAATAGTGTATATATTTGTCTTATGAGTTTAGCTAACTTTAGATCATGAAATGATTTTAACTAAATAAATACAGTACACTCTCACTTTAAATAAGCCAAATATTTTTTTGAAGGTTTTATGTTTTATGTTTTGAGCATGCAAATTTCACAAGAATTAAAACGCCGCAACGCTCGTGGAGAATTCAACTTGTTTATATTAAAACAAAACTTGCTTAACAAGACTCCTAACTAGACTCAAATTAGGAAACCAAACCAATATCTACTTAAGATTACATCCTTCAATGTACAATCTTTAAAGCATGAGTACAAGTCAAAGTAGCATTATTGTGTTTGTAAAGAGCTTGACCCATACACAACCACATCCTTCAAAAATGACACAACCACATACATTATACATCTTTCTAAACATCCCAAACACCCCCAAATTCTTTTATTTCCAGATTTTTATATTTGAAGAAATGACAGCTTATAACTTAATCCCCTTGAGTTTATTTATTTATTTATTTAGAGTAAAATGTCATTTTAGTCATATGTTTTGACAACTTTTGTCATCTTAGTTCAATAGTTTAAATTTTGCTATTTTGGTCATTATGGTTTCATTTTATTGTCATTTTGGTCATTATGGTTTCCATTTTATTGTTATTTTAGTCCAATTAAATTTAAACTTTTGGACGAAAATGGCAAAATTGACCAAACCACAAGGATGAAAATGACAATAAAATGTAAACCATAATGACCAAAATGACAAAATTTAAACTATTGGACTAAAATGACAAAAATTGTCAAACCACGGGGACTAAAATATCTCATTTATTTATTTATTTTTTAACCACTTGCTCAAAACTTGAATTGTTCATGAGCAGCCACATATTATAACTTCATTAGACTTTTTAATACTCCAATTCACAGTAAAATGTCACTGAAAGGCGACAAATAAATCAAAATGTCAACCACGCACACCAAATGAACCAAACCGAACGTGACTTTGTTCGTGTTTATTCAGCATTAATAAGACAAACAGACCTTTCATAGACATTAAGCACACAAGTGAACATCGATATTAGTTCACTAAGAAAATATACTTTTTTTTGTGTTCGTTCATTAATGTTATAAACAAACACAAACAAGCAATTCCACACACGTCCCTCTACATGCATCATCATCCTATTGTCTGCAAAATGTACTCATTCGAAAAAAAGTTATAGCAATATTCATTACATAGAGATAGAGGCCAAAAAAGCAATCATTTGACTCAACTAATTAGAAAGTAAAGCCTTTGAAATCTGTCAAAATTTGACAGATAAAACAATAGCCGACATCAGAAAAAAAATATATATATATTCAGGTATTTCATCTGGTATGCAGACTTTATAATTTATATACACCAAACACCGATTAGAAAAAAATTGAAGAATGTCTGTCAGACAACCGATTAACCATGCCAGAACCCATTTACTGGACTGGCAACGATCCTCTACTGAGCCATGGCCTTGACCATGAGCTCTGTTAATCACGCTCTGGTTAAACGATCGTGATTCATCAACCAGACATGGGTTTCTGTCTTCTTAGGAATCAAGAATACAGAGATACGAGCCTATAGAACAGATCCTGTTCAAGTAAGGTCGTGCTGGATTGGTTAGCCATCGAGGCTATATGACAGTTAACCTTCGCATTAGCAGCCGATGTGGGATATAATCGATCACATAGATTACAATAACAGAACCCATTCTCGATTTTTGCGATCTTGTTTCTTTTTTCGTGTCTCTATCTTGAACCCATACACGCTATGAGTCGCAAAAACAAAATCTTGAGAAAATCATAAGCAATGTACAATCTTTGAAGCATGAGTACAAGTCACAGTCGCATTATTGTGTTTATAAGAAATTGGTCCAGATGAATTTTATAGACCAATCAATTAGAATCTCAAATGTTGCATTGAAGAATGAAATTCTTGTTTCTCTCCTAGCATTTATGAGAGACTTTATTGCAAAGGTTTTTTTTTTTTTTTTTGAACGGCATATTGCACAAAGGTTTATTAAGCCTTAATCATCAAAAAGAAAGATAATATAATATTAATAATTGGCGTTTTAGATTTTTATATAATATAATCAAGAAAGAGATAAATAGTTTTATGTAAAATACATGTTAATTTTTTAAAGGGAGACGAAACAACTATTTTTTACTAAAAATAACATTTCAGTCGAAAAATTAAAAGTACAGACGGAAAAAGAAGAGGGGCGGTCGCCCCCAGCCACTAAATAGCTTCACCCATGGGTCACGTCACATTCTTTTAAAAAATGTTTTGACGCAGCTTCATATGCTTACATTTTCATTGTCTTTTATAATGTTTTATACAATCAAATGTTTTGGTTGTATTCTAGGGAGTATTTATAATACACATTACGATCCGTGGTTTGATATTAATTGTTTCCATTTCTTTCTTGAGTTTTGCACATATGAAATTCTAGTCATAACGTATGAAGAGAAAATTTGAAGGGGTTTTCTATTTGGTAATAAACACGTGTTTTTTTAAGCTTAGATCATCACACTTGCCTATGTAAATATTATTGATAAAAGATATTTATATCTATGATTTAATAGTTGAAATCAAAGTTGTATAGAAAAAAATTGTGGAAAAATATTTTTAGTTATTGACACTTTTGTTAACTTTTTACATATGTTTTCTCCATTTTTTTTAATGATCATGACTTATATATACAATATTATTTTTTTAAAAATCATAACAAAAAAAACGTTTTTTTTTACCTTTAAAACGAATATATTATTATTACATAAAAAATTAAAAAAAATAATACAATGACACATTTTTTTTATCTTTAAAACGAGTGTATTCCCTACCCAGAATGTTAATATCAATAACAATAATTAAAAAATAAAAACTGACGTAGTGCTAATGTAAACCAGAATATGAGAAACAGAAGTTTGAGTAAATGAGGGATCCATTCCATTGCATGGCTTAAGTGCTTTAATTGTGTCTTAATCAAACAAACACAATGAGCTGAGACTCCTCACAATGAAAACAAAGTTGAGTTTCAAGTGGAACATGTCTTTTGCTTGAATTCAAGTCCAATAATTAAAACCAACTTTCCAAATGGTTCTACACTCGTTACATAGATAGATAATCAGGTTTCTTTTATCATTTTAGTTAGGCCTTGTTGTCTATGCTCATTGGTTCTGCCTCCTTAGTTTTCTGCACACAATATCATTTACACACCATTTAACATTATAACTATATTTACAATAATACACACACATACAAGCTTACCCAGTATTCCCACTTTTCAGTAGGATATAGGGGAAGGATGGACACAAACCTCCTATCCCAATTGAGATAGAGATGCTATTCTGAAAGAGTCCCCCGGCTTAAAGGTTAGCTTTTGAAGTTAATCATCTCAACACTTTTAACGTTATTTTAACAAAACAAGTAAAATAACGTTATAATTAGTGCAATTTTACTTTAGACTTTTGAGGGCTCACACATATATACATTATATGCGTGCGCTGCAAATGGGGTGTAATAGTACACACACATATATGAAATAGATAAAGGGAGGCATACATTGGACGGTTATTTGGTCATCTTGGCAAACATATTTCCATAAAACTTAGCATCCTTCTTGTTGTATTCTTTTATCTTCTCCTTCAGTACTTTGTATTCAAGTTTCACATCCCTAATTGCCCAACAAAACAAATGAACCACATAAATCATTTGCATAATGTTCCAGTCACACTAAAATGCTAAATAAATAGATTAAACTGGAGTTATGTTAAGATTCCTACTTGTTATTAGGGTCAATCTCGAGGGCCTTTTTAATATCAAGCTCTGCTAGATCAAGATCAGCTACATTGATATAGGCTTGGGCCCTTCGGTACAGAGCCTTCACGTTTGTACTCTCAAGTTCTAATACCTGTGTAAATTACGTTAGTGTGCTTGTTAGCACATGCTACTGTACAACTTCTAAACATCATATAACCAGGAAAATCATAGAATACACTATGCCTGTGCATCATAAACATATCAATACTTGCACATAGTATAGACAGATGATGTAATTCTGACCCATAAACTTGTGAACTAATCAGTTTGGGTCATGCGCTTACCTTAATAAGGAAAGGAGGTGAATGAATTTAAGGCACTCAAGTGTTTTGTGCATTTCTAATCCTATTAAAAAGATAGATTTTTATTGAAATAATATGATATTTTTGATCATATTGGGTAATTATATTATTGATATAATGCCAATTTATTACAAGACTTAGCCCAACCCGTAACAAAAATGCATGATCTTACCCAAATCTATTTTGACCTGTTTCTTGGCCCAACCTACCCACCTGTTTTGTCACCGCACATTATATAATATGAAACCGTTGATAGAATGTTTATCTATCGAACCTTGGTGCAAAGCTTTTCAGCTTGCTTGTACTCCTTCAGTTTCAACTGGCAGGCAGCATTATTAAGATTGCAAGTAATCTTCAAAGCTTTTGCTTGTTTCTTCTCCTCTTCTTCAAAATTAGTATCATATTCAATGTATTTAGCAGCCTGATATTACAAGGTAGATTTAGTGCCATCACACACCGGATAGGCATTATTTAAATGTAGTTCTAGAAAGCCAAATAGGATCTCACCTTCTCATACCGTTTGACTGCTTTCTTATATTTACCAGCTTTAAAGAATGCATTTCCTTCTTCTTTCTTTTTGCCAGCAGCCTCGATCTTCTCTTGGGTGGTGTTCATGTCCCAAGATTCTTTGTCCTGAAAATAAATATATTTATATAGTTCGGATTAGAAGCAGCAATTTCAACTTGTTTACTTATAATTGTCTTGTTTGTAACTTTTAAGGGAGGGGCCTGACGCGTCCCATGCACTTTTGGGTCAAAATTAGGGTCTACAGTAAAACAGATCGGAGAGATGTAGCTTCCAGTTTTAAATAAAGCTTAGCAACTCACAACTCGGTTTTAAAACCTAAACACCTCAAAGCGCCCAATGCTTTTTTAAACCAAGATAAATGGTATATCTAAAAGGTTTAATGGATATAACATAAAAAAAAACAGCTACAAAAAAATTGAATTGAAAGTTTCTAGTGTGGTTCAAATGCACAAGACTTCAACCTCTATTTATCATGAAAGCTTGACAAAAAATGTTTTGGGTTACATCACGGCCCTCACACATACGTAAAATGACCGCAACCCATTTTTACTTGTTGCCTACCTTGCACTTCAAATTTTGACACCACTAGCTTGCATTAATCTTAAACACAACTTCATACACCCACCTTTACAAATGAAACAAGCTCAATTTCATATATCACGGTAGCATTAGGTGGGACCACTCCTAAATCTTGCTCAGAACCAGTACAACCAAAAGCATATTCTGGTGCAATTGTCAAAAGAGCTACCTCCCCTTTCTTCATTGTCATCACAGCTCTATCCAGCCCATCAATCACTTGCTCTGTTTATTTGAATACCAAAGTGGTTATTAATAAAACAGAAATCAAATACAGGCATACAAAACAATTTATTACAAGAAACCAACTTCTGATGATATGTAATTATATACATATATACCTTCATCTGCCTTGAACTCCAACGGCTCAGAATCATCATGACCCTTCTTAGTAAATACAGTGCCATCTTGTAGCTTACCAGTCAACTTAACTGTCCATCATAACAACTAGCAATTTTAGATATAAATCTAGATAATGAATTAAAAGAATAATCAAAACAATAAATTATACGAACCCTGAACAACAGCTCCTTCATTCGGGCGCTCATAACCTTCCCCTTCCTTCAATATTTTTTTAATAACTTTCTTGTCATCTGTAACACTGGAGACTGACTTCCATGATAGAAGTTCCAGTGTGATTTCTAGTGTAGCATTTGCTGGGATTGAAGCCACATCACCAGACACGTGTTTTCCCTTCTCCCCAAATCCATCTGCAACCCAAAAATCATAAGTTAATCAGTCTAGGGCAGCAAGCCAGCAAATAAACCAAGCATTCAACGAAAAATTCTTGAACCTTAGGGTGCGAAGTTCGTTTACATTCATTTGTTAAAAAACGAACATAAACAAGCAATTTTGTTTATTAAAACAAACATGATAAAAGGTCGTGTTCATTTCTTTATGTTCGTATTAGGTTCAGTAATGTGTTTGTTTGCATTCATTTATTTATGTTCATTCATTAAATGTGTTTTATATTTTTAAATTTTCCATGGTTAATTTTTTATCTTAACATTCAAACTAAATAACCTAATTATTTGAAGCTTTTATCTTGTTAAAAACTTAGTCATTTGAAATTTAAATCTTTGAGACATTATTTTAGGATGAGAATAATTACATTTATTATTTCTAACTTATGTTTTATTTTAAATGATTACATCTATGCTTTTTATATCAACTACTCAAATTTATATTTATTCAGAGCGAGTTTGTGATTAAAAATTTTGATTTTCAATTTTTAAATAGTATATGTTTGTTTCTATTCGTGAACCATTTGTGAAAAAAATTTCAATCACTTAATAAATAAACACGAGCACGTATTTTCGTTCCGTTATGAGTTTGTGAACAAGTTCATTGCTAAACAAACAAACCCAAATGAAATGCTTCATTTGGTTCGGTTCCATTCGTTTACAGCCCTACGAATCACACATTCTCATTCATGCCAGCCAAATAGCCAATGCAAAATTTCTTCACAACAAAACACTTACATTCTGGTTTGACTGTAAGGATGACCTTTTCCCCTTTTTTCATTGTTTTTACAGCCTTAGACAGAGCAGGGCAGAAATGGCCTGAATGACAAGTGAACAAACACATAAGCAACTACAAACAATTAAAAGCAGCATTTTCATAACCAAACTAACCGATTGGTTTAGCCTGATTGAAACAGTTGGTAATTTATCAGACTAATTGAACCAATAAAGCAGTGGTTGAGCTAAAATTTGAACCCTTTTGTTATTTCCTTACAAAATCTTATTTATTATTTTTAACTATTTCAAGCCCTGTTGTTTATTTCAAATTTTACACGTTGTTAATATTACAAACCTACACCAAAAGATTAAAGTAGTTTCGTATTTGGTTATCTATGCCATCAACTAGTTTTAGGAACTACTCTAGCTAGCGGACTCGCAATGCAATCAATTTAATGACCAGTCCGATTATGAAAATATTGATTAAAAGAGAAGCTAGCCAAAGAAAAGATTTAAGTGTAAATTACCATCTTGTACAGTAAATTCCGCTTCATCTGACTTTGCAACTAGAGTCCCATCCTCAAGCCGTACCTCATAATTGACTACATTTATAAAAAAAAAAAAAAGATGAACACATAAATGCATGCTTAAAAATGAACATGAAGTCAAGATTCAAGAAACAAAAGATTAAGCATGAAAAGGGGATATAAAAAAGTACCTAAAACCTCATCAAGATCCTTAGGGTTCTCCCATTTCTCTCCCTCCTTCACAATTTTCTTGAAAATCCCCCCATCCTTGCAAATGTCCTTGACACTAACCCAAGACAGCAATTCCACATCAAACTGGAGAGTGGCATTGGGTGGGATTGTTGGGGGAGAACCAGCTTCACCATAAGCCAGTTCAGCAGGTATGGTGAAAAGTGCATTTTCACCCTTCTTCATGGTCTTGATACCCAGATCCCAGCCCTTGATCACTTGCCCTGTTGTCATAAAACAAACAGCACATTGTTCATTATAGTAACCATCGCAGGTTAAGAGTGTTCAAAAACCATTGAAGTCAATCAATTCACATAAACCAATTCAAGTTGGCCAGTGTGAGATCCAAATGGAGGTTCAGTTTTCGCAGTTAGACTGTGTAGTCTCACCAAACTGAACCATTCAGTTGCCAAGCCGGGTAGTCTAGCCAAACCATCCAAACCGACAATAGTCAGTGGTTCAGCCCTGAATTTCATCAAAACCTGCCGAACCATAAGGTGCCCTATCTCATATAATCAAGGTCACTACCATAACTACTCGTCTTCTTACTTCCTTAAAAAATAAATGTCATCATTTGCAGGAAACACAATATAATACCCGTAAAAACGTAACAAGAAAATATATAAATAAAATGTAAATATATATATATATATATATATATATATATATATTATTAATTAACTCAATAAATGAAATCCAATAATAAATACGACTAAGAATGTTCGAACAAATTTAATATCAAGTTCAAAACAAATAACGAGTTAATAACCGAACTATTATTTACTAAACTTTGACACGGTTATAATAACAACCCGAAACGAATGTTGTAATTGTATACCTTGTTTCTGAGAATAAAAAAGTTTTATTTCAATATCACTTGATTAAATTGTTAATATCTGATTAGATATCACTATGATAACAATCACAACCGTATTCAACTAAAGTGAAAATTTACTTAGAAACTGACCCATACTCGAACCATATTCTAATTTTATGCATTGTGTACTCTATAATAATAATAATAAAGTAAAATTTTCTGATGTAACCGAATTAAAAAAAAAAGGGATCATAATCAACTAATAGGAATATAAAAATGAATAACGAAACTCTTTAAATTTAAACAATTTGAAATAGTCAAATGATTTTAACATTTGCTTCCTATCCAATAGCTGACATATGCATGTCTAATTTCTTCAAATTCTAGAAGCCTTGACTTTCTTGTGATATATATCAAAAGAATATCTTCATTCTTGGCCAAAAATTCTTCCACGTATTAATCTACCTACATCAGTTTTCTTTTGATTTACATGCTCTTTATTTAGTGAATTACACTAAAGCATCTTATTTCAAATTCCTTTACAAAACCCATCCAAAGAAAACCATAACTCCCTCAAAGAAGAACCAGTTACAATTATAAAGGAAATCAAGACCGGTACGCGAAACACCTCGATCCTACCCTGCGGTTCAGATCACGATCGCTGGTCCATGTTTATTTCGTGTTACCGCTGTTTCGCGGTTGTCGTTTCTTTCAAGAACCATTGCTAAGGTATAGTATATATATAAAATTCTCGATTAGTTACGCATGTTTGTTTTTATGTAACTTATTCAAATATAATCACGGGAATGGTTTAGATGACTTGAAATGAAATTAAGATCATGATTAGGTTAGATTTATGCATAGGATGTGGTTCTGTGTATATTAATTAAACGAAGTGCTACAAGAAGGAATAGGCAACTATGATTAAAAACTAAAACTTTGTATTTCAAAACTCACGTTTGTGATATGGAAGAAGGTCAAGTGTAGAAATGAATAATTAAGGAATAAGGCAACAAAGTTGGTTGGGTTTTGAGGGGATGGGTCATATATTCTACTTCCACTCTAAACAGATTTTTGGGTTTCCTTTTTCATGGTTATTTTGAATCTAGATTAACTGATTATGAGCATAAAGAAGGTAGAGCCTTTGAAACCTTCATATTCCATTTTTTTATAACAATTAAATTGGACTAGAGCTGAAAATTTAGTAATCTTTATAAACTTTTAAAATCATTTTATCAACAAATGGGAATCTGGTTCAATTAGTTAAGACTTGAAAGTCTAAATTGAGAGATTATGAGTTAATTTCATTTTGAAATTTATTTTTATAACAATAGTTATTATTATTATTTTTAAACCTTTTCGCTTAAAAACGTTTAAATCACTAATTTACGAAAAAAAAAAATTTTTATAAATACAAATAACCGACTTTATAAAATAAACCGATTCACTCGGTTAAACGTTAAAAAGGACCAAGTCACCAAAATTTAATCGATTACGTATAAGAATTATAATTTGGATAAACTAACGTAAAATCACACAAAAACACAGATTAATAAATCGCTAGTGGATTGGATGTACTGCTTACGAATTATTCGAAATTGATTCGTTAAATTTCGCTAAAGCTAAGGTACGGATTCTGTTTATTTAAATCATAGTATTTTCTGTTCTGTAATCTGTTTCTGTAAACCGTTTCTGTAATCATTAAAATTCATTTCTTATTATATTTTGAATTCTGATTGCCACGATATGATATCGTGTTTCTCTGTTTCGTTTAACATGCAATAACTCTAAATTATGTTGTACTCATTATTGCATGATCCGATTATAAAATTATATGATAGTTTAACTACCCTACTGAACCTACTGAACTTTCTGAAACTGTATTCTGTTACCCGAGCATGCCCCTACCTGTAAGGATGACTACAGGCCCATTATGGCGGCAACCATAATGTGGAACCATCCGTGACGGTTAGTTGAGTTCACGGCGTCTCCATTAGTACTCTGATAGTACATTTGTGCACCTACTGAATTCTGAGGAGGCGTATGGACTGGTCCTAGGATAAATTTTAAACTGTACCTTCTGATTTCTGGGGGATAGTGATGTGTATGCCAACACTAACTATCTCATGTGTCTGGTAAGCGGGAATAGCTACCCGTGAGCCTTACACTTATTATACGTACAGTCGGCTCGTGGTACATTCTGATTTTATTAGTTCTGACTTATAAAATAACCTGTGTTATTGTTTCTGAAAGGTTATATCTTATCAAAGTCAGACCACTGTTTACTGCTCTGTTTTTGTTACTGCTCTGTTATTGATATCTGCTTCCGACCATTATTCTGATTATCTTCACCACCTTTTAAATTTCTTTTAATTACTGTTGTTTATCCGTTACTGAGCATTCTTTGGCTCAGTCGTATTTGTTTTTGTGGTGTTTATCTGTATTGTGTAGGTATTCAAGAAAAACAGGTGGGGAAATTTTGAGAGTAAAATCGGAGCTAGATCTGAACGCTTTTAATCTGTGATAAATGTAGTGATCAATACTTAAACTTAAATAGTTGTTTTGTTATGTTTAATTAGTAACTTAAAACTTATGTATTTATGTTTTAGGCATATATTTGGGATTGTCGTATTTACTTCTGATTCCGTATACGTGACACGTCAGCTTTGAACTGGGTTGGGGTGTCGCAGTTATGGTATCAGAGCTAAGGCTCTTTCCTGTAGAAAACTTGAATTAAATAAGTAAGACATGTGAGGTTAATGGGTAGACATCGGGTTAGGATTTTAATTTTCCAATATATTATTTTGTATCCCTAAATCGATTAATTTCATTATAGATGACTTCTGAAAATACGCAACCTGATCCTGCGATTACTGATGCAATTAATCGAACATTCTCGGAACAACTTCCACATATGTTGGATACAATCATGGGAAGGTTAAATCATAACCAGAATAATTCAATTCCTCCTCCTCCGTTGTATCCACCTCCTCATATTCCAGATCCTCCACCGTTTAATCACGAAACTCATGTATACAACACAATCTCAGATATTCATGAGTGGCTGACCAGATTTCAGAAACAAAAGCCAAGATCTTTTAGTTCTGCCCCTGATCCTATGGATGCATGTAACTGGATTATGCACATAGAGAAGATTTTTGAGGTTTTGGGTGTTGAGGAGCAGTATAAAGTAAGACTTGCAACGTACAAACTGGAGGATGATGCGCAATCATGGTGGAGAGGGATTAAGCATGCACATGGCGGAGATGTATATGCAGCTATGTTGGCTTGGAATGAATTCAAAGAAATATTTTATCGGCAATACTTCCCAACCTCTCACCAAGAAAAGTATTATCGGGAGTATGCTACCATTGCTCAGAAGGACAATGAGTCGATGAGAGAGTTCATGGCTCGATTTACAAGGTTAGCTAGTTTTCTGGGAGAGGCAGCAGGAAATCAACAAATGCAAGCTAACAAACTGAAATGGGCAGTGTGTGAAAGGTTTAGGAAAATGATAGTGATGATGAAATTTAATAACATCACTGAAGTTGCTGATGCTGTTCAGACTCTTGAGTTGGCTGAACAGGTGAAACCATCTGGAGAAAGTAAAAAGAGAGATCGTGAAGGTGATAGCGTTTCGTATTCTGGACAACCATCATCACAAACCTCTTATTCAAAAAGCTATAAACCAAAATTCAATCCTAATAAATATTCTGGGTATAACCGTAATCAGTTTCAACAACATAACTCTCAAGCATTTCGGTTCGGTACTCCTAAGTCACCTCAAAACAAACCGAATCAGAATCGAACTATAGTGCCATATGTCAACAATCGTGCTCAACCACTGAATCAACACCCAAACCCACCTCCAGCATGTACCATTTGTGGTAGACCTCACCGAGGAATTTGTCGTTTTACTAGAGGTTTATGTTTTAGATGTGGACAAACCGGTCACATGGTTAAGGATTGTCCTCAGCCGGATACGCGGGTTAATATTGGCGGAAACCCTGGTAGAGCTACTACTGGCGGAAGAGTATTTGCACTGACTGCACACGATGCAGCAAAGACACCAGGTGCGAATTTCTGTAAAATTAAAATTCTGTAATATATCTGTGTTATTTAATTTTAATTATCTGTAATTAAACTTGTCTTACCTAGTTAGTACTGATTTAGGTATTATTTCTGGTATTCTTCGTTATGGTGTACGTGACATATACGTGTTATTTGATACGGGTGCTACACATTCGATAGTGTCTAATCTTTTTACCAAGTACCTCATGATTACACCAATTATTCTAGATCCTGCACTGGTTATTACCACTCCTGTCGGAGATTCAATTCCTATTTCACACATGTTCTGTGATTGTCCGATTCAGATCGAATCTATTATCCGAAAGGCTGATTTATTTCCGATGCAAATAAGTGATTTTGACATGATTCTGGGTATGGATTGGTTATCCAAGCACCGAGTCACCATAGATTGTCAAACACGTCGTGTACTGTTTGGCGATCCGATGAGTCCTTTACTTGTTTATCAAGGAACTCAACCACGTAAACCTCTGAAAATAATCTCTGCTCTCAAAGCTCAAAAGTTTCTATCACATGGTTGTGTCGGAATTCTAGCTTCAGTGAAACTTGATTCTGAAAATGAACTTAGCATTTCAGATCATCCCATTGTTTGTGAATTTCCTGACGTTTTTCCTGAAAAATTACCTGGTATTCCACCTAATCGTGAAGTTGAATTCACGATTGATCTTGTCCCTGGTGCTGAACCAATTTCCAAAGCACCGTATCGTATGGCACCAACGGAACTCAAGGAGTTAAAGGAGCAATTAGAAGAGTTATTAGATCTGGGATTCATTCGACCCAGTGTTTCACCATGGGGTGCACCGGTATTATTCGTTAAAAAGAAAGATGGTACAATGAGATTGTGTATAGATTATCGTGAACTCAATAAGATTACCATCCGCAATCGATATCCTTTGCCACGCATTGACGACTTGTTTGATCAACTTCAAGGTGCAAAGTGCTTTTCAAAAATAGATCTGAGGTCTGGCTACCATCAGCTGAAAATCAAGGACTCAGACATTTCCAAATCTGCTTTTCGTACTCGATATGGCCACTATGAGTTTGTAGTGATGCCATTCGGATTAACCAATGCTCCAGCCGTGTTTATGGATTTGATGAACAGGGTATTTCATGACTTTCTTGACAAGTTTGTCATTGTATTCATCGATGATATTCTTGTATACTCGAAAAGTAAAGAAGAACATGAAGAACATCTTCGAGCAGTACTTGAAATCTTACGACAGAAGAAACTATACGCAAAATTTTCAAAGTGTGACTTCTGGCTTGATAAAGTTGCATTTCTGGGTCATGTAATTTCTGCTGAGGGAATTATGATGGACCCAGCAAAAGTTGAAGCTATCACAAAATGGCCTACACCTACCTCGGTTACAGAAATCCGAAGCTTTTTGGGCCTAGCAGGCTATTATCGTAGATTTGTTGAAGGATTCTCGAAGATTGTTTTACCTCTTACACAATTGCTAAGAAAAGGTGTCAAGTATTCTTGGAATGATGAACGTGAGAAGAGTTTCCAAGAATTAAAGAAAAGATTGGTATCTGCCCCGATTCTCAGTTTACCTTCAGGCACAGGCGGCTACCAAATTTATAGTGATGCTTCTAAGAAAGGATTAGGTTGTGTGTTGATGCAACACGGTAAGGTTATTGCTTATGCTTCTCGGCAATTGAAACCTTATGAGGTTAATTATCCAACACATGATCTCGAGTTAGCAGCTGTTATTTTTGCATTGAAGATATGGAGACATTACTTATACGGAGATTCTTGTGACATTTTCACCGATCACAAGAGCTTGAAGTATATCTTCACTCAAAAAGAGTTAAATATGCGTCAGAGACGTTGGTTAGAATTGTTAAAAGACTACGATGCAAATATTCAATATCATCCAGGAAAGGCTAATGTTGTTGCTGATGCCCTTAGTCGGAAGAGTTCTGGGATGCTATCGTCTTTGCAATTACAACGACATATTATTAATGATCTTGAAAGACTGAATATTAGCTTTCACGTAGGCAACTCAGATGGGTACCTTGCCAAATTTCAGATCGAGTCTGATTTAATCTCTAGAATTAAAGAAGCTCAAAAAGAAGATGGTGAGTTGTGGGCAATAACAGAGAACTTAGAGATCGGGAAACAATCTGAGTTCAGGATAGATGAAAACGGAGTTATATGGTGTGGCAAACGATTATGTGTTCCTGATAATACAATACTTAGAGAAGCACTATTATCTGAGGCACATAGTTCACCATTTTCTATTCATCCTGGATCAACAAAGATGTATCGAGATCTTCGGCAACATTTCTGGTGGAATGGAATGAAAGAAGACGTGGCAAAATACGTCAATCATTGTCTTACTTGTCAGCAAGTAAAGATTGAGCATCAACGAGCAAGTGGTCTACTTCAGCCACTTGATATTCCACTATGGAAATGGGATGATATTTCCATGGATTTTGTTACCGGGTTACCGAAGACATTTAGGAAGAATGATGCTATATGGGTCATTGTGGACAGGTTGTCCAAGTCGGCTCATTTTCTTCCCATCCAGCAAGGACATTCGGTTAGTAAGTTATCCGAAATATTTACGCAAGAAATTGTCAGATTACATGGTACTCCAGTTTCTATCATATCAGATCGAGATCCAAGGTTTACGTCTCATTTCTGGAAAGGTCTACAATCTGCTTGGGGTACTAGATTAAGGTTTAGTACTGCTTTTCATCCTCAAACTGACGGTCAATCAGAACGTACAATTCAGACACTTGAGGACATGTTGCGAGCGTGTGCCTTAGAGTGGACGGGCAACTGGGATGAGTACTTATGTTTAGTTGAGTTTGCCTACAATAATAGTTGGCAAGCTAGTATCGGCATGGCACCATTTGAACTATTATACGGTCGCAAATGCCGAGCACCAATCTGTTGGGATGAAGTTGGTGAGAAAACAATTGAAGGACCTGAACTTGTCCAGATTACTAATGAGAAAGTCGCCATTGCTCGTGAACGTCTAAAAGAAGCTCAAAGTAGACAAAAGAGTTATGCAGATAAACATCGACGTGCTTTAGAATTTACAGTTGGTGATAAAGTTTTTCTCAAAGTTTCACCTTGTAGAGGTGTTCGTCGTTTCGGACTTAAAGGAAAACTCAGTCCAAGGTTCATTGGACCGTTTGAAATTCTAGAACGAGTTGGCGAAGTTTCATATCGTTTAGCATTACCACCGCAACTCTCTCACGTACATAATGTTTTTCATGTATCGCTTTTGCGTGGGTATAATTATCATCCTCTACACATAGTTAATTATCCAATTTCGGATATCCGTGAAGATCTATCATATGAGGAAGCACCAGAAGCGATTCTCGACCGTCAAGAGCGAATTATGCGAAGAAAAACAATTCCGTTTGTTAAAATTCTGTGGAAGAACCATTCAGAACGTGAAGCGACTTGGGAGTTAGAGGATGTGATCCGCTCTCAATATCCATATTTATTCGAGTCTTAAATTATGTGCGACTATCTACTTGATTATTTGTATTAATTATTTGTTTCTGTAAGATGTCATTTGAAGTTCTGTAATAGAATATGTACACCGTTTTTCGTAAATGAATAAGTCTATGTATCTGGAAATAAATTAATCTGTAAACCCTGTAATTTCGAGGACGAAATTTTTCTAAGGGGGGGTAGAATTATAATACCCGTAAAAACGTAACAAGAAAATATATAAATAAAATGTAAATATATATATATATATATATATATATATATATATATATATATTATTAATTAACTCAATAAATGAAATCGAATAATAAATACGACTAAGAATGTTCGAACAAATTTAATATCAAGTTCAAAACAAATAACGAGTTAATAACCGAACTATTATTTACTAAACTTTGACACGGTTATAATAACAACCCGAAACGAATGTTGTAATTGTATACCTTGTTTCTGAGAATAAAAAAGTTTTATTTCAATATCACTTGATTAAATTGTTAATATCTGATTAGATATCACTATGATAACAATCACAACCGTATTCAACTAAAGTGAAAATTTACTTAGAAACTGACCCATACTCGAACCATATTCTAATTTTATGCATTGTGTACTCTATAATAATAATAATAAAGTAAAATTTTCTGATGTAACCGAATTAAAAAAAAAAGGGATCATAATCAACTAATAGGAATATAAAAATGAATAACGAAACTCTTTAAATTTAAACAATTTGAAATAGTCAAATGATTTTAACATTTGCTTCCTATCCAATAGCTGACATATGCATGTCTAATTTCTTCAAATTCTAGAAGCCTTGACTTTCTTGTGATATATATCAAAAGAATATCTTCATTCTTGGCCAAAAATTCTTCCACGTATTAATCTACCTACATCAGTTTTCTTTTGATTTACATGCTCTTTATTTAGTGAATTACACTAAAGCATCTTATTTCAAATTCCTTTACAAAACCCATCCAAAGAAAACCATAACTCCCTCAAAGAAGAACCAGTTACAATTATAAAGGAAATCAAGACCGGTACGCGAAACACCTCGATCCTACCCTGCGGTTCAGATCACGATCGCTGGTCCATGTTTATTTCGTGTTACCGCTGTTTCGCGGTTGTCGTTTCTTTCAAGAACCATTGCTAAGGTATAGTATATATATAAAATTCTCGATTAGTTACGCATGTTTGTTTTTATGTAACTTATTCAAATATAATCACGGGAATGGTTTAGATGACTTGAAATGAAATTAAGATCATGATTAGGTTAGATTTATGCATAGGATGTGGTTCTGTGTATATTAATTAAACGAAGTGCTACAAGAAGGAATAGGCAACTATGATTAAAAACTAAAACTTTGTATTTCAAAACTCACGTTTGTGATATGGAAGAAGGTCAAGTGTAGAAATGAATAATTAAGGAATAAGGCAACAAAGTTGGTTGGGTTTTGAGGGGATGGGTCATATATTCTACTTCCACTCTAAACAGATTTTTGGGTTTCCTTTTTCATGGTTATTTTGAATCTAGATTAACTGATTATGAGCATAAAGAAGGTAGAGCCTTTGAAACCTTCATATTCCATTTTTTTATAACAATTAAATTGGACTAGAGCTGAAAATTTAGTAATCTTTATAAACTTTTAAAATCATTTTATCAACAAATGGGAATCTGGTTCAATTAGTTAAGACTTGAAAGTCTAAATTGAGAGATTATGAGTTAATTTCATTTTGAAATTTATTTTTATAACAATAGTTATTATTATTATTTTTAAACCTTTTCGCTTAAAAACGTTTAAATCACTAATTTACGAAAAAAAAAAAAATTTTATAAATACAAATAACCGACTTTATAAAATAAACCGATTCACTCGGTTAAACGTTAAAAAGGACCAAGTCACCAAAATTTAATCGATTACGTATAAGAATTATAATTTGGATAAACTAACGTAAAATCACACAAAAACACAGATTAATAAATCGCTAGTGGATTGGATGTACTGCTTACGAATTATTCGAAATTGATTCGTTAAATTTCGCTAAAGCTAAGGTACGGATTCTGTTTATTTAAATCATAGTATTTTCTGTTCTGTAATCTGTTTCTGTAAACCGTTTCTGTAATCATTAAAATTCATTTCTTATTATATTTTGAATTCTGATTGCCACGATATGATATCGTGTTTCTCTGTTTCGTTTAACATGCAATAACTCTAAATTATGTTGTACTCATTATTGCATGATCCGATTATAAAATTATATGATAGTTTAACTACCCTACTGAACCTACTGAACTTTCTGAAACTGTATTCTGTTACCCGAGCATGCCCCTACCTGTAAGGATGACTACAGGCCCATTATGGCGGCAACCATAATGTGGAACCATCCGTGACGGTTAGTTGAGTTCACGGCGTCTCCATTAGTACTCTGATAGTACATTTGTGCACCTACTGAATTCTGAGGAGGCGTATGGACTGGTCCTAGGATAAATTTTAAACTGTACCTTCTGATTTCTGGGGGATAGTGATGTGTATGCCAACACTAACTATCTCATGTGTCTGGTAAGCGGGAATAGCTACCCGTGAGCCTTACACTTATTATACGTACAGTCGGCTCGTGGTACATTCTGATTTTATTAGTTCTGACTTATAAAATAACCTGTGTTATTGTTTCTGAAAGGTTATATCTTATCAAAGTCAGACCACTGTTTACTGCTCTGTTTTTGTTACTGCTCTGTTATTGATATCTGCTTCCGACCATTATTCTGATTATCTTCACCACCTTTTAAATTTCTTTTAATTACTGTTGTTTATCCGTTACTGAGCATTCTTTGGCTCAGTCGTATTTGTTTTTGTGGTGTTTATCTGTATTGTGTAGGTATTCAAGAAAAACAGGTGGGGAAATTTTGAGAGTAAAATCGGAGCTAGATCTGAACGCTTTTGATCTGTGATAAATGTAGTGATCAATACTTAAACTTAAATAGTTGTTTTGTTATGTTTAATTAGTAACTTAAAACTTATGTATTTATGTTTTAGGCATATATTTGGGATTGTCGTATTTACTTCTGATTCCGTATACGTGACACGTCAGCTTTGAACTGGGTTGGGGTGTCGCACACAATCTAACCTAAATCAGGAGGGTATGAAATTTGCACCTAAACAGGAAAAATCTCACCTTGACCGAGAGTAAACTTGAATGGCTCTCCCCTATCACGACTAGAATCAAACTGAGTTCCATCGAGCAAAGTTCCAGTATAATGAACTGTCAAAAGCTCAAATACAAATCATAATCAGCACATTCATACGATTTAGACCCAATTATAACGCAAAGCAGTACAAATTAAAAATTGAAGCTAAAACTTTACCTTCAACCTCATCACCACTTTCAGGATTGTGCCAACCTTCACCTTCCTTAAGAAGCTTCTTCTTCAAGCCCTGACTACCGATTTCCTTCTCTTCTCCGACCTTCAATGTCACCGGAGCTTCATTATCGTCCATAAAGTCTTCGTTCATCTCATTGCCTGCCGGAAAATCGAAATCCTCGTCCATTTTTGCTCGAACAAGATCAAATACGAATTATTTTTCAAAAAATATGCGAATTAGGAGATAAATTGCCGGATGAACACCAAGGTTGGTAAGTGCAGGTACGATTATTGTTAGGGCTTCTAGAGTGTTCTGAAGGGTTTACAAGTAAAACTGTGAATACTGGTCAGGATGATTCGATAGAGATCGACGTGGCTCGTAAAAGAAGTTATAAAAAAACTAGGCACTTTAAATTAATTTTTTTATCTCCTCTGAAATCATAGCTTCACATATTGATGCAGCAAATTTAGCCAAATTCTTAAGGCTTGACTCTTTTTTTTTTTCTTCTTAAAGATCAGTGTTCATGTCTCACTGATGACACTTTAATGAATACCATATGAGGGGATGATCTTGAGATTAATCTCGGGTTCTGAACCAATGAGGTCGAGGGTTTACCTATTCCACGGGTTCTCGCTCATCAGGGGTGCGGTCTCATAGTTGTCGATCAAGAAATCGATATTAGTTACTAACCGTTTGGTAACTGAATGTAACATGATGAGATCCTCTACCGTTTAAAAAAATAGATAGCAAGAATAAGATAAACTATCACACTATGATTGGTTCAGTTCATGTACAGTGACAAGTACAGTTATATTCGTTTAATTCAACTGTTTCCTCATTAATAGATTCTTAGCTAACCTTCTTTAACCCACCGTTAGACCCAACTTGTTGAACCAAGAATGGTCGAATCCACTTATAAACCATTAAAATTCAAAAATTTTATTAAAAGTAGAAACTACATCTTATCATGTTACCGGTTACCGGTACAACTGCCTGCAGTGTTTTGAGAAACCTGACTGATTAACCTTTCAAAGGTTTCAAAACAGTTTTGACCATAACCGGTTTTTTCAAGCTCTAAAACCAAAGCTAATATGTAAAACAAACTGGTTAACTGCTAGAATAACTGATACTTTACTCAAGTGGACCGGTTAATAACTGGTTTGGTCACTTAAAACCTGAAAATGGTCCTAAACTGTCAGTTTTTACAATAACCTACAACTGATTAAAAATATCGGTTCCTAACTGGGTAGAAACCGGTACCGCTTCAGTTAACCAATATTTTTGTGCATCTTTATGCGTGCCCGACTGCCCGTACCCTCTGATCCAAAAATAAACGGGTTCAAGCTACTTAACTGAACCGTACTTTTGGACGTTTCCATCATTTTCGAAAACTTAAAAGGGGTGAAAGAGACATAATTCAAAACACCGGATGAAGATTAAAAATTATAACAAATACGAAGGAAAACAATTGTAAATTATTTACACTTTTAAAAAACCAGTTGCACACTCCCTGATTCCCCACCGCTGCCACCGTCTGCCGTCTCGGCGAAGTAATCGGAAACCTAATGCACTGACTTCCACCACCATCATCCAAATTCTCTGGCGGTAATGGGTGGCGACACGGACTCCGTTCAGTCTTCCATCATTGCTAATAGCGATGACAACCTATTCACCACCAAACCGGAATTCTCGCTTCTTTCCGGTGAAATACCCGCTCTACGGTAGGGTTTCTGGTCTGGAAAATTTTAATTTGATGAAATTCGAACTGAAATCAGATAAATCCTGATTCCTGATTACTTTTTTTTTTCTTTTTTCAGGTCAGGTAGGAGCTTCAGAGATCATCATAACACCTCTGAAATCGAAGAAAATGAAAAGCGAAAAAACAGTATTTACGCACAAGTGATTAAGAGTTACGATGATTTGACGGATCGAGTTGAGAACATGGAGGTTGCTAAACAAAAAGTTTTGAGGTATTGGGTTCTTATATTTTGATGAACAGTTTTGTTTTATCATCCAGATTGATAATTGAGACTTTGTATATTCTCAATTTTATTTTTTAATTTGTTCAAAATTCATTCGAGTTTGCTAATTTCAGGAGTTAAGCCATAAACCCTATACCCTAAATGTGCACACAGATTTTACGGAATTCACACTCTAGAATTTCAAGTATTCGATTCACATAAAAGTAATAGTGAAAGATTACAATAAGTGGGCAGGCAAGCGGGCAACTAGTTGCGCCGCAACCCCTTTTGAATAGCAAATCCAATTCTACTAAAAACAATTTTTTGGGTCCTAAGAGCTGTGACGTTGCTATTCATGACCCTCTGAACTCGGTTCAGAAAATTCACTGCCTCCGGGGCCAAGAACCCAAATGTATCAAAAGCAAAGGGGGTAAACACATGTTGGTTCTCCAAGCAAGCTTTCTCATGTTTAGCAACCTTACCCGACTCCGCTTTTAACGCAGCTTGACCCGCCAAGAATCCTGTATCCCTTAGCCCAACAGAGGGGACACTCCTGTAAGGTCCACACACGAGTGTTGCCCCCTTTCCCATCCAAACACCAAAATATCCGCAGGCCGTAGAGTTGACCTCCCCTCGAGCGGATCTGTTAAGAAGTTCACAGGAGCCTCCTTTTTAACAGAAATGTTTGCTCGTTTAAGAACATCACACAAAACATCTCTGACCAAATCATGTCTATATTTAAACCCCGGCAACTCCTTACAATGTACCGCATGCTCACCAAAAGAATCCAAGCACGCTTTATGACAAACTGGACATGGCTCATCGGATGGAAATAGGGGAATCATAAGCCTATACTTTAGGATAGCCCGATATTCCAAAGCTGACATATGTTGCCCTAGTCCGTCAATAGGGACGACTCGCAAGAAATCTTGAGCATGAGGGGCCTGTAGACATTCTAACACTGCTTTTTGACGAGGGGATAGGTTGAAATTCACTCCCAAATTCTGAATGATTCCACTAAATAAGGCACTCGTCAAGACATGTTGAGCTTTAAGAGGGGCGGTATCCTTATTAGTGAAACCGCAGAGATCGAAATCAGGAAGGGACATGCGCAAACGATCCATCCCACACCCGTAATCAGAGTCTAACCCACCCATACAACAATCCTGAAGGATGTGGTCCTGCAGACTCCACGATTGTGCCCTCGAGGCCACAAAAACATATGTAGATACATCCTCGGCCGAACATAAACCCAAACCCCCAAAACGAGTCGGGAGTGATGCCAACCGCCACTGAAAATCTCCAAAAAAGGGACCTCCGCAAACAACAGTATCTTCAATAGCTCCTCGGAGACCTTTGTCAAAAACTGAAACAGCTTCCCCTACATGCATTGGTTGGCATGTTCTCAGACCAAATAAAAGTTTCGCAACTCCCATACAAGAGCGTAGCAAAAGGAGCTCACTTTGAGGGTCTCGCAAATGTGGGAGACAAGTCATAAGCTCCACAGCCTGAGATGTCCTTTTGACAGCCAAATTACTGATGAACCCCACATCTCGACTAACCGCGCCCCCAAGGAGTTTTACTCCCATCACCGGTCTTCCAATCCCACAAGGAAACAACCCATCCTGTGTCTTCACCCCATTACACGATGGCCAGAATACTTCTGTTTTCTTAATGTTAAGTTCAAGGCCTAACTCAGGCCCCTCGGCCCTAATAATATCCAAGGCTTTCGCAACTTCTTTGGCGTCTACAATAATTGTGCCATCATCTAAGTACCAAGCATGGAAGGGAAGCTCACAACACACCTTAATCCGGTGAACGAGTGGATGCAAAACCAAGGCAAAAAGTAGAGGTCCCAAAGGGTGCATTAACTGAAGTATACAAATGAAATGGTTGCATCATCAATAAATGCATCATCTTGTTTGATGAGTATTGACAGAATGGAAATTGACTTGTTACTATGATTGTAGATAATTAGTTTGTGTGTTTTCATAAAGAACTTTTTGCATAAAATTATCATGTAGCATATATGAGAACTTTATGTGTTTTACAGCTATACGCCTGGATCATGGGTTGAAAACATAGGTGGCATGACCCCAAACGTGCCCAAAACGACTACACTTCTATTGATTGGCCCAAAAGGATCCGGGAAAAGTAGTCTTGTTAACAGGATATCACGGGTGTTTGAAGATGACAAGTTTGCGCCAGATAGGGCCCAAGCTACATGTACTCTTTTAGTTTATGGTTTTAAGCATTCTTGCAATATTTCACGCCATTGGTTGGAATTCAATAATCTTGATTGTTTCAGATAATTCATCCATCTGCGATGGAACACGCTTCCTCCAGGAGTACATGATACCAAGAAACTCAACTTCTTTTTGCTTATATGACACTTGTGGGTTTTCTGATGTTTTATATGAAAATTTAAAGATGATTGAACAATGGATGACAAAAGGTGTCTGTCATGGCGAATTGGCGAACAGGTTGCTTCTCTAACTTGTCTGCAAATTATCTCACAAGTTGTTCTGATTTCTAGCTATGGCCAAGTGCAAAACTTGTTCTGATTTCTATTTGGGTAACCAACTATTTTTCTACTCACACAAATGATCCAACTTTTAAGAAAATTTAATTTAAAGTGATTTTTTGAGAGTTGGGAGTTTTTTTGTTAAACTTTTGGAAAATTTTGAGCCTTTTAATGAGTGAAAGTAAACTTGGTTACCCAGAAAATAAGCAAAACAAAGTTTGATACCTTTTCATGACCCTTTCTTGATACACACACTAAAATGAATGCTAGTGCTATGTATAGTTCATGTTTTCTTGCCAGAATGAATTGTGAAACTCGCCAAGATGAATTCCTGACTTATGAAAGAAGGAGAGTTGATTTTGTTATATTTGTGGTAAACGGGCTTTCGGTTTTGGAATGCATGGAGATCAGTGGAGCAGACACACCCTACATGTATAGGGTTGCTAAGATTTTCAATTCACCATTTTTATCTTTCAAAGGTATTTATGGAAATGACATAGTTAACTCACATGATCTGAACTTATCTTGATAATATTTTATATTTTTCATGATCAATGTTTCAGATCATAAACCTGTTATTGCAATCACACATGGAGATCTGCTTTCAATCTCTGAACGTGCACGTGTTCGTGTTTTCCTAGGAGATACTCTTGGTGTTCATCCAAGTAAACAAACATTCGATATTCCAGGTTAGTCATTTGTTGTCATTTTTGTTGGTGTTATAGCCCTAGAATGAATTGACTATCAAATCCTCTTTATTCTTTTCAGATGACTGTGAGCCAATAACTGAGGTGGCTATTGTTGACTTGGTGCGTTATGCTCTTGAGCATGCAGATAGGAATCTTCCCTTCAAATCCCGATCCATGATCAGCAAGGCAAGATTCTGCAATAAATAATCCTAATAATAATAGTTTTTATTTGGTTTCTCTTGCACATACAACTGATTTTTGTGTTTTTACTTGCGCAATGATGCTGACTAGATGAAAAAATGAGGAGGTCAGATAATTGGTTGAACGAGTAACTGTAAAGTGCTGACAAATGAAGACATTCATCTTTTTTAAATTTTATAGATAAATAATGTGCTAAACATGATTACAAAAGCTATATTATCACAAAATTCCAACTTTTTTAATAAAGCATAACCAAATAGACCCCCTTATAAGTAAAGATGTCAGAATTGCCTCTAAAAATATATATTGCAGGGTTCTACTATTCAACTATGGGCAATGGTACATCTACTACTAATATTAGCTGCAGGAATTCTCATGTTTACAGTCAATCTTCATGGGTTCAGTTCTCCAAAGTCTCGTCCAGAAAGTGTGTCCCAACCAGACCTAGAAATAAAGAAGGTAACAAAAATCGGTCCAGAAATTGTTCCTGAACATATCGCGAAAATAAAGGAGGTTATCCCAGAAAGTATTCCTAAACCAAGCAAGAAAACAAAAAACGTTGATGCAGAAAGGACTACTAAAAAGAAACAGAAAATGAATACAGCTCGTGTTCCTGAACCAAATCTGAGAATAGATTGGAAATCGATTCGACACGTTTGGTAGTTGGTACGCGTAGTAGGCTTGTCTGGTTCCACCAACAAGCAAGTGTGTATAATTAAGTTTCTGTTTCTCTTTAAATGGGTAAAACTATACAGTAAAGCCGAATGTGATCTGCGTAAATAAGTTTCATTCTGCTTGAAACATGTAAAGTGTTTGTAAATAATAAACATGATGTGGTTAGCCCGACTTTGAAGTGTCAATGGGTAGAGGAGAATCAAAACCAACGACCCATCTTGATTCTAAACTGGTGGTTTGGGATGAAACCGATTCTAACCCGACCCAAACCTTCGGTTTGATTTCGGTTCATAAGCTGGTAATTTGAAACCGGTTGGAACTTGTATAAATTGACCTAAACCGACTTAAACATGGGTTACAGGTTCTAAACTGATCAAACCCTAATTTAAGCCCGATTTAAACCCAAACATGTCCCACAATCCAGTTTTCAGCTAGAACCTGTTTCAAAATAACCTATTTTGTCTTTTGTTGAGACAATATGAATATTTTTGGGCTAAAAAAACTAATTGTGCGCCTATATGATGGGAGTTTCCATCCACATAACCACATATAGCCTCTACAGTGGACAAACAACTTATATCCATCTTAGTTATACGGGAGATTGGGAGTTATTGGGTTTGAATAACTTTATACGGGATTGGGAGTTATTGGGTTTGAATTTAAGCCAGGCCAAATAAATTTTAAGGCAATATTAGACTATCCATATCAGTAACCCAATCCAACCCAATCTTTTATTAAGAAAATAATTTCTTTCTCTTTCATCTACACAATCCAACCTAACTTAATTTTCCACACACATTAACTACCCAACCAGACTCAAGTTTTATTAATATGTTTATTATATAAATATAACTCATCTTTGTTTTTAAAATATTAAAAATTTAATTTATCTAAAAAACTTGTTATTTTTCTAAATGGTTATAAATCAACAAGTTGTTTTATTTAAAAAAATGTTTTTTTTTAAATAACTCCGTTTTTAATAAAATTAATACCGGAATGTTCAAAAAAAATAAATAAACAAGATTGTGTGATTAAATTTTTAAAAAGAGCTAAATTATATAAGTTATTAAATAAAAATTAAATTGGATTTAAAATTAATTGAAAAAGTTAGGTTGTGGCTTGAGTTGAGTAGTTGGGTTGTGAAAAATGGGTTTTTTCTATTTATTTTTTTTTACAAATACGAGAACTAACTCATAGTTGGGGTCTCTAATGCACATGGTTTTAGGAGGTTTACCTAGTTTGTGAGATTTTTTTTGAAGGGGGACTTGGGTGTATGCCCTATAGTGCCGTTCAAATATATAGGGATTCAGTCTTATGAGGAATCAATATTAGAGAGTTAACCCTTACAAACAATATATGATCTTATAAAATATAATTGATATATTTATAAAAATTTATAAAATTATAAATAAATATCTAAAACATATCATAAATAATTCAAAGAAACAGCAATAATTAAATTCGAATAAGTCGCTAATTAATCTAATTAATTTCTCAAATACTTATAATAAAAAAAGTTTCATTTGAATATCAATTGAATTATTTTTTAACAAACCTAAGTAAATGTCACTCTGATTAACAAGGAAGAGGTGCACAAATCTGGTTTTTTGTGTACCGGTCATATAGACATCTATACTGCCCATATAAGATTAGTCAAAGTAACAAAAATTGCTACCCTGATATGTCGGCATGAATATTTTTTTTTATATACTACCATATAGTCCATGACCTATTATGACCATATGGACATATACTAGTTGTATAAAAACAAAAATAATGGTTGTATAATGTTATACAGACCATATAACGCTTTACTGTCGTATAGTCCTATAGTTAATGTATAGAGCACTACATGTTACATAGTTATGACTCACCTGACAAATGTGTAACTTAGTGTTATACACGATCTGTAAAACCTTATAAGAACCGTAAAGCATGTGGGTAGAGTGTGATTAACCGGAGGTGATGTAAGATTATAAACCACCTTTAAAAATACTCATTCCAACCTAAAATGAAATGTTTGGGCTATTTTTGTCGCGCCTAGTAGAAGTGAAAATAGAGAGTTATGTTGAAAGGATAGGAAACACGTGCAAACTATATTTTTCTGATGGGTTATTATTATTTTTTTTAATAATATATTGAAAGCAAAGGAATATAACCATAACTTTAATATAGATTACCCATACACAAACGCATACATGTAATTAAGTCATGTTTAACACACCATTAAATATAACATGTTTAGTAATACGACATGACTAGACATGTTTAATACGCTTAATATTAAAAAATATTGTTAGATAAAAGTCACCAAAATCACTATCTATAATATTAACATATTAAAAATAAAAACCATTTATCGTGTCATAAACTGGCAAGGCATGAAATATAAAAGGATCTTGATATATATTTAAATATTTTAAAAATTAAAAAGTATAAACATGTTTAATTATGTTATAAACATGTTGACATGTCAAGACATAATATAGCTTAAGGCAAAAATATAGCTTGTTGAAACACTTACCTTTTGATGAAGATATATAGAACAATGTATTTGTGAATCATGTATATGAATTCTCATGTATATTACACTTGTGTCTATAGCACAACACACATGCTTATTAAAGATGGCCTACACAACATAGTAATAAATAGTAGCCGCCTCCATGAAGCGTGGTCTTATCTATCAAGACGAAGGATTATCATGTTGGTCCGGTTGTGCTTTACTGTTGCGGGTGTCGTTGAATCGATGACAGAGGATATTGGCAGATGACTTCTTGCTGTAGTTGGATGAGATGATGAAGGTTTAAAATATATTGTTGTTGATCTTGCTTTAACAGTGATTGTGGCTAGATTTGGCATGCATTACTAAGAGATGAGCCACCAGAAGGTCCAACACCATCTGGTATCAACTACTCTAACATGTTCCAACCACTCTCAAAAGCATAAAGGATTTGCTGACCAAATGGCCCGACTTCATAAAAATCTACTTTATTATGCTGCTGAATCGGCCCCAAGTTCAATACACTTCTATGCTCAATATTAGCTTCATGCATCTTTTTTATCTCGAAATAAGATTTCACCAATATCTTTCGTTGTTCCTCTTCCAACAAGTGTTGGTCTGGTTGTGGATGGTTAAAGGTCCCCTCCAAGTTAAGATTTGAAGGCAATACAGTCAATGCCCCCAAATCTTGTATGGTTGACTTTGAATTCTGATTCTAAGGAACAACCGTCGGTATCCCCTCTGAGTGTTCAAACTACTAATGGTAGTTTGTAATTCAGACTCAAGTTCCTTAACTCTGTTTTTATGAAGTCGAATGTACCCAAGACAACCTTGCTTTGGTTCCCTAAGCCTTGATGATGCCTCGTATACCAACGAGGTTACAAAATCTTCCATATCACTCACATGGAGATCTTTTAAGACTTTTCTAAGGTCTTGGTTCCATATACGTGACTAATAACAAGGAATTTATATGGCTTGTCCGGAGGTAAGAATGGAGCGAAAATGCAGACGCAAGTCTTACATGCGTCACACTTTTTTGGAACTGAACTAGACATCTCCTACACATTCACAATTACATACATCCTTAGTAACTGATATATTCAAGTCAAAATTGAGAAAAAACTATGAACTTTGATCTGCTCATTTATTATAAGATCTAAAACGTCATAATTGCAACTTTTAAAAGCAAGAATTAACAAATTTCCATTAAAGATTAATCAAAAAGTCATGAATCCTTATGAAATCAATGATTACAACTACTTAGAAATGGTTTACCTGACAAAGAGACTATAGGTGGCTTTAACCGATCTTCAGTTTATTGTATTAATAGTCACAAGATCCAAATGAAGGTTTCCATGATCAATTTACAAACATATGCATATATTCATTAAAACTCTTTTGCAAAATTTTCTTGAAAGCAGTTCAATTATATATTTAAATCTAAAATATTTGAAATAATCAAATTACTCAATACTATACAATAATAATTTTTCTTGTTTATCAATTTACGTGTATAGCAAGTCGTGAGTCTCTTTTTGTTTATTTCGCAACTTGTCTCTTATTTATAATGCGTACATTTTAACGAATTGTTAAAATATTGCAAATTATTATGTATATATTTGACAATCATTTTCGTTAATGATGGTTGTGGGTCAAATAATTTTTCGCACGAGTTGAATAGTATAATAAAGAGTTTGGTGTGCGGTAATACCTTCCGGTTTAGTTCGCGAACATGAATCCGGTTAGACAATCTAACAATGATCCAAATACGTATACGGGTTTGTTTTCGCCTTACGAGTTTTATCTGAGCACTCAGTTTTGGTTGTTAACCAGGACTGACCTGTCTGATCAGGTTTGACCTAATTGATCGGGTTGACTGGGTTCGACTTTCGTTATCCGAGACTAGGGGTGAGCATAATCAAGTAAAGACGCGTAAGAACCTTTAGAACCATTGAACCCGACCCTTTGGAATAGTTTAAATGTTATACATTTACGGGTGGTCGGGTGTCAGGTATGTTATTTTTTGTTAAATAGTTCTCGGGCCGGTTTGGTTCCTTACCTGTTTTTTCACCCAAAAACCATGTACCCGCTATTACCCATAGATTAAAAAAACTAATTTTCTTATCTTTATGTATTCTCTAATACCCTTCAACGTATTTTACTCCGTAGAATTGTTTTGGCTGCCAAACCCATATAATTACTTTGGCTAGCATCTCATCTTCTTGAATCACGTATGTATGCGTGTGTGAATTTGAAATGATTGCGTCAATGTATTCATATGCATGTATGTGTTTGAATTATTATATGTGTTTTGAATGGAATGACAGCGTAAATGTATTCGTGTTCATCAATTATGGTTGTGTGAATTTATTAGTATGATACATATGAATGGATTATATGTATTTATATGAAATGGAAGGAATGCGAAGTAAGAAGCATCAGAATTTGTTTTTTTTTTGGATATTTTTGATAAAATTGAGTCGATGTGGAATTGAAGATTGAAAACACATGGTTCTCTTTTTATGTTATGAATTATACAATTTTGTAATTTGAAAATTTTGAAATACATGTTTTATGTAATGGATTTTGTTTCATGTTAGCAATTTAGGTGTTCGGGTGATTTGTGGAAACATTTGGAACTTGGGTCAAAAGTGTAAAGCTTGTCAGAATATATTAGTTTACCCGTTTAATACCTGACCTATTTACCCGTTAAAAAATCGCTTCCCGGCTCTTAATAATTACATATTCGGTTCTTGGGTACGGGTCTATGAGTTACGGGTCTAACGGATAATACGCGTTTGCTCACCCCTATCCGAGACTCAGGGTTGGAAATGTTCCGAAAACGATACAGATAACACATATGATCGTTACACCGTCTACTCGAATTTGTCCACCTATGCTGCCACTAACCACCACCTAAACACTACAAATATCTGGCCAAAAATAATAATTAAACATCCAATCGTCATAGATAACAAGCACAAAATCAAGACAACAAACTAGATTGTGGCTTTACACCACCGAGTTCCAACCACATGTGGCCGGAATCAAGGTTAGGTTATTTGGTGACTTACCTCGTGACCGAAATCTTGGCTGGTTGTGCAAGGAGACTTAGATCTAGGCTTGTGAGCTCATCTACCACCACCACTAATGGTTATGTTAGTCGCGAGTCTTGGTCCTAGGAGTTGGATAAAACCAATGAAAGGAGCCTCACTATCAGAGTGGCCAACTGTTTCGTCCAATCTATCACAGCTAAACCCTAGCCGCTGATCGGAACCACCGGATATCGAACCTACCAGTTTAACCCCCGGTTACAACCTCTAAGTTGTTGGAATGCGACTATCGCCACTGTCTCACCTCAGTTTATCATCACCATCGCCCTTTCAGCTCACCAGTACCCCATTTGAGACCTAATCGCATCATTGACCTACTGAAGCGAAGAAAAGGAGTAAATATGATTTTATACATGAATGAATGGTATAGGTTTATAGTGTACACCCAATTGTGTGTGTTGTAAGCATTTAAGATATTTGTAGGTGGGTAGAACATGTATTTACACAAATAGGTAAAAAAAAGTTGAGGATTTCGCTACAAAATGTAAAAAGCGTGGGGTCATTGTGTTAGTATGTTGTTTGTTTGAATTTGGACACGCTAAATAGTATGTGTGTCATGTTATTTGTATTGGAAATTAAATTGAAAGTGAAATCCACAAGGCATAAACCCAAAAATAAGTTACAAGGTTTAGCTTACTACGCGTCAAGGTGAGTAACATACTCACTTGATATACAACTCAATTTAACTCACAAGTGACGGGACACCAAATGCATTTGAACCCTAAAATTATTCTATTTATATAAATTGAATTATGAGTTAAATTTAAAAATAAACTAGACAATTTATAATTAAGTTAAAAAGACACAAAATCACTAGGATTGGATGATTTCGTTTGGTACTTCAATCAATTTGCAAGATACTCAAAATAACAAGAATCGAAAGGAGCCAAACGATTGCATGAAAATTCATTTTATTCAGTTGAAAATTTTCTAGAGTAGTGAAGTTATTTAGCTGTGTTTTTAAAAATATACAATTTAGTTAATTTATAGGATAAGAAAATTAAACAACAATATTTTAACTTAAACGATCATGTGTCGTGATCGTTACACAACTAAATGGTCCGCTTTTCTACGGAATTTAGAAAACTAAGGTTATGTTTGATTTTTTTAAATAAACCTCTTTTGAACCTCTTTAGTATACGTCAAACAGGTCATGAGCAGAGATTGGGGTCTACAGAATAAATGTTTTCTTGAAGACATTTCATTGAAAACCTCTGTTCATCCTCTTTTTGATACATACATGGTGGGGTAACGATCACATGATCGACACCCTCTTGAGTCAATCGACACCCTCGTTGACGGCATGGGCGGGTAAAGATTTTCAACATGTGAAGACAATAGATGGCGAGGGTAATGACTTTAGATCGGTGGTGGCCAACGAGGTGGGTAATGGGGAGGTAAGGGTTGTTTGGGGCTGCAAATGGATATGCAGACTCAAAGAAACAAACAATCTGTTAGCAGATGTTTTGTCAAGCTATCCTGCTACAGAGGTCCGCAAACGTGATCCGTAAACTGCAGAGTGCAAACATTTTACCTCTGAAAAATAAAAATAAACGTCACCTAAGTTTTAAGCATGTTTTTTCATACAAAACAATATAATTGTTCATTTAAAATGTAATGAGATGTTTTCTATGTATTTTTAATCTGTTAAAAAAAGATATAAAGTTTGTTAAGCGAAAATTTAAATAAGAGAAATAAATAATTTTATATTTTCTTAAATATATCCATAATATAAATTAGAAGTCAAAAAATTGAACAATATTTTGTCCCAAATGTCAATTATATGAATTATTAGTCATAAAATGTCTAAGTTACCTGCCAATCCACGTATTAGATTTCTTGATTGAACCGTTGAGCTAATTTCCTATAACGAATTTTCTTCTTTTCAGATAAGATACTTTCATCACTATAGACCAAATTTTTAGAATTAGTAATATTTTAATCTTAATTTTTTAGACTACAAGTCAATTTTATAAAACACATCAAAATGTGGAGGGAAATACAAAGAGAATATCCAAGAAAGAGATTCCGACACCAAAACAAATTACAAAAAATTACACAGACATACTTCAAAACGTTAGAACCCAAGTTACCCAATTTTGATACGTAATGTTTTAATTCTTCAACTTCTTCCTCCTGAGAAATTTAAAGTATTTTTATATCCTGGTTTGATTGAGAATTTTTTGCAAAAATAGTGTTACTTTTAAAATAATGGTTACAATGGGTGTTGGATTTTTTTTCTTTCACAAATGGGTCTGACTCCATTAGTAGTGGCGTTTTCAGAGGAGAGAGAATAAGAGAATGTAAGATGTCAGACTCGGTACACGTGTTGTCAGAAAAAACGCCACTGCTAGTGGCGTTTTCATCCCACTTGCCACTCCTAGTGGCGTTTTCATCCCTGTTGCCACTTCCAGTGGCGTTTTCAACAATATTTAGTGGCGTTTTCAACCCTATTCTGACAACACGTGTACCGAGTCTGACACCCTACATTCTCTTATTCTCTCTCTTCTGAAAACGCCACTACTAATGGAGTCAGACCCATTTGTGAAAGAAAGAAAAAATCCAACACCCATTGTAAATTATTTTAAAAGTAACCCTATTTTTGCAAAAAATTCTTTGATTGATCATATTTTTTTATTGGTAACTTTTTAACGAGTTAATTATGTGACGTTTGTTTCCTGAAAACCCAGCCTAATATTTAGGGCTCTCGCCTTCCATACTCCATAGTGGAGGTCGGGGGTTTGAATTCATCTGGCGGCAAGTTTAAAGAACACCTGGTGAAGTTTAGTTTGGGGTTTCTCTCATGTTGTATTCCGATAGAGGCGAAGGTTTACCCATTCCACGGGGTTCCTATGCATCAAGTGTCGTCGTGGATTCTCACGGAATTGCTTACAGGCCGACGTGAGAAAAAAATACTCCTAAAATATGTAATGTTTGTTTAAGTAAATGGAATTTTAGTGACAATTATATAAAGAGAATCTGGAACCTTAATCAAGACAAATCAATTACAAGAGTTTGATGTTTCTAATTTTTTTTGTTAAAATTCATTTTTGTCTAACAATAACAACAAAAACAAACAAATGTTAATACTTTAGGGCATGTGTTATGCAGCGTGAGGGGGCTTGACCACCCTCCCTCACGCCCCCATCACCATAACATACATGGGCGTGACCACCAAGTGGTGGTCAGCCGTGAGGGGCTTCACCGCGTGAAGGAGAAGAAAGGGGGAATAATGTGGTGATAGGGAAGTGATGAGGGAGTGATGGATAACATATGAAAAGATGATGTTAAGTGATAAGGAGGCTGTCAAAAACACGGTTGAATACCAACTTACAGATTCAAAATGAATCTGTGATCAATAAAATAAAGAAACAAATACAAGAATCAACAATCCTAAATTATTACAACTCGATCTAAGTACATTGACTCAAACCCTAATACACAAATCTGATAACAACAGATCTATGATAACAACAACAATCTGATCATTCAATAACACTATCAGATTTACAACATAACCTGTGAACAATATACTCACTGATTCACCCAAGAAGATGAATCAGATGAATACCCTAGACCGAGAGAATAAAGATGAAAAATTTTTAAAAAAGTGAATGGATCAAAATCCCCACTACAATCGGTAGTGATAATAAAGAGATAAAACTCTTTTTCCATAGATTGCAAATAGGCTTTTTTATTAAACCCTTTCAGACTTCTTATTTATCTTTCAGTCCTTAAACACCTGCATTAACCAACTCAACGAATACAAATAACAACACATTTAAACTAATAACAATACTAACTGAATTATTTTGTAACATTAATTTTAACATCCCCCCATAATTCAGTTAGTATACACATTTATAATGTAAAAAATGATGACATATATTTTTACTGTGAAACTGCTACATCACTGAATGACAAGTGCTTTGAATACATAAGCATCTTTGGATAGAAGCATTTGAGACTCGTTGTATACTGCTATATTGGAAATAAACTTGTGATGACTATAGAACTTGTTAAAATTCTTTCAATAGAAAAATCTGTTAGAAGTGTGGCAGCAATGAAGCAACAAAATATACAAGAAAACCGTTCAAATTAGCAGAAATCCTTAAAGCACACCTAACCATATAGAAAAAGAAATAACACATTCATTCAGTTATACATGATTAGCAGAAATCCTTAAAGCACACCTAACCATATAGAAAAAGAAATAACACATGCATTCAGTTATACATTTTTAATTCATGCACATAAACAACTCAACCAAAAAATCTGTTTACCAAAAAATATGTTTACATTTGAATTGTTCAATTATACATGCCCCTCTCAATTCTAATGCTAAACCTATCAAGCGATCCAATTTTTTTCAAAAAATTATGTTCAAAGTTTTTATGAAACCATTTTAATATGTTTTATTAATCTTGAAAACACATAATTTGTTACTTCTAATATCACAACATTGTGAAGCAAATTAAATCAATAGGTAAGAAAAACATAACCTGCCTCCAGCTAAGTGTTCAAGATGGACAAAAGATACAAAAACATAACATGAAAACAGATTTAAACCACAAAAAAAATACAATTTACCATATTTTTTAAAAAAAAACTTGAGCAATGAGCATACAACAAATCTCCAGATTCAATTACTATATAAGAAACATCTCATAAGAAAACCAAGTCACTAAAAACATACCAAATCTCCTGAAACAATCAGAGAACAAAAACTTCGTCAACAAAGAACAAATGATTATGTAACCAAATCATATTAATGTCTAATACACAAAAAACTATTAGACAACACAACACTAAACCAAAGAGTCACACAACTCTATAAAACTCAGACTAAAGTCTGATATCTTGAATCACTTGATTCAAAAACAGTATCAGAAAACAATATGATAATACAAAGAAATATATCATATGATTCCATAACAAATCAGATACACATCTGATCAACAAAAGTCACACGACTTTTAAACTTCAGATCTACGTCTGAAAAAACTTGAACTTGTAAAGAACATAAAGACTAATTTGATTTATTCAAAAACTTTTACAACTTTACAAATTTACATCATGTAAAGAACCTAAAGACGAATTTGATAAAATCAAAACTTTTACAACTTTACCAACAATGAATCATAAGATTCAACCATATAGAAGTCACAAGACTCTATAAACTTCATATACAAGTCTGACAAATAAGTCACACGACTTCCAGAACTTGCAACACTTGTTAAAAAAACATAATCAGAAATCAAAGTCTGATTAAACAACATAAAGAATCATATGATTCCATAAAACTATCAGAAACATATCTGATAAAAAACATAAAAACCACACGGTTTTTTTTTTTTAAAAAAAACTCAGAACCACGTCTGAAGACAAGAATTGTAGAGGACTTAAAGACTACTTAATCACAAGATTCATGAAGCACATCCAACAAAACCTAGAATCACATGATTCTACACAGAAAAAAAATCTACAGCCAAAAATATTTTTGAATGGGATTAAATCATATGATTCTCACCATTAAAGCACATCTCGCTACTTGAAACAACACAATTAAACATCATAATTGATGAAAAACAACTCATACAAAACTTCCCCTTCTTTATTACTTTAGCCAATTTAAACAGTAAGCCATTTTTTTTTATTTCAACAATTAGTATGATAATATATATAGATAATATGTACTTCAAAGAAAAGGAATTCGTTTCATTATTACCAAAGGGTAAACACAAACAATACCACAAGGTACTTCATATGATCTTATAAGACTATTAGAAACAAATCTAATAAGAAAGATAATGGTCATATGGCTCTTAAGAATGCATAACCACATTTGAAGATAATGCAAGTGAAAAAACACAAAAACTAATTTTGATTTTTGATTTAATCAAAACACTTTTACAACTTCAATTATAATAACGAATCACAATACTCAAGAGACAAGAGACAAGTCAAATAATACAACAATAGCACAAGCTACATTGAACAAAGAAAACACAATTAAGCATATTATTTTTCTAAAGATACAAATTCGTAGCATCTGTTACATAAGAGAGATAGCATACAATGCTGTCAAAAAATATTTAACTTTAATTTTTGACAATACAAATGATTAAAATGTGTGCAATATATAGTTCAATTGACCAAGCAACTAGATTATGAATAACACTGATATTCATGAAAAATAGCACATCATTGAAATTGAACTATTAAACCAAAAATCACATAACTAGTTTACACATGGTTGTAGACAAGATTGTAGGCAAAAGCACACCAAATTAATTAATATATTATCGAAAATGCATGAAACCATCTGACATACATATATTTAAGTTTTCAAGAAAACAAGAAATCATATGCATAATTTCAAACTAATTTTTACAAACAATCAGAATGAAACAAGACAGAAAAAATACATTCATTTTGACAAGAAGTGAACAAAGCTTTTAATAATGAATTTTGGAACTATGTATCTCATAGCAGCTAAAATTAGATAACTATTATCAAGGTGAGAACACTTAGTTAAACCTAGTAATATACCCATGCTTTCTATTAACAGTGTTTTACATGAACAACATAATTCTTTACATTACAGCAGGAGAAAATTTCTTTAAACGCAGACTACACAAACTATGTATTAAACTATGTTCATTTTGCTTGATATGAAAATAGTCTGCTCATATAATGAATGCACAACTATCCAACATTCAAATTCAACTGTTACCTTTTGTCATACTAAAAAGCATACACAACAATCAAGAAAATGGTAATATTAACTCTAATAGCAGTAACAACACAGTCACCTATGCAAGTAATGGCTGCAAATAACTTTACAATAGCAGACCTACTTATTTTAGCTATTCAATCATACAATCCCAATCAAGAATATTAGCTATGAACACAGCTAACACAATAATTACAAACATTACAACAAATTTTTTCACTACTCAACGAAGCCTGGCCGGTGCCCAGATTCGTCAACACTCACAGGTGATCAGACAAGTCTTAACCAGGGAGTTGAGATCAAAAATTATTTTTGTTGAAACTACAATAATATGCTACTCTTTTCATACTAGTGATTACAGTCATAATATTCTGATAAGTTAAGACTAAATTTCTTATGAATGCCTAATGCACATAATATTGGGTGATTAATATCAATGTCGGTCCACCTAACCCGACCCAATATGCCTAATGACAGTTTAAAGAGAGAGAAAAGGATACTTGCAACGCTTTGTCTCTCCCAAAACAACAAAAAAAATACAAAATTAATAAGAGACCTTACAGTGTGTTGTCTCTACCACATCAATTCTACCTTCACTGGATCTTGGCTATCACCAGAGCCAAGTTACAACCCACCAGTTGGATCATAGCTTCAACGGGAGCCAGACTCACCACAATCTGAGGCAAACCCACCAGTTGGATCATACCTTCAACGGGAGCCAGACTCACCACAATCTGAGGCAATCTGATCAAGTATATCAATTGGAAGAGTCTCTCAACAAAGAAGAAATTCAACAGTCAGACTAGATGTACGCCAGGAATATGAATCGGCAGAAGATCATCTGGTCGAAGAAGGACTTATAAACTCGAACCAGTTTAAAACAACGGAAGATATTTGACACCCAAGATCTAGAAATCAGAGCTACCAACCCTAGATGTTAATGTCTGCTGGAGCCAAGACTTAGAACACCGATCCTTAGCTTCAACAACAATCAGGAAGGTATCGCTATCTCATCAGAAAATTTGCGACTCGCAACAATCTTAACCCCCCCTGGATCATCAAAAGATGTCATCTGAGCATGGGTGCGTATGCATGAATAGAAAGGGTTATTGTTGCAATATGAACTTTCACACACTGTATGCAAGTTTTTGACCAGATTATCCCTCTTGAGTGCACCGATTCATCGACTCGTAGTAGCAGAAGTTCAACTTCAAATGGAGACCAAGTGGAACACATGTTTTTACAATCATCATATCAAGATGAAGAAAAATAAAGATGTCACGATCGTAGAAACCTTAGCCTCCACCGGAACTTGGTAATGATCTCCCAACCCTAGCTTCCATGGGAGACGAGATCTGCAATACACCCTTTGATTCAGACGTGAAATGCCACGATCTCGTTAACAAATCACTTGATCTATCCAAAAACAAACCCTAATCGCTACAGATGCTTCAACAAGAAGAATCAGAGCGATGACTCAAAGAAACGTCAACAACATATTATGCGGAAGAAGACACGTCCCAATATCTGATAATCGGAGCTTGATTTGGGCTCTGATACCATGTCAAAAACACGGTTGAATACCAACTTACAGATTCAAAATGAATATGTGATCAATAAAATAAAGAAACAAATACAAGAATCAACAATCCTAAATTATTACAACTCGATCTAAGTACATTGACTCAAACCCTAATACACAAATCTGATAACAACAGATCTATGATAACAACAACAATCTGATCATTCAATAACACTATCAGATTTACAACATAACCTGTGAACAATATACTCACTGATTCACCCAAGAAGATGAATCAGATGAATACCCTAGACCGAGAGAATAAAGATGAAAAATTTTTAAAAAAGTGAATGGATCAAAATCCCCACTACAATCGGTAGTGATAATAAAGAGATAAAACTCTTTTTCCATAGATTGCAAATAGGCTTTTTTATTAAACCCTTTCAGACTTCTTATTTATCTTTCAGTCCTTAAACACCTGCATTAACCAACTCAACGAATACAAATAACAACACATTTAAACTAATAACAATACTAACTGAATTATTTTGTAACATTAATTTTAACATCCCCCCATAATTCAGTTAGTATACACATTTATAATGTAAAAAATGATGACATATATTTTTACTGTGAAACTGCTACATCACTGAATGACAAGTGCTTTGAATACATAAGCATCTTTGGATAGAAGCATTTGAGACTCGTTGTATACTGCTATATTGGAAATAAACTTGTGATGACTACAGAACTTGTTAAAATTCTTTCAATAGAAAAATCTGTTAGAAGTGTGGCAGCAATGAAGCAACAAAATATACAAGAAAACCGTTCAAATTAGCAGAAATCCTTAAAGCACACCTAACCATATAGAAAAAGAAATAACACATTCATTCAGTTATACATGATTAGCAGAAATCCTTAAAGCACACCTAACCATATAGAAAAAGAAATAACACATGCATTCAGTTATACATTTTTAATTCATGCACATAAACAACTCAACCAAAAAATCTGTTTACCAAAAAATATGTTTACATTTGAATTGTTCAATTATACATGCCCCTCTCAATTCTAATGCTAAACCTATCAAGCGATCCAATTTTTTTCAAAAAATTATGTTCAAAGTTTTTATGAAACCATTTTAATATGTTTTATTAATCTTGAAAACACATAATTTGTTACTTCTAATATCACAACATTGTGAAGCAAATTAAATCAATAGGTAAGAAAAACATAACCTGCCTCCAGCTAAGTGTTCAAGATGGACAAAAGATACAAAAACATAACATGAAAACAGATTTAAACCACAAAAAAAATACAATTTACCATATTTTTTAAAAAAAAACTTGAGCAATGAGCATACAACAAATCTCCAGATTCAATTACTATATAAGAAACATCTCATAAGAAAACCAAGTCACTAAAAACATACCAAATCTCCTGAAACAATCAGAGAACAAAAACTTCGTCAACAAAGAACAAATGATTATGTAACCAAATCATATTAATGTCTAATACACAAAAAACTATTAGACAACACAACACTAAACCAAAGAGTCACACAACTCTATAAAACTCAGACTAAAGTCTGATATCTTGAATCACTTGATTCAAAAACAGTATCAGAAAACAATATGATAATACAAAGAAATATATCATATGATTCCATAACAAATCAGATACACATCTGATCAACAAAAGTCACACGACTTTTAAACTTCAGATCTACGTCTGAAAAAACTTGAACTTGTAAAGAACATAAAGACTAATTTGATTTATTCAAAAACTTTTACAACTTTACAAATTTACATCATGTAAAGAACCTAAAGACGAATTTGATAAAATCAAAACTTTTACAACTTTACCAACAATGAATCATAAGATTCAACCATATAGAAGTCACAAGACTCTATAAACTTCATATACAAGTCTGACAAATAAGTCACACGACTTCCAGAACTTGCAACACTTGTTAAAAAAACATAATCAGAAATCAAAGTCTGATTAAACAACATAAAGAATCATATGATTCCATAAAACTATCAGAAACATATCTGATAAAAAACATAAAAACCACACGGTTTTTTTTTTTTAAAAAAAAACTCAGAACCACGTCTGAAGACAAGAATTGTAGAGGACTTAAAGACTACTTAATCACAAGATTCATGAAGCACATCCAACAAAACCTAGAATCACATGATTCTACACAGAAAAAAAATCTACAGCCAAAAATATTTTTGAATGGGATTAAATCATATGATTCTCACCATTAAAGCACATCTCGCTACTTGAAACAACACAATTAAACATCATAATTGATGAAAAACAACTCATACAAAACTTCCCCTTCTTTATTACTTTAGCCAATTTAAACAGTAAGCCATTTTTTTTTATTTCAACAATTAGTATGATAATATATATAGATAATATGTACTTCAAAGAAAAGGAATTCGTTTCATTATTACCAAAGGGTAAACACAAACAATACCACAAGGTACTTCATATGATCTTATAAGACTATTAGAAACAAATCTAATAAGAAAGATAATGGTCATATGGCTCTTAAGAATGCATAACCACATTTGAAGATAATGCAAGTGAAAAAACACAAAAACTAATTTTGATTTTTGATTTAATCAAAACACTTTTACAACTTCAATTATAATAACGAATCACAATACTCAAGAGACAAGAGACAAGTCAAATAATACAACAATAGCACAAGCTACATTGAACAAAGAAAACACAATTAAGCATATTATTTTTCTAAAGATACAAATTCGTAGCATCTGTTACATAAGAGAGATAGCATACAATGCTGTCAAAAAATATTTAACTTTAATTTTTGACAATGCAAATGATTAAAATGTGTGCAATATATAGTTCAATTGACCAAGCAACTAGATTATGAATAACACTGATATTCATGAAAAATAGCACATCATTGAAATTGAACTATTAAACCAAAAATCACATAACTAGTTTACACATGGTTGTAGACAAGATTGTAGGCAAAAGCACACCAAATTAATTAATATATTATCGAAAATGCATGAAACCATCTGACATACATATATTTAAGTTTTCAAGAAAACAAGAAATCATATGCATAATTTCAAACTAATTTTTACAAACAATCAGAATGAAACAAGACAGAAAAAATACATTCATTTTGACAAGAAGTGAACAAAGTTTTAATAATGAATTTTGGAACTATGTATCTCATAGCAGCTAAAATTAGATAACTATTATCAAGGTGAGAACACTTAGTTAAACCTAGTAATATACCCATGCTTTCTATTAACAGTGTTTTACATGAACAACATAATTCTTTACATTACAGCAGGAGAAAATTTCTTTAAACGCAGACTACACAAACTATGTATTAAACTATGTTCATTTTGCTTGATATGAAAATAGTCTGCTCATATAATGAATGCACAACTATCCAACATTCAAATTCAACTGTTACCTTTTGTCATACTAAAAAGCATACACAACAATCAAGAAAATGGTAATATTAACTCTAATAGCAGTAACAACACAGTCACCTATGCAAGTAATGGCTGCAAATAACTTTACAATAGCAGACCTACTTATTTTAGCTATTCAATCATACAATCCCAATCAAGAATATTAGCTATGAACACAGCTAACACAATAATTACAAACATTACAACAAATTTTTTCACTACTCAACGAAGCCTGGCCGGTGCCCAGATTCGTCAACACTCACAGGTGATCAGACAAGTCTTAACCAGGGAATTGAGATCAAAAATTATTTTTGTTGAAACTACAATAATATGCTACTCTTTTCATACTAGTGATTACAGTCATAATATTCTGATAAGTTAAGACTAAATTTCTTATGAATGCCTAATGCACATAATATTGGGTGATTAATATCAATGTCGGTCCACCTAACCCGACCCAATATGCCTAATGACAGTTTAAAGAGAGAGAAAAGGATACTTGCAACGCTTTGTCTCTCCCAAAACAACAAAAAAAATACAAAATTAATAAGAGACCTTACATTGTGTTGTCTCTACCACATCAATTCTACCTTCACTGGATCTTGGCTATCACCAGAGCCAAGTTACAACCCACCAGTTGGATCATAGCTTCAACGGGAGCCAGACTCACCACAATCTGAGGCAAACCCACCAGTTGGATCATACCTTCAACGGGAGCCAGACTCACCACAATCTGAGGCAATCTGATCAAGTATATCAATTGGAAGAGTCTCTCAACAAAGAAGAAATTCAACAGTCAGACTAGATGTACGCCAGGAATATGAATCGGCAGAAGATCATCTGGTCGAAGAAGGACTTATAAACTCGAACCAGTTTAAAACAACGGAAGATATTTGACACCCAAGATCTAGAAATCAGAGCTACCAACCCTAGATGTTAATGTCTGCTGGAGCCAAGACTTAGAACACCGATCCTTAGCTTCAACAACAATCAGGAAGGTATCGCTATCTCATCAGAAAATTTGCGACTCGCAACAATCTTAACCCCCCTGGATCATCAAAAGATGTCATCTGAGCATGGGTGCGTATGCATGAATAGAAAGGGTTATTGTTGCAATATGAACTTTCACACACTGTATGCAAGTTTTTGACCAGATTATCCCTCTTGAGTGCACCGATTCATCGACTCGTAGTAGCAGAAGTTCAACTTCAAATGGAGACCAAGTGGAACACATGTTTTTACAATCATCATATCAAGATGAAGAAAAATAAAGATGTCACGATCGTAGAAACCTTAGCCTCCACCGGAACTTGGTAATGATCTCCCAACCCTAGCTTCCATGGGAGACGAGATCTGCAATACACCCTTTGATTCAGACGTGAAATGCCACGATCTCGTTAACAAATCACTTGATCTATCCAAAAACAAACCCTAATCGCTACAGATGCTTCAACAAGAAGAATCAGAGCGATGACTCAAAGAAACGTCAACAACATATTATGCGGAAGAAGACACGTCCCAATATCTGATAATCGGAGCTTGATTTGGGCTCTGATACCATGTCAAAAACACGGTTGAATACCAACTTACAGATTCAAAATGAATATGTGATCAATAAAATAAAGAAACAAATACAAGAATCAACAATCCTAAAATATTACAACTCGATCTAAGTACATTGACTCAAACCCTAATACACAAATCTGATAACAACAGATCTATGATAACAACAACAATCTGATCATTCAATAACACTATCAGATTTACAACATAACCTGTGAACAATATACTCACTGATTCACCCAAGAAGATGAATCAGATGAATACCCTAGACCGAGAGAATAAAGATGAAAAATTTTTAAAAAAGTGAATGGATCAAAATCCCCACTACAATCGGTAGTGATAATAAAGAGATAAAACTCTTTTTCCATAGATTGCAAATAGGCTTTTTTATTAAACCCTTTCAGACTTCTTATTTATCTTTCAGTCCTTAAACACCTGCATTAACCAACTCAACGAATACAAATAACAACACATTTAAACTAATAACAATACTAACTGAATTATTTTGTAACATTAATTTTAACATCCCCCCATAATTCAGTTAGTATACACATTTATAATGTAAAAAATGATGACATATATTTTTACTGTGAAACTGCTACATCACTGAATGACAAGTGCTTTGAATACATAAGCATCTTTGGATAGAAGCATTTGAGACTCGTTGTATACTGCTATATTGGAAATAAACTTGTGATGACTACAGAACTTGTTAAAATTCTTTCAATAGAAAAATCTGTTAGAAGTGTGGCAGCAATGAAGCAACAAAATATACAAGAAAACCGTTCAAATTAGCAGAAATCCTTAAAGCACACCTAACCATATAGAAAAAGAAATAACACATTCATTCAGTTATACATGATTAGCAGAAATCCTTAAAGCACACCTAACCATATAGAAAAAGAAATAACACATGCATTCAGTTATACATTTTTAATTCATGCACATAAACAACTCAACCAAAAAATCTGTTTACCAAAAAATATGTTTACATTTGAATTGTTCAATTATACATGCCCCTCTCAATTCTAATGCTAAACCTATCAAGCGATCCAATTTTTTTCAAAAAATTATGTTCAAAGTTTTTATGAAACCATTTTAATATGTTTTATTAATCTTGAAAACACATAATTTGTTACTTCTAATATCACAACATTGTGAAGCAAATTAAATCAATAGGTAAGAAAAACATAACCTGCCTCCAGCTAAGTGTTCAAGATGGACAAAAGATACAAAAACATAACATGAAAACAGATTTAAACCACAAAAAAAATACAATTTACCATATTTTTTAAAAAAAAACTTGAGCAATGAGCATACAACAAATCTCCAGATTCAATTACTATATAAGAAACATCTCATAAGAAAACCAAGTCACTAAAAACATACCAAATCTCCTGAAACAATCAGAGAACAAAAACTTCGTCAACAAAGAACAAATGATTATGTAACCAAATCATATTAATGTCTAATACACAAAAAACTATTAGACAACACAACACTAAACCAAAGAGTCACACAACTCTATAAAACTCAGACTAAAGTCTGATATCTTGAATCACTTGATTCAAAAACAGTATCAGAAAACAATATGATAATACAAAGAAATATATCATATGATTCCATAACAAATCAGATACACATCTGATCAACAAAAGTCACACGACTTTTAAACTTCAGATCTACGTCTGAAAAAACTTGAACTTGTAAAGAACATAAAGACTAATTTGATTTATTCAAAAACTTTTACAACTTTACAAATTTACATCATGTAAAGAACCTAAAGACGAATTTGATAAAATCAAAACTTTTACAACTTTACCAACAATGAATCATAAGATTCAACCATATAGAAGTCACAAGACTCTATAAACTTCATATACAAGTCTGACAAATAAGTCACACGACTTCCAGAACTTGCAACACTTGTTAAAAAAACATAATCAGAAATCAAAGTCTGATTAAACAACATAAAGAATCATATGATTCCATAAAACTATCAGAAACATATCTGATAAAAAACATAAAAACCACACGGTTTTTTTTTTTTAAAAAAAAACTCAGAACCACGTCTGAAGACAAGAATTGTAGAGGACTTAAAGACTACTTAATCACAAGATTCATGAAGCACATCCAACAAAACCTAGAATCACATGATTCTACACAGAAAAAAAATCTACAGCCAAAAATATTTTTGAATGGGATTAAATCATATGATTCTCACCATTAAAGCACATCTCGCTACTTGAAACAACACAATTAAACATCATAATTGATGAAAAACAACTCATACAAAACTTCCCCTTCTTTATTACTTTAGCCAATTTAAACAGTAAGCCATTTTTTTTTATTTCAACAATTAGTATGATAATATATATAGATAATATGTACTTCAAAGAAAAGGAATTCGTTTCATTATTACCAAAGGGTAAACACAAACAATACCACAAGGTACTTCATATGATCTTATAAGACTATTAGAAACAAATCTAATAAGAAAGATAATGGTCATATGGCTCTTAAGAATGCATAACCACATTTGAAGATAATGCAAGTGAAAAAACACAAAAACTAATTTTGATTTTTGATTTAATCAAAACACTTTTACAACTTCAATTATAATAACGAATCACAATACTCAAGAGACAAGAGACAAGTCAAATAATACAACAATAGCACAAGCTACATTGAACAAAGAAAACACAATTAAGCATATTATTTTTCTAAAGATACAAATTCGTAGCATCTGTTACATAAGAGAGATAGCATACAATGCTGTCAAAAAATATTTAACTTTAATTTTTGACAATACAAATGATTAAAATGTGTGCAATATATAGTTCAATTGACCAAGCAACTAGATTATGAATAACACTGATATTCATGAAAAATAGCACATCATTGAAATTGAACTATTAAACCAAAAATCACATAACTAGTTTACACATGGTTGTAGACAAGATTGTAGGCAAAAGCACACCAAATTAATTAATATATTATCGAAAATGCATGAAACCATCTGACATACATATATTTAAGTTTTCAAGAAAACAAGAAATCATATGCATAATTTCAAACTAATTTTTACAAACAATCAGAATGAAACAAGACAGAAAAAATACATTCATTTTGACAAGAAGTGAACAAAGCTTTTAATAATGAATTTTGGAACTATGTATCTCATAGCAGCTAAAATTAGATAACTATTATCAAGGTGAGAACACTTAGTTAAACCTAGTAATATACCCATGCTTTCTATTAACAGTGTTTTACATGAACAACATAATTCTTTACATTACAGCAGGAGAAAATTTCTTTAAACGCAGACTACACAAACTATGTATTAAACTATGTTCATTTTGCTTGATATGAAAATAGTCTGCTCATATAATGAATGCACAACTATCCAACATTCAAATTCAACTGTTACCTTTTGTCATACTAAAAAGCATACACAACAATCAAGAAAATGGTAATATTAACTCTAATAGCAGTAACAACACAGTCACCTATGCAAGTAATGGCTGCAAATAACTTTACAATAGCAGACCTACTTATTTTAGCTATTCAATCATACAATCCCAATCAAGAATATTAGCTATGAACACAGCTAACACAATAATTACAAACATTACAACAAATTTTTTCACTACTCAACGAAGCCTGGCCGGTGCCCAGATTCGTCAACACTCACAGGTGATCAGACAAGTCTTAACCAGGGAGTTGAGATCAAAAATTATTTTTGTTGAAACTACAATAATATGCTACTCTTTTCATACTAGTGATTACAGTCATAATATTCTGATAAGTTAAGACTAAATTTCTTATGAATGCCTAATGCACATAATATTGGGTGATTAATATCAATGTCGGTCCACCTAACCCGACCCAATATGCCTAATGACAGTTTAAAGAGAGAGAAAAGGATACTTGCAACGCTTTGTCTCTCCCAAAACAACAAAAAAAATACAAAATTAATAAGAGACCTTACAGTGTGTTGTCTCTACCACATCAATTCTACCTTCACTGGATCTTGGCTATCACCAGAGCCAAGTTACAACCCACCAGTTGGATCATAGCTTCAACGGGAGCCAGACTCACCACAATCTGAGGCAAACCCACCAGTTGGATCATACCTTCAACGGGAGCCAGACTCACCACAATCTGAGGCAATCTGATCAAGTATATCAATTGGAAGAGTCTCTCAACAAAGAAGAAATTCAACAGTCAGACTAGATGTACGCCAGGAATATGAATCGGCAGAAGATCATCTGGTCGAAGAAGGACTTATAAACTCGAACCAGTTTAAAACAACGGAAGATATTTGACACCCAAGATCTAGAAATCAGAGCTACCAACCCTAGATGTTAATGTCTGCTGGAGCCAAGACTTAGAACACCGATCCTTAGCTTCAACAACAATCAGGAAGGTATCGCTATCTCATCAGAAAATTTGCGACTCGCAACAATCTTAACCCCCCCTGGATCATCAAAAGATGTCATCTGAGCATGGGTGCGTATGCATGAATAGAAAGGGTTATTGTTGCAATATGAACTTTCACACACTGTATGCAAGTTTTTGACCAGATTATCCCTCTTGAGTGCACCGATTCATCGACTCGTAGTAGCAGAAGTTCAACTTCAAATGGAGACCAAGTGGAACACATGTTTTTACAATCATCATATCAAGATGAAGAAAAATAAAGATGTCACGATCGTAGAAACCTTAGCCTCCACCGGAACTTGGTAATGATCTCCCAACCCTAGCTTCCATGGGAGACGAGATCTGCAATACACCCTTTGATTCAGACGTGAAATGCCACGATCTCGTTAACAAATCACTTGATCTATCCAAAAACAAACCCTAATCGCTACAGATGCTTCAACAAGAAGAATCAGAGCGATGACTCAAAGAAACGTCAACAACATATTATGCGGAAGAAGACACGTCCCAATATCTGATAATCGGAGCTTGATTTGGGCTCTGATACCATGTCAAAAACACGGTTGAATACCAACTTACAGATTCAAAATGAATATGTGATCGATAAAATAAAGAAACAAATACAAGAATCAACAATCCTAAATTATTACAACTCGATCTAAGTACATTGACTCAAACCCTAATACACAAATCTGATAACAACAGATCTATGATAACAACAACAATCTGATCATTCAATAACACTATCAGATTTACAACATAACCTGTGAACAATATACTCACTGATTCACCCAAGAAGATGAATCAGATGAATACCCTAGACCGAGAGAATAAAGATGAAAAATTTTTAAAAAAGTGAATGGATCAAAATCCCCACTACAATCGGTAGTGATAATAAAGAGATAAAACTCTTTTTCCATAGATTGCAAATAGGCTTTTTTATTAAACCCTTTCAGACTTCTTATTTATCTTTCAGTCCTTAAACACCTGCATTAACCAACTCAACGAATACAAATAACAACACATTTAAACTAATAACAATACTAACTGAATTATTTTGTAACATTAATTTTAACATCCCCCCATAATTCAGTTAGTATACACATTTATAATGTAAAAAATGATGACATATATTTTTACTGTGAAACTGCTACATCACTGAATGACAAGTGCTTTGAATACATAAGCATCTTTGGATAGAAGCATTTGAGACTCGTTGTATACTGCTATATTGGAAATAAACTTGTGATGACTACAGAACTTGTTAAAATTCTTTCAATAGAAAAATCTGTTAGAAGTGTGGCAGCAATGAAGCAACAAAATATACAAGAAAACCGTTCAAATTAGCAGAAATCCTTAAAGCACACCTAACCATATAGAAAAAGAAATAACACATTCATTCAGTTATACATGATTAGCAGAAATCCTTAAAGCACACCTAACCATATAGAAAAAGAAATAACACATGCATTCAGTTATACATTTTTAATTCATGCACATAAACAACTCAACCAAAAAATCTGTTTACCAAAAAATATGTTTACATTTGAATTGTTCAATTATACATGCCCCTCTCAATTCTAATGCTAAACCTATCAAGCGATCCAATTTTTTTCAAAAAATTATGTTCAAAGTTTTTATGAAACCATTTTAATATGTTTTATTAATCTTGAAAACACATAATTTGTTACTTCTAATATCACAACATTGTGAAGCAAATTAAATCAATAGGTAAGAAAAACATAACCTGCCTCCAGCTAAGTGTTCAAGATGGACAAAAGATACAAAAACATAACATGAAAACAGATTTAACCCACAAAAAAAATACAATTTACCATATTTTTTAAAAAAAAACTTGAGCAATGAGCATACAACAAATCTCCAGATTCAATTACTATATAAGAAATGTAACATCACTGTACTTTCGGTTGTCCGTACGTCCGTACATCCGTACGAATGTACTGTTACGACTGGATATTTATAATTATTAATGATTGAGATTATTGATTACATTACTGATATTATCACTGTTGCTGGTATACATGATTATAATTTATTATACGCATAAACCACGGGAAGTTTAGTTGTAATTCAACTACACAGACCCGTAGTGTTATTGCAGTTAAATATTACTGATGATGAAGGATTATTGGTTGAGAATTGATTTGTGATGGAACTGGGAGTTTGTTGGAGTCTGGTTACTAAACGTAGTCAAGGACCCATGGTCATGGTTTATCGAAATAGCGGTGGGACGGTGGCTAGGGCAGTTGCGACTGACCCTTACATATGCCCTATATATATGCATATTTCGGTCTATCATGGATGTGTCAGTGACTAGGGTTTAGTGGGTTTTGGTTTGGAGAAATGATAATATTAAAGTTATTTAATAATGGGAATTAATTACGCGAAGTGAGGTTACGAACGCTATTTAATCGCGAATATTAATTTAGAAATATTAACTTAATAATGTATTCGCGCGGGTGACGATTCACGCGAATATAATTATTAGGAATAATATTCTAAAACGATATTCCATAAATCATAGATCAAATCGAAATGCGATACGAGCATCGGATTCGCAAAGGTGACGATCTTTACGAATACGTACGCGAGTAACGCGTTTCGACGAGATCAGTAAATAATATTTAACGTTATTAAATTAATATTTGTGAACTAAAAACGTTTATTAGGAATCACAACCTAAAATGTTTTCGAATAAATTAAATTATTTAAATAATTATTTAACGAAAATGAAACGGAATTTATTTTACGAAACAATTTGTTTAAACTTATTTAATTAAACAAAACAAATTTATTTAAAACGATTTATTGTTTTAAATATGGTTATGTTTAAAAACCGAACGTCTATAGAGAAATTGCGATAAAAACGAGACCGAACACGGGGGAGTACCACACGCGATAAAAGGAAGACTTCTTTTCCTTTTTCTCTCATTCTTCCCTACACCGCTCTCTCTCTATTTCACCTAAAAACTCACACACAAACTTCTCTCTACGTTATCTCGCTCGTTACCCGACGGATTCACGAGATTCCGGCGCCTACGCGTTCGTGAGATCGAGAGCTACAAGAGGATACGAAGAAATCACACGTTGAACCGACGGTTTGAGGTAAATCTATCCTTTTATTTTCGGTTTTGGGTGAAAACCCTATTTTGTTTATAGATACTCGCTTAAATCGGGATTTTGGGTTTTGTAATGTGTTAATCGAATTTTCATTGAGTTGAGGAGAGCTAGGGATGACCTTAAACCTGAAAAATGCGATGAAGATGATGATGAACAGTGCTCGGTCGCGACAGCAGGTGAGGGCCGAACCCTGCGGTCCTCACGAACCCTAGTTGGGCTGGAAAACAGGTGGCCGAACCTTCTTCGCGAACCTAGACCCCACGAACCCCTAGGGCCGAACCCTGGTCAGACGAGCCTTGCGCCAACAAACCCTGCATGACGAACCCTACATGCCTTGGACGAACCCATCATCACGAGGTTTAGCCAACGAACCTTTTAGGGACACCGAATCCTTCTTTGCTTCCCACGAACCATGTCTTTGCCGAACCCTGCTGACTCACCTCCTGGCCGAACCCTTGTCCTGCACGAGTCACGAACCTTCGGCCATAATCTCAATAGGTTCGCTGCCCTTAGGGGTAGCCGAACTCAAACATGTTAAACGAATGGGCTTAAGGGTAATCGGAAGCATGTACACACATACATTCATATATGCTAACATGCATGCATGAGTTATTGAGTTATTGCCACCTTATTCTTGATAAAATGAAATTTGTAATATAACCTTTGCATAATGGAAATATTTTATGAAAAAGACATAGATATAATCTTGATAACGTGAATTGGATGTTACAACCACACCAAGGTGGACGATCGAGTTAGTCATGCATGAATGTTACAAGTGACCACCTTTATTTAATGATAAAGGTTACATATTATAAGGTTTCACATAATGTGGATTTCATTATAATACAAGGACTTAATGATAATTCCTTAAAACTCAAATTTAGATTTTTAGACATAAACCATATTGATCAATTAGATACGTCAATCATGTATGAATAAGGGTAACACCCCTTAGCATACATGTTTATGAGGATTATGCATGAGAGTATAAGAATTGAATTATCCTCACTAGATAATTAATCTATCATGTATAAATCCCAAGTATTAATAATCATTAATGAGATCAAGTGTTACAAACTTAACTTGGACTAAAGAAACCAAGTTCAAGGGACATTAGTAATTTTAAGTAAACACTTATGGATATGAAACACACTAAAATTACAGATCCTTGAGTTGCTTTGAGTTTACATACGCGAGCGCGCACAATACGAGAACCCGGATTCTAAGGACTTCAGGTGAGTTCTCATAACCTCCTTTTCTTTAAACTGTTTTTGGTTTTAAACTCGGAGGTGAAACATGTATACCGGTTTAAATATTATTTTGATAACACAAGGACAATACCTGTTTATCATTATGATATTCACTATTATGAATTATCATTATTATGGATTATTACTGATTATTATAAATCCGTGTAAACATTGTTATTGACTTCGGTTAATAACAAAGATTACATGTATTGTCTCATACTCCGTGAAATCATTACTTTTAACTTCGGTTATTTGTTTTGACTTCATGTATTGTCACGTGGAGGGTTTCCACATCCGTGAAGTATTGCTCTTGACTTCGGTTAATTGCTTTGACTTCATGTATTGTCACGTGGTTAGCGACCACTCCATGATTCATGTATCTAACTTATGTTAAATACATAAGGAATCATGTATAGTCACGAACATTGATTGAGAATATGATTGATTGAGTTTGGTTGATTTGTTGTGGATTGATTGCCTATATTTGATTATGATTATTTGTGATTGGCTATGATTGATTTGGTTATGTGGTTATGTGATTGTGTATGTGTTTGGCTGTTGAATTGATGGATGTGTGTTGGATTATCTCATACAGGTATTCATATGGATTTTCTCAAGAAGATCATAAGTTTTATACCCGTTTTTAAACAAAGCATTTTATAAAACTCTTTTAAGCATAAACTTTTAAACTCATTTTTTTTACTAAAACATTTTTAAATATAAAAACTTATGATTACTCACCAACTACTCTTGTAGTTGACACTTGATTTCTTACATGTTTCAGGTGATGGAGACAAGTAGGATGAAGAGGATGATCTCTTCTATTTTGGACATCATCATCATATAGGATTCTTGGACTTAGTTAATTAACTAAATTTCTGGCGATTAGAGTTTAGTTAGTTTAACTAAATCTTTTGTGTATTTGATGTATTTGATTCATGATGAACATGATTTTTGTGTAATTATTGTGGTTGATTAAATGACATATGATGATTTGATTTAGATGCCCATGAGCTTTTGAACAATCTACACATCCCTCGTGGCATCCCGATGATTCCGCCGTCGGTCGGGGTGTTACAGATTGGTATCAGAGCCTGGGTTATAGGGAATTAGGTTACTAGAAATGGTTGACCTAGTCTATAACCGTAGGATACCCTAGTATGAATTAATTTCATACACTAGTTAGTATATTCAGGATTTCAAGCTTATGTGTTTATTACATGTTAATTGAACTCCTGTTATACATCTGATATATATACTGCTTATTAATTTCTTGCTTATGTGTGCCCTAATGATTCGATAAGGACATGCACGTGGTGTATCGTAAAGGTGGTGGGACGTTGGCTAGGGCAGTTGCGACTGACCCTTACATATGCCCTATATATATACCATTTACGGTACATTGGGTGGATGTCAGTATTGAAGAATGTGGGAACTACCCGTTTGGGAAATTACCTGCTTAAGAAATTAAATGCTTAGGAATTATTTGTTTTATCTATAAACTCCAGACAAGGACACACTCGTGGTATACTACAAAGGTGGTGGGACGGTGGCTGGGGCAGTTGCGACTGACCCCTACATATGCCCTATACATATACCATTTGTAGTATATTGGGGGTCTGTCAGTGTCAGGAACTTAGGATATTACTAGGAATTATTGTGAGATGGATGTTGATGGTATGTTGGTTAAGGTTGATTTGGATTGACACTTTGGATGATCACACTTGATAAACACTTATAAATTCACTTATAAAAACATACGGATTGGACACGTAGGGTGCATAGGATTAATGAACGATATGAGCGATTAGTGATGAAATATGGACTTGGGTGATGATATAGACACTTGATGATAATATAAACGCATAGTGATGATACTAACACTTAGTGATGGTATGGACACTTGATGAGAATAAACTATAGGGAAGATATGAACACTTAGTGACAATAAGAGCACTTCGTGATGATATGAACCCTTAATGATGATTATTGACATTGGAATTGATATGGATTTTAGTGAACTTAGACAGTTGGGGGAGACTTAATGTCAGGTGAACTTAGACATTAGGTGAACTTAGAAATAGGCAAGCCTACATGTCAGGTGAACTTAGACATTAGGTAAACCTAATTGTCCAAGGGAACTAGAGATCACTTCACTCAAAATTATCCTACTAAGGATAAGGTGTGTGAAGTGAGATTTATGATGAAGTACATGACACACTCTACACACTAGCAAGGGCATAATCGTGGTGCAATGGAACGGTGGTGGGACGGTGTAGGGGAGATTGCGATCTACCTCTGCATATGCCCTATATATAAGCTTGTTGCATTGCATTGGGAGGTTGTCAGTGTTAGTATAGAGTGAAGAATGTATAGGATCTAGGAAATAGTTAGTTAACACTAGTTATGACCAACTAGGACACTTAGAATAATAATAGGAAATTATACACATTTTGAGTTTAATGACAGATAGGAGATAAATATAGTTCCTATATGTAATCCTAGTGTCTGAAGAACTCATTTAAACATTGTTTGTATGATTTACGTTGTAAACGGTAGTAACATGTTTCTATTTCCTTCAGAAACATGCCGCCTCGCCGTCACAACGGAGATGATACAAACGCTGAGGATGCTAACGGTAATGCCAACCCTGGCATTTAAGAGTTAGCTAACCTTATCACCGGGTTGGTGAACCAGTTGACTCAGGCCAACCAAAACATCAACCAGAACCGAGGTGGTGCAAACCAGACAACTTGCACATTCAAACACTTCAATTCCTGCAATCCCCTGAAATTTACGGGTGCTGAATCAGCCACTGGTCTGCTGCAGTGGTTTGAGAGTATGGAGAACACCTTCATCAACAGCGAATGCCCTGAGAATCTGAAAGTTCGCTATGCCACCAGTGTTTTCCAAAAGAGAGCACTGACTTGGTGGAATGGGGAAAAGCGAACTAGGGGAGTAGATGCTGCTTTAGCACTGACATGGACAGAGGTCAAGACTCTGATGACCACTGAATTCTGTCCTAGAAGCGAAATGAGGAAGCTTGAGACTGAGTTCTGGGAACTCAAACAAGACAGTGGAGAAAACATCATCTACAATACTCAGTTTCATGAGTATAGCTTACTGGTACCTCATATGGTGACACCCTTGGAGAGGGCGATTGAGAAGTATATCGGCGGGCTGCCGGTGCAGATTCAGGATACAGTCTATGGGAGCAATCCCAAAACACTTGAGGCTGCAATCCGATTATCTGCAACTCTTACTGATAATCACGTGAGGAATGGAACGCTTACTCGGAAGGGATATAAAAAGACTGACACCAAGGCTGCTGCAAAAGAAGTCAAAACTGAAGTCAAGTCTGAAGCTGCTAGCTCATCCAAAAGTAGCAACAAGAAGAGGAAGACCAGAAACTTCATGGTCACTGTTCCTGCTGCCAAATCTGCGCAGCAATCCTCAAACAACTCAACTGCCAGGAATTTTACTGGGAACACTCCTCAGTGTAATACCTGCCGATATCATCACGCACCGAACTTGCCTTGTCGCGTCTGCAATAACTGCGGCAAGTTCGGTCATTTTGCTAACGTCTGTCGGAGTGCACCGCAAGCACAAAGGATGCAACATGCACCGCTTGCACTGCCAGCTCCTCCTGCACAACCTATTCCAGCTGTACCCGTTCGCCAGGTACCTCAGGCGCAGGCAAGAGCCTGTTATGAGTGTGGTGAAGTGGGTCATTTCAGGAATCAATGCCCAAAGTTGATCGGGAACAATCAGAGGGTGGCAAGAGGCAGGGCTTTCCAACTGAATGCTCCAGCTGCTCAAGCCAACCAGGATGTGGTCAACGGTACATTTCTGATCAACAACTCTTATGCATCTGTCTTATTTGATTCTGGTGCCGATAGGAGTTTCGTTTCATATGATTTTGAATGCTTGCTTGGTAGAACACGTACATACTTAGATAAACCGTTCAATGTGGAGGTGGCTGACGGAAACACTATTGATATTGACACTATTATCGTTGGATGTACGGTGAACTTAAATGATCACGTTTTCCCAATTGATCTCATACCTATGCATCTTGGTAGCTTTGATGTTATCATAGGCATGGACTGGTTAGCCACCCACAGAGCGGAGATTGTTTGTCATGAGAAATATATTCGTATTCCTTTATCTTCGGGTGAAACTTTGAGAGTAATTGGAGAAACTGCTAGTAAAGGTCTTAAGTTAATGTCTTGTACTAAAGCACACAAGTACCTTAGAAAGAAGTGTATAGCATTTCTAGCTCACATTGTGGAAAAGAAAGAGAAAGGAAAGAAGATTGAAGATGTTCCAGTGATACGAGATTTTCCAGAAGTATTTCCAGATGATTTGCCGGGTCTTCCACCAGAACGTCAAGTTGAGTTCCGAATCGACTTAGTACCTGGTGCGAACCCAGTCGCCAAAGCTCCTTACAGACTTGCACCATCGGAGTTGCAAGAATTGGCGAGCCAGTTGCAAGAACTGACTGATAAAGGATTTATTCGCCCGAGCCATTCGCCATGGGGTGCACCGGTCCTATTTGTCAAGAAAAAGGACGGGTCATTTCGGATGTGCATCGATTATCGCGAATTAAACAAACTCACAATTAAGAATCGATACCCACTGCCGCGCATCGACGATCTCTTCGATCAGCTTCAAGGCTCGGCATGGTTTTCAAAGATCGATCTTAGGTCTGGGTATCATCAGCTTCGTGTACATGATGATGATATTCCCAAGACTGCTTTCAGAACCAGATATGGCCATTATGAGTTTTTGGTAATGCCTTTCGGCCTTACCAATGCACCTGCGGTTTTCATGGACCTTATGAACCGTGTTTGCAGGCCATACTTGGATAAATTCGTGATTGTATTTATTGATGATATTTTGATTTACTCAAAGACTAAGGAAGAACACGAGAAACACCTTAAGTTGGTTTTGGAGATCCTAAGAGAGGAGCGACTGTATGCCAAATTCTCTAAATGTGAATTCTGGCTTAAGGAAGTTCAATTCTTGGGGCACATAGTCAACGAGTATGGTGTACACGTAGATCCTGCAAAGATTGATGCTGTGAAGAATTGGAGTACACCGAAGACACCGACGGAGATTCGATCGTTCCTTGGACTTGCCGGTTACTATCGGCGGTTCATATCGAACTTCTCCAGAATTGCTGTCCCTCTCACTGCTTTGACTCAGAAAAATAGGCCATACGAGTGGGGACCAAAGCAAGAAGAGGCATTTCAGACTCTGAAGCAGAAACTTTGTGATGCTCCTGTCCTGACACTGCCTGATGGAAATGATGATTTTGTAGTCTATTGTGATGCATCCAACTTAGGTCTCGGTTGTGTTCTCATGCAACGAGGAAAGGTTGTGGCTTATGCATCAAGACAATTGAAGATTCATGAGAAGAACTACACTACACACGACTTGGAACTAGGTGCAGTCGTGTTTGCTTTGAAGATATGGAGACATTATCTTTATGGCACAAAATGTGTAGTCTTTACTGATCATAAGAGTTTGCAACATATTCTGAATCAGAAAGAGCTCAATATGAGACAACGGAGATGGGTTGAACTGTTGAATGATTATGACTGTGAAATTCGCTACCATCCTGGTAAGGCAAATGTAGTAGCAGACGCGCTTAGTCGCAAGAGTCAAGTTCAAATCCATAGTGTCCGAGTGCACAATAATCTCCGAAATGATGTTCTCACGGCCCAACAACACTCATTAGCTCAAGATGACTTGAAAAATGAGATGTCCTACGGGGCTGAAATTTTATTGGAAACTAAGGATGACGGTTTGGTGTATTATTTGAATCGGTTGTGGATACCGAACAGGGGTGATCTGAGGATGCTGATTATGGATGAAGCTCATAAATCTCGTTACTCAATCCATCCGGGCTCTGATAAGATGTATCAAGACCTTAGGGGCTTGTACTGGTGGCCTGGAATGAAGAAGGATATTGCTGAATATGTGTCTAAGTGCCTTAACTGTGCTAAAGTCAAGGCAGAACATCAGCGACCTTCAGGATTGTTATTACAACCAGAGATACCGATGTGGAAGTGGGAGAATATCTCTATGGATTTCATTACTAAACTCCCACGGACCGCGAACGGTAAAGATAGTATCTGGGTAATCGTTGATAGATTGACTAAGTCGGCTCATTTCTTACCGATACGCGAAACTTACCCTGTGCGGAAGTTAGCTCGTATCTACATTGATGAGATCATTAGCCGACATGGCATTCCCTTAAGCATAATATCGGACCGTGATGCTCGTTTCACGGCACGATTTTGGGAATCACTTCATGAAGCCTTTGGAACAAGATTGGATCTTAGCACCGCATATCATCCTCAAACGGATGGTCAAACGGAGCGAACGATTCAAACATTGGAAGATATGTTGAGAGCTTGTGTCATCGACTTCGGTGGCAACTGGGATAGCCATCTACCATTGGTTGAGTTCTCGTATAACAATAGTTATCACGCGAGCATTGGTATGGCGCCGTTCGAAGCTCTTTATGGCAGGAAATGTCGGTCACCTATTTGTTGGACCGAGGTCGGCGATTCGCAGATCACTGGTCCCGAGATTATTCAGGAAACGACTGACAAGATCCGCCAGATCCGTGACAATCTGTTAGCTGCACGCAGTCGACAGAAGAGTTATGCGGATAAACGAAGAAAACCTTTAGAGTTTGAAGTGGGAGATATGGTATTACTCAAAGTATCGCCTTGGAAGGGCGTTGTTCGATTTGGGAAGAAGGGGAAGCTTGCTCCACGATACGTTGGCCCTTTTAAGATCCTTGAACGGATCGGGAAGGTTGCCTACAAATTGGAACTTCCTCCTGAACTTAGTAATGTGCATCCAACGTTTCACGTGTCCAATCTAAGAAAGTGCTTAGCTGATCAGGATCTTCAGGTGCCACTCGATGACATCCGCATCGATGATACCATGCACTTTGTTGAAAAACCAGTGGAGATAATGGATCGTGAGGTTAAACAACTCAAACGCAGTAGAATTCCAATTGTCAAAGTACGTTGGGAATCGAAGCGGGGTCCAGAATTCACATGGGAGCGAGAAGATCAGATGAAGCTTAAGTACCCACATTTATTTACTACGGTCACTCCAAGTTGAATTTCGGGACGAAATTCCGTTAACTAGGGGAGACTGTAACATCACTGTACTTTCGGTTGTCCGTACGTCCGTACATCCGTACGAATGTACTGTTACGACTGGATATTTATAATTATTAATGATTGAGATTATTAATTACATTACTGATATTATCACTGTTGCTGGTATACATGATTATAATTTATTATACGCATAAACCACGGGAAGTTTAGTTGTAATTCAACTACACAGACCCGTAGTGTTATTGCAGTTAAATATTACTGATGATGAAGGATTATTGGTTGAGAATTGATTTGTGATGGAACTGGGAGTTTGTTGGAGTCTGGTTACTAAACGTAGTCAAGGACCCATGGTCATGGTTTATCGAAATAGCGGTGGGACGGTGGCTAGGGCAGTTGCGACTGACCCTTACATATGCCCTATATATATGCATATTTCGGTCTATCATGGATGTGTCAGTGACTAGGGTTTAGTGGGTTTTGGTTTGGAGAAATGATAATATTAAAGTTATTTAATAATGGGAATTAATTACGCGAAGTGAGGTTACGAACGCTATTTAATCGCGAATATTAATTTAGAAATATTAACTTAATAATGTATTCGCGCGGGTGACGATTCACGCGAATATAATTATTAGGAATAATATTCTAAAACGATATTCCATAAATCATAGATCAAATCGAAATGCGATACGAGCATCGGATTCGCAAAGGTGACGATCTTTACGAATACGTACGCGAGTAACGCGTTTCGACGAGATCAGTAAATAATATTTAACGTTATTAAATTAATATTTGTGAACTAAAAACGTTTATTAGGAATCACAACCTAAAATGTTTTCGAATAAATTAAATTATTTAAATAATTATTTAACGAAAATGAAACGGAATTTATTTTACGAAACAATTTGTTTAAACTTATTTAATTAAACAAAACAAATTTATTTAAAACGATTTATTGTTTTAAATATGGTTATGTTTAAAAACCGAACGTCTATAGAGAAATTGCGATAAAAACGAGACCGAACACGGGGGAGTACCACACGCGATAAAAGGAAGACTTCTTTTCCTTTTTCTCTCATTCTTCCCTACACCGCTCTCTCTCTATTTCACCTAAAAACTCACACACAAACTTCTCTCTACGTTATCTCGCTCGTTACCCGACGGATTCACGAGATTCCGGCGCCTACGCGTTCGTGAGATCGAGAGCTACAAGAGGATACGAAGAAATCACACGTTGAACCGACGGTTTGAGGTAAATCTATCCTTTTATTTTCGGTTTTGGGTGAAAACCCTATTTTGTTTATAGATACTCGCTTAAATCGGGATTTTGGGTTTTGTAATGTGTTAATCGAATTTTCATTGAGTTGAGGAGAGCTAGGGATGACCTTAAACCTGAAAAATGCGATGAAGATGATGATGAACAGTGCTCGGTCGCGACAGCAGGTGAGGGCCGAACCCTGCGGTCCTCACGAACCCTAGTTGGGCGGGAAAACAGGTGGCCGAACCTTCTTCGCGAACCTAGACCCCACGAACCCCTAGGGCCGAACCCTGGTCAGACGAGCCTTGCGCCAACAAACCCTGCATGACGAACCCTACATGCCTTGGACGAACCCATCATCACGAGGTTTAGCCAACGAACCTTTTAGGGACACCGAACCCTTCTTTGCTTCCCACGAACCATGTCTTTGCCGAACCCTGCTGACTCACCTCCTGGCCGAACCCTTGTCCTGCACGAGTCACGAACCTTCGGCCATAATCTCAATAGGTTCGCTGCCCTTAGGGGTAGCCGAACTCAAACATGTTAAACGAATGGGCTTAAGGGTAATCGGAAGCATGTACACACATACATTCATATATGCTAACATGCATGCATGAGTTATTGAGTTATTGCCACCTTATTCTTGATAAAATGAAATTTGTAATATAACCTTTGCATAATGGAAATATTTTATGAAAAAGACATAGATATAATCTTGATAACGTGAATTGGATGTTACAACCACACCAAGGTGGACGATCGAGTTAGTCATGCATGAATGTTACAAGTGACCACCTTTATTTAATGATAAAGGTTACATATTATAAGGTTTCACATAATGTGGATTTCATTATAATACAAGGACTTAATGATAATTCCTTAAAACTCAAATTTAGATTTTTAGACATAAACCATATTGATCAATTAGATACGTCAATCATGTATGAATAAGGGTAACACCCCTTAGCATACATGTTTATGAGGATTATGCATGAGAGTATAAGAATTGAATTATCCTCACTAGATAATTAATCTATCATGTATAAATCCCAAGTATTAATAATCATTAATGAGATCAAGTGTTACAAACTTAACTTGGACTAAAGAAACCAAGTTCAAGGGACATTAGTAATTTTAAGTAAACACTTATGGATATGAAACACACTAAAATTACAGATCCTTGAGTTGCTTTGAGTTTACATACGCGAGCGCGCACAATACGAGAACCCGGATTCTAAGGACTTCAGGTGAGTTCTCATAACCTCCTTTTCTTTAAACTGTTTTTGGTTTTAAACTCGGAGGTGAAACATGTATACCGGTTTAAATATTATTTTGATAACACAAGGACAATACCTGTTTATCATTATGATATTCACTATTATGAATTATCATTATTATGGATTATTACTGATTATTATAAATCCGTGTAAACATTGTTATTGACTTCGGTTAATAACAAAGATTACATGTATTGTCTCATACTCCGTGAAATCATTACTTTTAACTTCGGTTATTTGTTTTGACTTCATGTATTGTCACGTGGAGGGTTTCCACATCTGTGAAGTATTGCTCTTGACTTCGGTTAATTGCTTTGACTTCATGTATTGTCACGTGGTTAGCGACCACTCCATGATTCATGTATCTAACTTATGTTAAATACATAAGGAATCATGTATAGTCACGAACATTGATTGAGAATATGATTGATTGAGTTTGGTTGATTTGTTGTGGATTGATTGCCTATATTTGATTATGATTATTTGTGATTGGCTATGATTGATTTGGTTATGTGGTTATGTGATTGTGTATGTGTTTGGCTGTTGAATTGATGGATGTGTGTTGGATTATCTCATACAGGTATTCATATGGATTTTCTCAAGAAGATCATAAGTTTTATACCCGTTTTTAAACAAAGCATTTTATAAAACTCTTTTAAGCATAAACTTTTAAACTCATTTTTTTTACTAAAACATTTTTAAATATAAAAACTTATGATTACTCACCAACTACTCTTGTAGTTGACACTTGATTTCTTACATGTTTCAGGTGATGGAGACAAGTAGGATGAAGAGGATGATCTCTTCTATTTTGGACATCATCATCATATAGGATTCTTGGACTTAGTTAATTAACTAAATTTCTGGCGATTAGAGTTTAGTTAGTTTAACTAAATCTTTTGTGTATTTGATGTATTTGATTCATGATGAACATGATTTTTGTGTAATTATTGTGGTTGATTAAATGACATATGATGATTTGATTTAGATGCCCATGAGCTTTTGAACAATCTACACATCCCTCGTGGCATCCCGATGATTCCGCCGTCGGTCGGAGTGTTACAAGAAACATCTCATAAGAAAACCAAGTCACTAAAAACATACCAAATCTCCTGAAACAATCAGAGAACAAAAACTTCGTCAACAAAGAACAAATGATTATGTAACCAAATCATATTAATGTCTAATACACAAAAAACTATTAGACAACACAACACTAAACCAAAGAGTCACACAACTCTATAAAACTCAGACTAAAGTCTGATATCTTGAATCACTTGATTCAAAAACAGTATCAGAAAACAATATGATAATACAAAGAAATATATCATATGATTCCATAACAAATCAGATACACATCTGATCAACAAAAGTCACACGACTTTTAAACTTCAGATCTACGTCTGAAAAAACTTGAACTTGTAAAGAACATAAAGACTAATTTGATTTATTCAAAAACTTTTACAACTTTACAAATTTACATCATGTAAAGAACCTAAAGACGAATTTGATAAAATCAAAACTTTTACAACTTTACCAACAATGAATCATAAGATTCAACCATATAGAAGTCACAAGACTCTATAAACTTCATATACAAGTCTGACAAATAAGTCACACGACTTCCAGAACTTGCAACACTTGTTAAAAAAACATAATCAGAAATCAAAGTCTGATTAAACAACATAAAGAATCATATGATTCCATAAAACTATCAGAAACATATCTGATAAAAAACATAAAAACCACACGGTTTTTTTTTTTTAAAAAAAAAACTCAGAACCACGTCTGAAGACAAGAATTGTAGAGGACTTAAAGACTACTTAATCACAAGATTCATGAAGCACATCCAACAAAACCTAGAATCACATGATTCTACACAGAAAAAAAATCTACAGCCAAAAATATTTTTGAATGGGATTAAATCATATGATTCTCACCATTAAAGCACATCTCGCTACTTGAAACAACACAATTAAACATCATAATTGATGAAAAACAACTCATACAAAACTTCCCCTTCTTTATTACTTTAGCCAATTTAAACAGTAAGCCATTTTTTTTTATTTCAACAATTAGTATGATAATATATATAGATAATATGTACTTCAAAGAAAAGGAATTCGTTTCATTATTATCAAAGGGTAAACACAAACAATACCACAAGGTACTTCATATGATCTTATAAGACTATTAGAAACAAATCTAATAAGAAAGATAATGGTCATATGGCTCTTAAGAATGCATAACCACATTTGAAGATAATGCAAGTGAAAAAACACAAAAACTAATTTTGATTTTTGATTTAATCAAAACACTTTTACAACTTCAATTATAATAACGAATCACAATACTCAAGAGACAAGAGACAAGTCAAATAATACAACAATAGCACAAGCTACATTGAACAAAGAAAACACAATTAAGCATATTATTTTTCTAAAGATACAAATTCGTAGCATCTGTTACATAAGAGAGATAGCATACAATGCTGTCAAAAAATATTTAACTTTAATTTTTGACAATACAAATGATTAAAATGTGTGCAATATATAGTTCAATTGACCAAGCAACTAGATTATGAATAACACTGATATTCATGAAAAATAGCACATCATTGAAATTGAACTATTAAACCAAAAATCACATAACTAGTTTACACATGGTTGTAGACAAGATTGTAGGCAAAAGCACACCAAATTAATTAATATATTATCGAAAATGCATGAAACCATCTGACATACATATATTTAAGTTTTCAAGAAAACAAGAAATCATATGCATAATTTCAAACTAATTTTTACAAACAATCAGAATGAAACAAGACAGAAAAAATACATTCATTTTGACAAGAAGTGAACAAAGCTTTTAATAATGAATTTTGGAACTATGTATCTCATAGCAGCTAAAATTAGATAACTATTATCAAGGTGAGAACACTTAGTTAAACCTAGTAATATACCCATGCTTTCTATTAACAGTGTTTTACATGAACAACATAATTCTTTACATTACAGCAGGAGAAAATTTCTTTAAACGCAGACTACACAAACTATGTATTAAACTATGTTCATTTTGCTTGATATGAAAATAGTCTGCTCATATAATGAATGCACAACTATCCAACATTCAAATTCAACTGTTACCTTTTGTCATACTAAAAAGCATACACAACAATCAAGAAAATGGTAATATTAACTCTAATAGCAGTAACAACACAGTCACCTATGCAAGTAATGGCTGCAAATAACTTTACAATAGCAGACCTACTTATTTTAGCTATTCAATCATACAATCCCAATCAAGAATATTAGCTATGAACACAGCTAACACAATAATTACAAACATTACAACAAATTTTTTCACTACTCAACGAAGCCTGGCCGGTGCCCAGATTCGTCAACACTCACAGGTGATCAGACAAGTCTTAACCAGGGAGTTGAGATCAAAAATTATTTTTGTTGAAACTACAATAATATGCTACTCTTTTCATACTAGTGATTACAGTCATAATATTCTGATAAGTTAAGACTAAATTTCTTATGAATGCCTAATGCACATAATATTGGGTGATTAATATCAATGTCGGTCCACCTAACCCGACCCAATATGCCTAATGACAGTTTAAAGAGAGAGAAAAGGATACTTGCAACGCTTTGTCTCTCCCAAAACAACAAAAAAAATACAAAATTAATAAGAGACCTTACAGTGTGTTGTCTCTACCACATCAATTCTACCTTCACTGGATCTTGGCTATCACCAGAGCCAAGTTACAACCCACCAGTTGGATCATAGCTTCAACGGGAGCCAGACTCACCACAATCTGAGGCAAACCCACCAGTTGGATCATACCTTCAACGGGAGCCAGACTCACCACAATCTGAGGCAATCTGATCAAGTATATCAATTGGAAGAGTCTCTCAACAAAGAAGAAATTCAACAGTCAGACTAGATGTACGCCAGGAATATGAATCGGCAGAAGATCATCTGGTCGAAGAAGGACTTATAAACTCGAACCAGTTTAAAACAACGGAAGATATTTGACACCCAAGATCTAGAAATCAGAGCTACCAACCCTAGATGTTAATGTCTGCTGGAGCCAAGACTTAGAACACCGATCCTTAGCTTCAACAACAATCAGGAAGGTATCGCTATCTCATCAGAAAATTTGCGACTCGCAACAATCTTAACCCCCCCTGGATCATCAAAAGATGTCATCTGAGCATGGGTGCGTATGCATGAATAGAAAGGGTTATTGTTGCAATATGAACTTTCACACACTGTATGCAAGTTTTTGACCAGATTATCCCTCTTAAGTGCACCGATTCATCGACTCGTAGTAGCAGAAGTTCAACTTCAAATGGAGACCAAGTGGAACACATGTTTTTACAATCATCATATCAAGATGAAGAAAAATAAAGATGTCACGATCGTAGAAACCTTAGCCTCCACCGGAACTTGGTAATGATCTCCCAACCCTAGCTTCCATGGGAGACGAGATCTGCAATACACCCTTTGATTCAGACGTGAAATGCCACGATCTCGTTAACAAATCACTTGATCTATCCAAAAACAAACCCTAATCGCTACAGATGCTTCAACAAGAAGAATAAGAGCGATGACTCAAAGAAACGTCAACAACATATTATGCGGAAGAAGACACGTCCCAATATATGATAATCGGAGCTTGATTTGGGCTCTGATACCATGTCAAAAACACGGTTGAATACCAACTTACAGATTCAAAATGAATCTGTGATCAATAAAATAAAGAAACAAATACAAGAATCAACAATCCTAAATTATTACAACTCGATCTAAGTACATTGACTCAAACCCTAATACACAAATCTGATAACAACAGATCTATGATAACAACAACAATCTGATCATTCAATAACACTATCAGATTTACAACATAACCTGTGAACAACACTACAATCGGTAGTGATAATAAAGAGATAAAACTCTTTTTCCATAGATTGCAAATAGGCTTTTTTATTAAACCCTTTCAGACTTCTTATTTATCTTTCAGTCCTTAAACACCTGCATTAACCAACTCAACGAATACAAATAACAACACATTTAAACTAATAACAATACTAACTGAATTATTTTGTAACATTAATTTTAACAGAGGCGATGGTGTTGGTTGATTATGTGGTGCCTACGTGGCGCCTGTAAGCGCCTACGTGGAGTGAGAGGGTGTGATGCATAACACATGGCCTTATTAATAATAACTATATAGTAATAATATTAAAATACTTTTATAAAAATATGGGTTAATTAGGTATTCTCAACAAAAAATCCCCCATCTTGTTACTTGCTTGTCTTTTCAGGCAATGTGGCAAACGACAAACCAAACTCTCTCATCTTACCGTTGTGTAGCAATCAAAGCACCATCATTTTGTTTCATTTATGATATACGTCGAACCAGGTAAGTGCTGATGACTCTGACTCTGAATAAAACACCCTCCTCCTGGTTCGTTATTCGACGAGTCTCCCAAATTTCCTACCAATCGGCATTTCATTCCACGTCAAGTCTTTTTTATGAAGATTTTTGTTTGAAGATATGATTTGGTGCTGAAGTGAACAAAATTAGTCTCTCTATTTTGAAAGAAGTATGCATACCACCTACTTGATGAAATGGTTACTAAACCAATTGATTAATTTTGACTTTTGTGATTTTTTTTTTTGTGAAAAGCATTAACAAAACTGGATGTTTTTATATACTGGTTGAAAGTTACATCATACACATGTTAAAGAACTTATATTTTGAACTGTTCTGTATTTGATTAGTTTCATATTTTGAAGAACAAAAGTTAATGTAATTGATATCAGGACCTGGAAGCTTTAGGAGAATATTTTAGATCATGCAGAGGTATTTTGACTGCAATAGGTAATATCACGATTAACAAATTACCAATTATTCTCTTAATTTGTCTAAAAAATGTTCATTCCTAAAGTAATGTGATGATCATTAGAGTTATTTATGATTTTATGCATGAACAAAACATATTGGCTCAAGTTTTGTTTGAGTTTGCACAAAATGTTTTGCGAGTTACATGTTTTGTGCAAGTGTAATTTATTTTTTATGACCGTCGTAACATACTTACATGGTAACCCGGGTCCCCTAATACCCGACTAACCGGGAGGAATGGGTAAAGCACAACCGTAAGTATCGGGTCGGTAGTCTTAAAGGAAAATAGCCTTAGGTGGAAATTGAACTTGAGACATCTAGTTTGTCTCTTCTCTACTTTAACCACTACATCACATCATTGGATGTTACGTGTATTCTTGCATTTTTTCTTTTTGATGACACGTTCTGACTCGAATCAAATTGATCAATTTTTAACATGAATCATTCCGACCCTGACCAAATTGATTATTTTCTAAGACAACCCGTCTGACACGAGACCATTTTTGTCATCACCCGTTCTAACTCGATAACGTTTTGATCCGCTACTCAATTCGATTTGTCCATTTTACCATGCCTAATAGTAACACTCAATAAATAATACTTGTAACATTAATGTTTAAAAGGTCTCAAAATTATACTGTATAATAAAATAATAACATTATGGTACATGACGTCTATCAAGCATATCTAAATCACACTCGTCACATATTTTTTAAGAGGTATCCACATGACATATTTAACAAATTTAAAGATTAATTTTATTAAATACAATCAAGTCAAATTTTTAAATTAAAAAATATATTCATTTTTTTAAACATTAATGAAAATCCAGTCATTTCAAACTTTTTTCATTCAATAATTTTGTAAATTCAATATTTTCAAATCTTATATTGTTTAAAGAAGTGTTTATAGATTTATAAAATACATTTTTTCTTTTCTTTTTCATAAATATTGAAGATTTTACGCATATGCCTATTTTGATTATTGATTGTTTTATAATATTTATTTTTGTATAACCATGCATATTATAAATGTAAATAAAATTGTAATAAAGTATAAGCAACATTTATATTCTAGAAAAAGAAAGATTGGTTTAAAAAAAGTTTCATAACATACTAGCAATCTAGTGGTATTTTGATGGTAAAATAAAGTTTAGGAACCAAATTGACCTGGGTTCGAATCTTACAATGATGTTTTTCTAAAGTATTAGGTTTCTCTAAAACTAATGACTTGATGATGGATATAATCAGGTGATATTGCTGGTAACACGATGACATTCCAGTAGTCCGCCAACGATCCAAAAATTAGCCGTTAAAAAAAACCAAACAATAATACCACAATAAAATATATGTTAGTATAACAAAAAATTAACCTTACAAGTTGGTGTGTTTCTCACCCATAGATTTATTTGGCAACCAAATCGCACAACCCCAAAATCCTATAAATTCACATCTCCATCATTCTCCCTAAATCGTGCCGATAAATCGCCGACCAACTTCATCGGTTTCCTCCGCCCCTGATCATCTCCTCCACCTCCGGCGAGAATCACGAGAGGGAGCAGAAGAAGGAGGTGGTCATCAATCCTCATCATCATCAATCATCATCGTCTCACTGGTTGATACAAAATGGGCCGGAGAAGGGGTTCGGCGGTCAACAAATTGTTCGCTTGGGTTCGTAGGCAATCGATGAAGGTGAAGATCTTTTTGGCCGTTACATCGGTTTTATCTTCTCTCATCGCACTTAGACTTCTTGTCAAAGACACAAATCACTTTTTCATTGCGTCGGAAGCTGTTCATGCCACCGGTATCATCGTTCTCATTTACAAGCTCACAACACAAAACAATTGTTCTGGTATGTGTTGATGAATTCTTCGTTTCTGCGATGTTGATTGTGGTTTTTGATGTTTGCATGCACAGTTGTTTTCAGTCTGTGTTTGTTTGTGTTGAATTTAGGGTTTGATTGTTGAATCGGATGATCTAATTTACTTTTTTGTTCGATGTGAATGCTCAAATTGATTGTTATGTTGCATGCAATCAGTTTTTCATTAAATCAAGATTCTTTAAGACCCTGTATTTTTGTTGATATAATTCATGAAATTTTATGATCTAATTAGATGCATTCTGCAATTGACAGGCCTATCATTACAGACTCAAGAACTCACAGCTGTATTTCTTGCTGTAAGATTAGTTTGTAGCTTTATGATGGAACATGACATTCACACCATTCTTGATTTTGCTACTTTGGTGTCTACTCTTTGGGTCATTTACATGATCAGGTTCAAGCTGAAGGCAACCTACAGTGAAGATCTTGACAACTTCCCCAAATTTTTTTTGGTAACCACAATCCCTCACGTAAATTATAAATAATAAGGCCATGTTTGGAATTTCATCTAAAAACAACTTATTTACTTATCGGCTTTTGAAAATGATTTTTTGTAAAAGGGTAATAAGTTGTTTTTCAAAAAGTAAAAATTCCAGCTTTTCAAAATAGCTTATAACTTATTTACATAAAATTACAAATCTCGCCCACTCTTTCCCTTTACCCTTTATCCAATAACCTAAAAATAGTGTCAATAAAAAATGTCCTTTTTGGTCATTTTGAAAACTCATTTTGGAAAAGCTAATCCAAACACATTTTTAAAAACTTGATTGCATAATTAAGGTTATAAGTTAATAAGCAATCCCAAACATGGCCTAAATCGTTTCCTAACCTTGGTTTTAGAAAGAGCCCCTCAAGCACCTCAACCGTGGATGAAGAAATCATAGATGGTTTACATGATAAAAACGCTGACATGTAAAACGATAATGAAAGCGATGGACTTTTAGTTGTACATAAAACTTTTGGTTGTACACGATTCATAACATGTAATCGAATTACTTAAAAAAAAACTAAAAAAGTAATACTTTAGTTATTTGTAAAAGAAGTATGCAAAAGTTTATGTTTTGACCTCAAGAAGAGGGTTATTTTGACAGTTGATTTCTATCCTTTTATTTTTCACTTCAGGTGGTCCCGTGTGCGATTCTGGCTCTCGTCATATACCCGCATACGTATCATTCTCATTTGAGCAAAATAATGTGGGCATTCTGTGTGTACTTGGAAGCAATTGCAGTGCTTCCTCAGCTAACTATGATGCAGAAAACGAAGGTTCTAAATTTTTTTTTTTTTTAACAAATATCATATTCTTGTCAGTTGTCACCATTTTACATTCAATTAAATGCATAATTTGAACTGTAAATCATTTGATAAACTGTAGATGATTGAACCATCTACCGCCCATTATGTGTTTGCACTCGGAGTTGCAAGATTTTTGGGAGCTGCACACTGGATCATTCAGGTTGGGTTCAGTGCATTCTTACATGTTATTGTACGCGCGTAACACAGTTGCTTATTTGCATACAATATATGTTACTTAAAATGTTGTATAATTTATCAGGTGTACGAGTCTGCTGGTGCATATCTGTTCTTACTGGGAAGTGGCTACTTTTGGCTGCCAACAGTCTTGATAGCAGAGGCCGTTCAAACATTCATCTTAGCGGACTTCTGTTACTACTATGTCAGAAGGTAAACTCAAACTAATTCAATCTGTTTGACCCAACGAATGAGTAGATTGGGTTATCATTTATCCATAACGGGTTGAATGGGTATTAGGGTCATCATTTGTTTCTAACGGATAAAAAGTGTGAAATAAGAATGATTAGCTCAAAATGAAGCGGGTCATATGGGCTAAAAGTTACCCATAGCATCATAGAATTTTCAATATATTCAAAGATTTACTTTTATTAGAGAATCGCACAAATGGTCCATGTCTTTTGATCATATTGCAAGTTTGGTCCCTAGATTTGCAATCTTAGTTCAAACATTTGTGAGATGGCGGCAAGTTTAGTCTCCACCGTTAATACTTGTTAGTTTTTAGTGAATGTGGAGGCAAAACATGCAAACAACTTTCCTCTTTTTATATAAAAAATCATTTAATTTTGGTCAAAAAATTACTTTGAACCCATCCATGCTCGCCCCATAACCTCCTCATGATTTTTCATCAACTTGTGTTTGTATTGCAGTGTCGTAAACGGGCAACTTCTAGTCAGCCTGCCACCGGTCTAGAAGAATATTGGCATGAACAGTTTCAGGTCCTAAGTTTCATGGTTTAGCAATGTACATTTAGTTTTTAAGTTTTTGATGGGTGCTGCTGAACTGAAATTTCCTGGGTTTTTTTTAATCATCTCATTCGATTGAGATATTATACTGATCAAAGGCCGGGAATCTTGTTTTTTGATTTTGAATGTTGTTCAATATTTTAGAATGGGTTCTGTAAAGGTTATAAGTTATGCTTTGAATTTGATATCATTCAAAAGTTAAAGTGAGCTTTGAATGTTGGATTTTACAAACACGTCCAGTCTTCTTTAACCACCACAAGTTGTTTAATTTAATATAACTAATGCACCATTAGTTAAAATAAAACCCCTTTAAATTGACTCTTATTGACTATAGTCTAAAAACAAGGATAGAGCTCATGCCTTGATTTTTTGGTTTTCATGTCGATATTAAATGATGAATTATGGTGCTTTTAATTCTTTAGAAATTTGGAAATATTAAATGAACCTTTTACCCAATTTTGACTTGCATCAGTTCAGATCCTTTATCAATTGGAATTACTTGCAACACAATTTATTAAATTATTCGGGTTGATATTCATCATTTAATTATGGAATTTGACTTTATTTAGCAAACAATATATGTTGACTTTGGTCTCCTTTTTTAGACCCCAGTCAACTTGCACAGATTCTTTTGCCAAACCATGCACAATTCTATTTGTTATTTATATTTAACCCATTTACAAGTGTGTTAGCATTTTGACACTATACATATTATTTCTATTAGAGGACTATTGTGACTAGAGAGTGTGTTCTTGGTGGTCAGTTTCTAAAGTTATGTTGGCTAGTTTTTGTATAGCTTTTCATAGATTCTAACACTCATTTTTTTTTATTAAATGAATTGATTTGGACAATGATTTTTAATTAAATGGCTTCATTTAGTTCTTGCAATTTATAAGAATCAGAATAGCGATGAATCTTCCTAATAGTATTTCACAAAACATTTCAGGCATGTTCTTTCTATCACACATGAGTGTTGATTAACATGTTCATTTTGTACAATACGCTCTTACATTTTAGTAGTTCATAAGGTATTAATTTTTGCTACTTTACAGTATATTTCTTTTGGTCTCAGAAGATCATAAAACTAATTATACATGGCTTGCAATAAATCATTCAATAGCAACCAGTTAGTCAACTACCAACAGCAACAAAATTAAATGCTCTAAGCCTCCATGTGCTAGCAAATGAATAACAACCACCTTCTACGGCCTCCAATGCTATAATTGGGAAGGTGCACGTGAGAACAAATTGATGAGGTGGAGCATTGGAGTGGAATAAAGGAAAAATGCACGTACGTATTCAAATCCATTTATAGTGGGTCACATACTAATATTTTAATCAAAAAATATGTAACCCTTTAAAATAAAAATAGAAAAAGAAATGGTGATGTGAAAGAGAGAGGATGCATGTAGTAAGGATGTGTTGGAGTTAAAAATAGAAGAGATAATGCATGTAGTAAAGGATGTGTAAAAAGCTGATGTGTCACTGATGACTACGATGCATCTAGTAAATGCAACCTGATGCATTGCGGATAGTCTTACATGCAGTAACTAACATTCTACCATGATTCTTCCAAATTAAATTAAATTCTATATAAAAATGCCCAGAAAGTAAGATAAAAAAATAAAAAGTTTACATGCATAGATAAATAAATCTGTTTAACCCATAATTATTATTCTAAATAAATAACAAGCTAATATAACATAATATAATTCAACTGTGAACACTATCAACATTTGAGGATCACATTCTATATAGCATATCATCTAAAGTGTCAAGTACCTGATAACGGTTTAATGAGCGAAATTACAGGCCTGGACAAATTCCATATCATAATCCACGTATTTTGTCCAAAGCGGCCTAAACTGGTTCATTGCAATGTCAAGCCATGGTTTCATATTCCCATTAAAATGCACAACTGCGGCATTACGAATCTCTTCCATACTTATACTTGGATTATAACCGAGACCCAAAACATGCCAGGATTTCTCTAATGGTTTAGTTGTGGAGTAAAATGTGATCAAACCTGGCGGGAGTGTTCCCAACTTCCACAAAGTCCGATTTTCATTCTGCAATTTAAATCACAGTCTAGGTTAATACCATAAAAACTAACAGAATGTATGTTACCCTTAAACCGATTAAAATTTGACGATATTCAACATCTTTTAACCAAAAATTTCTACCATCTTATCTGGACAATTATATGGGTTAACTAGTCTTTATGACTTCCTGCTGACGCACAAAAATCTGCCCACCTAAAACGCTATATGTACAACCTCCTGATACATAAAATCTGCCATGTACAGTAGGCACTCTCCATGAGCACGCCTAACGCACACCCGTCACTAAACCCAATGGTGAGACTCACATCTAAGAGCACATTTTTTAAAACCAAGCATGTTTAATATACCAAATTAGCTTGAGTGGCATTTTTGAGTAATTTTAACAAGTTTAGACACTTTAATATACCAAAATTTGATTGAGTGGTGGTATTTTTATGCAAAATACGAAAATATGTAGTTTCTTAGGGTATCAAATCTATATAAATCATCCAAGACATATGTAAAGATAAAAGATGTACCAAAACCATAAAAATCATACCAGATTTTGCCAATAGTGGTATTCTTCAGTGCATTTTTCTCGCCTCCAAGCATCCAAATCAAAGAAGTTCATCCCATAAGCCCAAGCACACGCCTTGGGATTGAATTTCTCCTTGATCAAAGGATGTGAGAAATTCATGTACTGTGAGTACCTGTGAAATGATCCGAAACACGTCTCAACAGCCCCATTCACCTTCCCGTCCATATCTATCTTCCAAAGCCCAGTCAAATCCTTTTGAACAATAATATCATCGTCCAAGAACAAGATCCTATGCAAAGTGGGGTACATCTCTGGTAGGTAAAACCTAAGATGATTCAATATGGAAAGATACTTTGGGTTCCTGAATTTCATATTGGTCGTGTCTTTTGTGGCGTTTTCAAGCTTGTTTTCAAAGTAAAACTTCTGCAAATTTGCAGATTCAAGCTGTTTCAGCACTGGAACGTATGAAGAGTTTAAGAACTTGTAATCCTCCACTGCTTTGACTTCAATATGAGCACCATTATATTCTTTCATCTTGAACATAACTTGCATTGCTCCAAGATTCATCTTATCAGTCACAACATGAAACACATGCTTCGAAGGTTCTTTCGTGTTCTTAACAGCCGAGTTTACCACAACCGAAGCAGCAACAACATTATCAGAAAAAATAGCATAGTGATAAAGTTTCGGGTCATCAAATTCAGCAGGGCGCGACTTCCCTTCATCTGTATACTTATCTGGATGCGCAATTCGTTCTTCCATCAATCTCAATGCAATACAATGCAAGCTCTTAGGTATTGATTTTGCAGCAATCAAGCTAGAGAAAGCGCCTTGCTTTTTCGCCTTAGTTAACTGTTCATTAACTGAGAAAATTGTATCCTTCAGCTTCTGAATCTTAAGCTGATTATCAAACGACTCTTTAGCTTCTGCAATCACTTGTCTGGTCGCCTTAATACGTTCTTTCACCTCCATCTCGAACTGCCGGAGCGTCACTTCATTTATTGATTCCGAATCAGATTCAAACAACGCTTTGTAAGCAGGTTTCGATATAAGATCCGTATAACTGCGTGATAGATCAGCAAAAACTCTAACGAGTTTTGAGTTCTCGAGCTTTAGTTTACGAGCATAAGCAGCGTAAGATAGAGCAAGCGATCTGTGATCATCTGCTTGCTTTCTGATCTGATCAAATCTAGGTTTTAGCGGATCGGATTTCAACGCGAGTACAGATCTTCTAAATGTACCAATTTCATCCGATTTAACAGAAAAACCCTAATTTACAGTAAATTACACAACATTAACAAATCAATCCGCGGCGCACACGAACATAAAATTTGGAATAACAAACAATTAGATGATATAACAAAGGATTACGAAGAAAACTTACAATGTCGAGCTTTGATGAAACGACGCCAGATGATGTGGTGAAGATGACGGAGACGGTTAACAATACGAATACCGCAACGGTGAGGGCGGATGCGAATAGCTTATATGTAAAGCCTGTGGCAGAAACCGGAGGTCGAGCCGATGGATCTGAACAGGCATTATTCCAGTCGGAGAGTGAAGTCCGGGAGCGCTTAAAACTCCTGGATATCGCCATTGTTTTTGCTGTCTCCGGATCTGAATCGATCAGTCGGTTTTGTGTATTCACATAGTAGATGATGAGTAAAAAATGATGTTAGTGGAGAATGGCTGGCCTGTGGCTGGATGGGTGTGATGGTAACGGTGATGTTGACGGTGGGAGGTGGAAGAAGAGGGTAGGGGCCTAGTGGGTCCCAGCAAGGTTTTCATACGATTTAGAATTGGGGCAGGTTATTTGGACACCCCCTATGGATTATTTGACACCACCTAGGCCTTTACGGGTCGTATGACCCTTTACGGGTCGTATAGGTGTCAGATTTTGTCAGAGTTTGTCAGAAAAATGTTTGACGGTTGAAAGTACATACGGGCCGTATGGCCCAATACGGCCCGTATAGGGATAAACTTATTTTTTTTATATCAGAATTTTATTGCTATTTTTGGACCCTCAACTTATATATTTTAAGTTTTTAAGGCAAAAATAGACTTAATTGATTATGTCGTTGGAACTTGGAACTGATCTAGGCCTAGTTCTGTACAGTTCATGGTCTGACACTGTACAGATTCCAAACACTTTTCTGTATTTGATGTGTAATACACTGCAAAAGGTGATTTGATGGGTAATAAGGGGAAGCATTAATGACTATGGACCTGCAAAAGATGATTTGATGTGTATTGTATATTCAAATCTTACACATGTCTTATTGTTTTATTTATTTGTTTTTTAAATAAATAAAGTAATTATATCCCAACTTAAATAGCATCGATGGTGCAGTAGAAGACAAACCATGAAAGATTCTGGTAGGACAATTTCAGGCATCGAAAATGCACAACCCCTCAAAACTCTCTTCTCCTCTTCTTGTCTACGAAACTAGAGATATGAAAACTTCAAAATAAAGAACCATACGGGCCGTATGGCCCTATACGGGCCGTATGGGGTGTGTCAGACCTGCGTCAGACCTATGATTTGACGTGTCAGCTTTTGTCAGAATATTCTTTTCAATACGACCCGTAAAGCCCAATACGGGCCGTATTGACGGGTGTCCAGTTATCCACCTGGGCGTCTCCCTAACAGGCCCCTTAATAATTTTAGATCCGTGTTTTTGACTTTTTTTTTCTGTGGAAAAATTCTAAACATGTCAGGATATATTTTAAGTTTTAACACATTATCATCATACTGAGTATATTCAATCATTAGCATAGTTAAGGTACGGTTTAAGAAGTGTAAGATGTAGACAGTATTCTCGTTATCACGTAGGAATAGAGAGACTGTTTCTAATGAGACCCTTGACTCATGATGTCTGATTAACCGATCTACCCATGGTTTTAACGTTATTTTACTTTATTAAAATAACGTTAGTTTACTTTTGTTTCTTAAGAGCCGACACATATATGCATTATATGCGTGTACTGCAAACGGACCGACGTATATATACATTAAGTTTTTACACTCAAATGTTAAAAAAAACCTAGGTTACGCAACCCGCGCGTTGCTGCGGGTACATGGTCATTTAATGACTCGCGTTTTTGGAGGCAAACCGTGTTTTAGAAAAACTTAAATCGAATCTCAAAAAGAGAGTACAAGTCAAGGAAAAAAATCAAAAATAACTGAAAAGACGTGGGGAAAAAATGTAACTAGACAAGGATCGAACCATTTGTTGTGGGAAAGAGCAAAACTTGCTTTGCCGGACCACTCGACCAAGCTTGCGTTTGTTGATAATTGGTTCAAAAACTATATACCTAAAATATATAAAAAAACATGCTTAACACTATTGTATATTAAGCTTCAATATCGACACTTAACTATTCATAATTTGGTTTTGTAAAGACAGATAATGTTTATTAGAGCCTAATGGTCATATAAAAAACGTCATTAACTATAAACATTATTTAATTATTTTTTAAAACACGAATTGTCATCGACTAAATAAAGATCCTGCTTTATCAATTTGTTTTATTATCAAGTGCTTCATAGAGCAAAATTTTTTTTATCGAGTTTGATTGTAGTTTAATTCTTGGATTGGTAGCTTGTATTATCGGCATGCTCTTAACATGCTTGATTTTATTAGGGAAAAGGTTATTGTATGATTTAAAAAAAAAAAGATTACAAAAAATTGAAAGGGTACATTAATGTCAAATACTAAAAGATATATTTTAAGTTAAAATTTGTGTGAACTTTGTTAACATGGGCGTATCTTAATGAGGGCAGGGGGGCGACCGCCCCTCCTGTTTTTTCGTGTAGTAGTGTATATTTTTCGATACGTAGTGTAAAATTTTATAAAAACCTTTATTTCGCCCCCTGAAAAAAAAAATTTATTTCGCCCCCCTTAAAGTTTCGGTCAAGCTCCGCCAGTGTTTGTTAATATTTATTCAATGTTGCATGTATAATTTGGGTGAGTATGAAGTAAATGAGAAAACTTTGGGAGGTCGTACTTAATGAGCAAAAATGCACTAGTCATGTTTGACAAGTTAAAGGTATTTGATATTTTTATGTAGTTGCTTTTATTAATTTTATAAGAGATATCAAATAAGATAAGTTTGTTAATTTTTATATCAAGGCTGATAAATTCTAATTGGCTATTGCTCTAGAAGTTGCTTTCATGCTTTAAAGAAACATTGGGTGCACATAAAATAAAAATATATACAAAAGAAATATGTCGGCATTGTTATGAGTATGAACATAAAAATATATACAAAAATCAACATCTCAATATCAACTATTAACAAGTAAAAGGGGGAGAGGAAAGAGAATAAAGTTAGTGAAAGTAACTAATATATGTGACAATCTTGACTAAATGTAAGATAAATAAATTAGTTTGGGTGAAAACTATTATATTTTAGGTTGAAATAAGTAGCATTATAACAATTAATGAGTTGAGATAGGTAATACCTTAATACAATATAGATCAAGATGTGATGTGTAACCTAAAAACTATAAGAATATAATATATTCAAATGGATAAAAATTATCAATAATATATTTGATGATAAAATTACTAAATATTATGTAAATAAACTATTTGTTTACTTACAACCCATTTTAACTTAAATAAAATTGATGTTTTTTAAAAACGATCAATCTAGACCCAAACTAATTTTGTTTAAAATTCATCATGATTCAAGCTATAAAATTACTAAAGATTATGCAAATAAACTACTTGTTTAATTACAACTCATTTTAACTTAAATAAAATCAATGTTTTTAAAAACGACTAATCTAGACCCAAACTAATTTGCTTAAAACTCATCCTAACCTGAATTCATTTTGACCCGATCCAACCCGTCTATGTTGTCAGGCTTAGTAACTAATCGAAGTCAAGTGGTTAATTTTTTTGTAACATAGCTAGTAAAAACTTTGGCATTTATTTTGTTTTGTGTTTTTTTTTTCATGCATTTTAGAGATTGTGATGTCGATTTTTGGTGTTTGTTTTGTGATGTCGATTTTTGGTGTTTTTCTTTTTTCATTCCCTTAGTATGCTTTTGATCTTTATTGATTTGTAAATATGCTCTTGAAGGTTCATTGATTGCAGCCTAGCATCTTGATCTTTATATTTCAATACACTGTTGAAACCAAAGTGTATAAATGTATGTATGTGGACCATGTGGTATACGGCTATCTTTTGCAAGGAACACCACTAATACATGTTAATGATTTGTGTCATTATAAAAACAAGAGGTTTATAATGTAACAATTAGTAACAATTAATATTATTGTTGTTCCATTACATTTTATGTTTATGCCATATGTAAGGTTCTTAATTGTCAAAGTTAGGTGTAATCATTCACCCAATCCAGGGAGTGCCATTATTAATTCTATTGAAATGAATGATCTAGATGAGTTATCGGTTCAACAGTCGATGTAAGACAAACACACTTGTGACTTGTGGTAGAAGCATTGCTTCTTAGAGAGGAAGTTTTTGGTTCAAATTCAAACAATTGAGGTTTTTGGTTCAAATTCAAGCAAAGAATGAATATTAGACCACCCGCAATGCATAACGAAATATTTACTACATGCATCCTAGTCATCACTGACACGTCAGCTATTTACCCATTATTCCTACATGCATTCTCTCTCATCTTTTTAACTCCAACTCATCCCTTTCATATGCATCCTCTCTCTACCCTATATTTTTCCCACATAACTCTCTTTCTCACTCTGCATTTGAATGCATGTTCCCAAGTGCATGTGGCCATGTGGGTGAAGTGCACCCCTTTCACCTTTTCCTCCAGTGCGCCCCTCCCACGTATATCATCCACGTCACCAAATGCAACCCCTTGCAAGGACGCATTGGATGCAGTCTTAGGGTGTAGTTTTGAAGGAAAAGTAGGATAGTAAGACTTTTCAAAAAAAAAAAAATTGTCGGTTCATCAATGATAAAACCTTTAAAATTACAAATAGGTATGGTAATTATTATGTCATGTCACAATTAGAAGGTGATTGACTGATTTCCAACGACTTCCATTACAACATTGACTAACAATAAACATTCACAATTTCACATGTAGCTAAATAGACAACAATGTACATGCCATGCCCTCAAATGTATATAAAGTTAACAGTTGGCAGGTGTAATGTTGATTATATATATAGCGTAAAGAATTATAATTTAATGAAAATTAGTTGTCTATTTGCATTAAAAGTTTGTTAAATCACTAGAGGTGACAATTTTTACACATGTAAAAAAAAGGGTTGGTTTAGCTAAACAATTGTAGTATAATGAGTTGAAAAATGTAACATTATAATGTTGAATGGGTTGAGATGAATAGCACTTAAACACAATACGAGTCAAGATGGGTAATCAAAAAACTATGTAAATGCAATGGATTCAAACATTTAAAAACGATTCATAGTATATTTGATGAGTAAATAATTAAAAATTATCCAAATGGACTATTTGTTTACTTATTAACACATCTTAAGTTAAATTAAATTAAATTAAATTGATGTTTTTTAAGAACAATTCATTTAGACCCGAACTGATTTTGCTTAAAACTCGTTTTAACCCGTACCCATCCTGACCCGAACCCGTTCTGATCCGTTACCCTACCCGCCCATTTTGCCGGGCATAGTTAAATGTCATTAAATACATTATGTATAGAGTATATCATACCACCCGTACGATTTGGTCAATGACTAAACCATTGACATGTCATTCAACCTATATGAAAAGTAACGGGGCTGGGTTGGGCGTGGATGAGTTGGGCGTGGCCACAACCACGCTTCTCAACCGTTTGACCTTTAATTTTTTCGATCGTTTCATTCATTCCAACGGCTGCCTCACCAACCAAGGGGCATTTCCACCACAAGTGGTTGAGTGGGTGATTGTGGTGGATGCCAACATGACGTCTAGGTGGAGTGGTTCCAACCATAAGGCATACCCCATGGTCTTAGTATGATAGTTATGTTACTATAGACCTAACCCATGAATAAGTCACGGGTCGATATATTTACACATCTTATAATTATAATTTAACATGCATACATAATTATACGACTCATACAAGGGGTTGTTATACGACCCATATTGCCATCATGAGGCATACCCCATGGTCTTAGTATGATAGTTATGTTACTATAGACCTAACCCATGAATAAGTCACGGGTCGATATATTTACACATCTTATAATTATAATTTAACATGCATACATAATTATACGACTCATACAAGGGGTTGTTATACAACCCATATTGCCATCATGAAATTCCTCTGTAGTCTGATCTCACCTAATATGTATGATCATATAGGTCTGTACACTTGATGTATGGGTCGTATTAGATGTATTATGTACAAATCGTACGGTGGTCGTATAAGAGTGTAAGAATAACAGCACGAACACATGCATGTGGAGTGGTTAAATTAGTACATTGGGTCACAATATAACTGCAAACAAATAATCATTGATTAGTTTTACACAAAGGCATCATAATTTCATCCTTCTCATAATATTAATGAATTCTACTGATTAAGCATGGTAAAATAGATGGGTTGGGTCAGATTACAACCTAACATGTCAGAATACATACAGATGAGTTTTATCCAAAATCAGTTTGAGTCAACATGCGTCGTTTTAGACAAAACATTAAAATGATTTGTAAATAAACAAATAGTTTTATCATCAAATATATTATTAATAATTGTTACCCATTTGAATATATTTTATTTTCAGTTTTTAGATTACCCATATTGACTCGCATTATGTTACGATGTTTGTTACTCGTCTCAACCCATTATATGTTACAATGTTACCCATAAGACGTTGAGCATACCTTCCAATAGAAGGTTGAGCATACCTTGTGTTCATTAAAAGTTTTACAAGGGAATGGACAAGTTTACTAGTGTACAAATCACTGCATTTGTGACAAGGTATGCTCAGCGTCTTATGGAGTAAGTGAGTCCAAATTCTTATAATAAAACACGATTAAGCTAACAGGCCTATCACGTCGATACGGTTAATGAAAAAGGCACACACTTAATATACGACCTGCTTTCAATAATTTAATAAAACTCACTTTTAAAAAGGTTAAATAAACTTGACATGATAATATATCAATACAAATACAACTCAAAACATGACAACTTTCTAACAGCTGCTGTTATCATACTCCATGAATGAAATACAAGAAAACGACCAACTCCTTACATGTGTTCAATTAAAAGGATCCCTACTCGTTCATAACAGGCTTGTTTTCATTAGCTTTCGGCCTCTGCTCCTTGGGCCTTTGCTCCTCAATTTTCCTGCAAGAAAAGTTTAACCCCAAATTAGACAATACAATAAAAACTGATTGCAATGTTAAAAGTTCACAGGCTTACATATGTATACCAGCATAATCAAACAAATCCACTAATAATATGCGAAAAAAAACCCAAAAGAAACACCGAATTAAACGCTAAATCACCATAATGTTTCCCAACTGCAAAGGTTCAAGCATAAGTTCATAACCTATAAAGTACATTTCTAATCACATATTCATGTTAAAATTCAAAATGAAAAAGAACTGTGTGACACTACTTTCATAGATAGTCCACTTTTATTAAGAACAGAAGACAAAATTATAAACCATCCCAAAAGATAATATTTTGTTGGTTTGTTGCTTAAAAGAGAATGAGGTGCTCCAAGGCATTTAGATCCCAAAAGCTGGGATGTGAGGCACACACATCACATACATTAGGTAGTTCTCAAACTACAACAAAAGAAGCTTTATTTACAACCAAAAGTTGAATCACTTGTGTCTCTCTTGACTGGTTTAACATATCAGCTTTTTTTTAAGCAACCCTTTCATAACTTCTTCATCCTCATACATGCCTTTTAGTGCTGAGTTTGGTTCATTCTATTGATATTGGAGAGAACTTGCATCAGAAAAAACTTAATTGTGGTTATATACGTTTATAAAGAAAGCTGGGACAGATAGCATCCAACTGATAAGCAAGAATTAGTTAATTACAGCATATCATTGGCTACCAAATCTGCAAAAACATTACTTATGTTCTGTCCGTCTACTTCTTAACTCTATCTTTGTATTAATCAAACAAGCAATTGAGGTGGTTGGATGGTTCTGTATCTAATAAATCTTTCTCGAGCAATAAACACAAGCATTCAATTACCATGGTGTACTATCATGAAAAACTAATTGCAATTGATCAAAAGTTTAACTGTCCTAATCCAGATGATCCAATGCCTAAAACATGAGCTTTCAAGGATCTAAAATACACAAATAGCAACGAAAATCAATCTATATCAAAATCAATAAAACAATATTTCCTGCTAGAAATGATAAAAAAAAAAAAGAATACTTAACACCGTTTGATGTGTATCAAACTGCAGATAAATACCATCCGACAAACGCTCAGAAATCGTATAATACCCCAGAAGTTAAAACCAATACAATACAATAATAAACCCTAGTATCAAATTTTATAAACACAAAACAAATCGCAACGAAAATCAAACAAGATCGAAGATATTAAACAAGAAATCCTGCTAGAACAACTCGAAGAAATCATTTAACACCGGTTGAGTCGTACCAAACAGCAAATAAACAAAACGAAAAATGTCCAAATCGCATAATAACTGTGTGTTAAAAACAAACACTGCAAAATACAAACCCTAGGATCAAATTCCATAAGACGAATCGTACCTTTTGTCAGAAGAGCCTCCCTTCTGGCTGAGGAAGGAACGGAACAACGGAGAGTTGACGTCGTAGATCATTGCCGTCTTCAACGATGAAAATTGATAATTTTTTTATGAAACGCTTTCTCCTTTCTAAAACCCTAATTTTGGTGAAGGGCTCTCAGCCTTGTGTATATTTAAAAGGGGAAGAAGAGTTGCCGGATAGAACCCGAATCCAGGATGACATCCATTTATGTTTAAGTGGGCCTTATCCATCATAATTATGATTCATAATGGGCTGGCCTTTTACCCCAAATGGGTTAACCATATCAATTTCAAGTTTTTAAATGCTTTTGTCTAGAGGTGCAAAACCAAACCAGTTTGGTTTGAAAAAACCGGTTTCCAAACCGGTCCTATCTCGTTCTCAAACCGGTTTCACCCAAACCGGTTTTCAAACCGGTCCGAACCGGTTTTATAGGTTTGGCATACTCAATCTCCCAAAACGGTTTCCAAACCGAACCGGTTTTCACCAAACCGGTTTTGACCATGCGTTGACCAAACCGGTTTGAGCACCTCTACTTTTGTCGTAACTCCTTCTACGCGGTAAAAATAGAGTAATTCACAAATCAAAGTCGAATCGATTCTAGTCTAACAAGGATTAACTTAAGTTCGGCTCCACTTGGTTCTAAGGGTATGATTGCGATTTGATTTTAAAATAACTTATGAACTTATTGTCTTTAAAAAATGATTTTTTTTTGTAATGGTGAAAAATTGTTTTTCAATAAGTAAAAGATTCTGACTTTTCAAAATAACATTTACCTAATTTACCACCCACCACCACCCACGAACACCGCCACCACCCGCCACGAGCACCACCACCCACCACCAACTCTTCCACCCGCCACGAGCACCACCACCCCACCACGAACGCCGCCACTATCACCCAACACTACCACAGTCATCGCCACCACCCACCTCCACTGCCACCCACCACCATTTTCGCAACTCACCACCACTACCATAACCTTAAAATGGTCGTTAATATAAAATTGTCCTTTTTAGTCATTTTGGAAAAGCCATTTTAGAAAAGTTAATCCAAAAACGCATTTCTAAAACTGCATTTGAAAAAGGTCAGAAGTTAATAATCACTTTTGACAAAAAAAAATGCTTTTAAAGTTAAATAAGAAATCACAAACAAAACCTAAAGCTAATCTGCTTACAATTTAAAATAGAAAAGGTAATGGGAAAATTGGTAGAAGAATATAATGAAGAGTTAGGCCTAAACTTTATATATGGGTTGCAAAATATTCCAAGCTTGAGTTGATTTATGTGAGCTAACAAGTGAGCCAATCTTAGCTTAAGCTTGGCCAGTTTACAAACGACTGGACGAGCAAGCTTTGAACATATCCAATTGCACATCACCGCCTTCAAGGGGGTTGATGGCGGAATACCTGCAGAAGCTGGATTCAACATGAAGAAACTCAAATTCATTTTGCTAGTACCTCATGTGCCTTAGTTGAAATTCCTCACATTTTATGCTAATAAATTAGAATTTCCTAATATCTATAATATAATATAGGCTGTGGCGGATTCATGATTTTTTTTCTATTGATGTCACTGTATTTGTATGCTCTAATTTCATAGTACCGGGCTTAAAATTTTTCGAGTCGGTTCTACCGTTCGGGTCAGGTAATGGTCGCCACATAATAAAAACCGATCAATTCAAAATCGTGAATATAATTAAAAAACACAATATAAATTCGATAGTTTTTACAAATTAAAAGAATATACTTATAGTTGTTCCCTGCAAGTTTTCATCTTTTGAAAATGTTACATTACATCTCCGCCTGAAGACTTGTTGGAATAACTCTTTTTCAACATAACAAATGCAATAATCATTCAAGTACTCATCTATCATCCTCTTACGCAGTGCCGTTTTCACATGCTTCATTGAAGAAAAAATTATTTAAACACTGGTCGTTGCAATCACTGTTGTCACTAGTCCGAAAACCAATGCTATCACTTGAAAACGCCGTTCATAAATGTTCATATACGCTGAATAATCGATGCTATCCGGGGACATCGGTCTCCCCTTATTACCTCCGCCCCTGAATATGGGTGCTAGTTGTAAGGAAATAATTATTGTTTTTTAGCAAATTGTGAATCATATGGTGAATTTACTTTTATACATCATGTAGCAGAATTTGGTTTTGATTGACATTTGTTGTTTTATGTGCAGCATTGGAGAAAACTGATTCAAATTGATGCCTTTGAAGGTGGAACAAGTTTATATGGTGTTTTATGGTATTTTTAGCGTATGTATGCCGTCAAACATATTGACCATCTCATGGGCGGATGTATTTGTTTGTGACCGATTTTCCCTGGACATCATCAATTTTTTAGCATATATGGACGTTTATGAACAGTGTTTTTAAGTGACAGCATCGGTTTTTGGACTAGTGACATCATCGTTTGAAACGGCTAGTGTTGAAACATTTTTTTCTTCAATGAAACATGTGAAGACGAAATTGTGTATGAAGATGAGAGATGTATACATGAATGATTATTGCATTTGTTTTATTGAAAAAGAGTTATTCCAACAAGTTTCAGTCGAATATGTAATGCAACGTTTTCAAAACATGAAAACTCGTTTGGAACAACTCTAAGTTTTTTTAATTCATAAAGAGTATCAAATTTATATTATGTGTTTTTTAATATCTATTCATGACTTTTTATTTGATCTTTTTTTATCATGTGAGGAGCATTACCCGACCCGAATGATAAAATCGACCGGAAAAATTCAAGTCCGGTACTATGAAATAGAACATAAAAATACAATGACATCATTGAAAGAAAATCCTGGATCCGCCACTGGACCATCTCATAATGAGCATGAATGTGATCATATACTGTTTATGAATCATCTGTTCTATGTTAAATTATGTTCTGAATTCTATGAACTGTTTTGAAATTGTATTAAAAGTTATTCGGCATCCCGATTCCTGTAATTTCTGACCGGTTAAAACCCAACATTGGGAAATTTCTTTTAGTGATTTTATTCATCTTCCGAAGCTACATGACGGGTTGTTTCTAAGTTATAATAGGTGGGTTCAGTCGTGTGCATCCTTGAAAGAGTTAGCGGAGGGGCAAGATGGATTATCATTTTATATGTTGTGTGGAGATTCTTGTATGATGGAAGTTTTTTTAATGCAACTATTTTTTTTTTGCAGAGACCAAATGTGGGCTTCACCCTCCTAATCTTGTAATCCGTTAATCTTCAAAGCAATGGTAGATGATCCTCATCCACTTGAGCCAAGTTGACCTTCTCTTTCTTTTCTTCCCAACTAGGACATTCCGACAAGTAATGTCCAAGCTCACCACACTTATAGCACCTAATGCGACTTTTATCCCCTGGAACTTGCTCACCAACACCTCGATCTCTCCCGGACCCCCGACCCCTACCTTGGCCACGTCCAAAGTCATCCCGGTTAGAGCTTTCGCATCCACAATGCTCACATTTGTGCCCTTTTCCTGCTGCCTTTTCATCCAACCTTGTAAATAACAATTGATTTTGCTCGGTTTGGGTCTCCTCATCCTTAATCCTCTCCTCATAAGCCTTAAGTCGACCCACAACATCATCATAACCGATGGTCTTCAAGTCTACAACTTGCTCTATAGAAGCCACCATGTGAATGAAACGTTTAGGCAACCCGTTAAGAAACTTCTTAACCAAGGTTGTTTCTTCTATAACCAAGCCAAGTGAGCTTGCTCGAGATGCATACTCGGATAACTTGTTAGCAAACTCATCAATCACACCTTGATCCTTCATCTTTAGATTTTCAAACTCTCTCATTAGAGTTTGAAGCCTTGCCTCCCGAATCCGATCCGCTCCCAAGTGACGATTTTTAAGAACTCCCCACATCTCCTTCGCGGTTTGAAAATTTCCTATTTGTAGTATTTGTTCTTCGGGCATGGCTTGGAACAAAAGAGCTATTGCAATGTTATTTTTCTTAGCATCTAAGTTTGTTCCAGGCTCTATTGTAACAACAGTGCCGGAACCGTTACCGGAACAGTGATCGTAAACAGTACGTGAACAGTAACCATGTACAAATCTTATATAATTCAGTGTATTTCATATTCATATCGAGTTTCAGTATCATTTCATATTATCAAAACAGTGAATTCACAGTCATTTCAGAGAAATCAGTTCAGAACAATGGTTCTTGAGTCAGATAATTATCTGGCAACACAGAACCATCATGTGATTTATTTGTTAGGATCTTATTATGTATAAACGTATGTGAGGCCTTACAGGACAAAACAACACGAATATCGTTACGTGAATGCTAAACCGACAGATTATTCGTATAGGTGACGATCTGTACGAATAAATCTGAAAGTTTAACGTTCTGAATGATATTCCATAATTAGAAAACAACATTGAAAAGTGTAGTTATCGTCGTGTTTGGTCGGGTAACGATTCGAACAAATACGCGCGATGACCGCGCGATTCGATTTAAACGTTAAATAAATATTTTGTCAATCGATAATAATTAAAAGATATTTAGTTAAATTATTAGGAATCACAATCTAAAACGATTTTATGAATTCTATTTTAAAAACCGAGTCGTTTCGTAACGAAAACGACGAGAAACCGGTAATTTTACGCGAAACCGAGCAACCGAAACGAACCCGAACTCACCCGGGGTATAAATGCCCGGAATGAGTCTTCTTCCTCATTCACTCTCTTCACTTTCTCTCTCTAAAATCAAAAACCCGGAACTTTCTCTCTCTAGAAAGTTCCAACTTCTCTCATCTAGATCTCACTCGATTCTTGACGAAATCTTGCGTTCTTGGTGTCCAAACGACCACCACAACTTGTAGAACACGAAAGTACAGTCGATCGGAGCGTTCATCCAACAGATTCGAGGTAAAATGATGATCTTTGCTCGATTTTTGGGGTTTGAAAACCCTAGAACGAGTTTCATATAGAACCCGGCTAAACAACCTCAAAACCTTAGGAATCCTCTCACAACCACCTTAGAATTTTGTAGGAACAAAACCCCTTTGAGCTTTTGGTCGACTCTTTCGAAACCATGGTTGTTATCCTTGATTCTCGATTGGCCGAATGGGCCTTCATCAGCTTCACGAATGAAGCCAATCTCCCTCTATTCGCCGAATGAGACCAACATAGGCCATCGAATGACTTCCACCGAATAGCCACAATCGGATAACTCTCATTCGTCCAGCTTTTTCCTCATTCGCCGAATGTCTTTACACCGAATCAGGCTCATTCGACCAGGTTCTATTCGACTTAGGCTATTCGATCGGGGTTCCTCTTTCGGCATTTTGTCATTCGGCCAAAGGCCACTTAGCTCATTCGCTGAGTGGATTCGAATCACTTATTCGACCCAAACCCTTTCGGCCGGTCAACCCTCTATTTGCTGGACAAGTCTCATTCGACCATTACCCTTTCATTCGGCCAAGGACCCTTCGCCCAACCCCATTCGGCACGTGGTGGCTCGGCAAGGTGGAGTCTAAATAGGTGGGTTACGCATGGGATTGGGACGAGCTGCATGCATGGAATATACATGCATGTGTGTGCATGGAGATTTACAAAGGATTTAGGGTTTCTAATAAAAGTTACATAAAATCATGGAAAACAAAGTAGGGTTACGATATGCCATTACCTTTGGGAGGATTAGGTGTTAAATATAAATAATGAGAACATCATTTGGGTTCAACATAATCGGGAAGAGCATGAGAATCAAGACAAAACAAAAATCCAAAGTTTCTAGGGATATGGTGTGATTACTCAAATCTAATCCTTGAGAGTTCTAACAAGAACTTATAGCTAATTTAGATGGTCTATTCGAATCATCTAAGCCAAGCTTGTCAAGGATATGGATCAAGAATCAATTAGAAATTCAAAGACTAGTCATGGGTCAAGGGTTGACCCAATGGGCCTAACTTAGGCCCAATCAACCTTAGATTTTACGTTTCATTAACTAAGTGATGCTTTTATTTAAAAGAAATGATTTATAAACTCATTAAGTGACAATAAATAATATTTTCTAAAACTTTTAATGATAAAATGAAATAACTTAAAGATGTGTTAATCAAGAACTGGTGATAATGAGTTAAGGGATGGGGTTATTAATGGGTCACAAATTAGCTAGATAGAAAGAATTCTAGAAACTCATTAGTAACCTAGGACACGTAGTTGCACACCGAGACCAAAGCCTTAGATACAACGTCTATTATACATACTTATCGTATGCGGATTCTTTTAAAACAACTCAGGAACCGAAGATACTTAAGCTACAACAACGAGCGCGCATTTTGTGGTAATTCAGTACAAAGCAACACAGGTGAGTTCATTGCCCCTTTTCTAACATTTTGTTTTAAAACGCGGGGCTGAGAAGCATGCGTAAACTGTTTTATTTAAACTGTTTATTTAAATGCTTTTATTTATTATATGTTTACATATATATGTTTGTTGATACTCTTAGACTCCTGTCTAAGAAATTATTAAACAGATCAAGTTATCAATTGAATTTAAGTACTCTTATGAGTAATACCTTAAATTTAAATTCTAAATCAACCCTTAGTCCATCAAGTTCAAATTCAAGAATCTAAATTCAAAGTGAAATCAAATGAACATAATCAAAAGATCATATTCAAGGGATTCATAACTCAGTGTGTGATCTGAGACCCAAGAATCATAATCAAATCAACTATCATGGAAAATCATGGGAATTCAAAGAATCAAGAATCATGAGACTCAGGAAATCAGGAATCATAAATGTGTGTGAATCATTGAAATAATGAAATCATTATGATCTAATGAACTCATTAATACTCAAGTCAAGGTGGATGTCAGTTGTATATGGAATCAAGACCACGTGTAACACACATATAAAGTCCCACTCAGATGCAGAAGACCTTCGGGTCAGGCTGTAACGGGCAATAACATGAACGATCAAATGAAATCAATATCAAAGTCAAAATCATGAGAATCAAGAGATCAAGAATCACAGGATATCCTTAAAGTCCCACTCAGATGCAGAAGACCATTGGGTCAGGCTGTAACGGGCAAAACATTAAAGTCCCACTCAGATGCAGAAGACCATTGGGTCAAGCTGTAACGGGCAAATCATTAAAATCCCGCTCAGTTCAGGTGTACTCCTTGTGAGTTATGCCTGACATGGGTCACGTGTGAGAGGTTACAACTTGGACAACCACCAACAACTAAGTCTAACTGATTGAGTAAAATCATACCCAATCATCATGTCTTAGTTGTATTTAAATGTTTTATTTAATTATTAAATTAAATATTTGACATTTTACTATTATCACTGACTTTTTGGAAATCCTATATCTATGAGGAATTCAAGAGGATCAAAGGTAAATCAGGTTTCAAAATCATAATCAATTTCAGAGGTGTTGGGTAAAAATGCTTAATTATCATTAACAACAGTGTCATATGCATATTAGTATGTGGTGGGATAGCGTCTGGGCTTGACCCTTTCGTGATTCCCTATATATAAGCATACCGATGTGGATATTACATGTGGAGTTAATGAGGTTAGGGTCTTTACCGAAAGAGGTTTGCAAATCATTTTCAAGTCATATAGTTTATCTAAATCAGAGAGTGTTAGGTAAAAACGCTTAATTATCATTAATATCAATGTCCTATGCGGATTAGTATGTGGTGGGACGTCGTCTGGGCGGGGTTGTAGCCTTGACCCAGGGGTATGCCCTATATATAAGCATACCGATCTGGATGATACAGTTGATGTTAATGAGGTTAGGGTCTTTACCAAAGGAGGTTTTCAAATCATTTTCAAATCATAAAACTATATGAACTCACCAACCATGTGTTGACTTTATTTTTGCATGACTTCTCAGGTGACGAACATGTCAACTAAGGAGTTATTCCTTTTGGACCAGGACTTCAGATAGAAGACTTAGCATTTTGGACCTGCATACTTTTAAAGACATCATTATACAAATTATTTTGTATATCTTGTGTAAATACAAGATAGAAATATATGATGTTAATGGTAGATTTACATTGTTAAATTATAAACAATACTGATGTAATTTAACTTTGTAATTCTATTATATTTAGCATTTCTCATTTGTATCATGTGCAATGTAAACAATCTGATCATCACGATTATCACTCACGATATCGCGCCCCGGGAACCTTCCGCCCGACGGGACAACCGATCCTATCCCGCCGGCTCGGGGTGTGACAGATTGGTATCAGAGCCATGGTTATAGAGAAATATAGGTCATTTAACTGAACGGTTTGGCCTAGACTATAACCTAGGGACCCTGCATGTAGAGAACATAGGAATTAGGAATTTACTTGCATTGTGTCTTCTGCATTCGATCATTGCACTAACCAATGTTATATTGGTTATGATTAGAATGTCACCAAGAAGACAACCATCACCGCCTCTACCTTCGCAGGAGACGGATTTAACAGTCGAGGCACTTGCAACCCTGATCACTGAACAGTTGGTGGCGATTCTCCCTGGAATCATCACTCGAATCAGGAACAGTGAGGAGTTTGTTAGGATCTTCCCACTACTTGCTGCAGAGAAGAAAGAACCGGAAGGAGGAGAAACAAGCAGGAAGCGAAAGCGGTGTTGTTCTAAGAAATCAAGAGAACTCGTAATCTACACCGAAGCCATTCCCCTTTGCCAGATGGCCGTTGCTCCAAAGTCAGAGGGTCATAAGGGTTATGCTGGCAAATTTCCTTCATGTGTCACGTGCGGTCTTCACCATGCTAAGGGTAAACTGTGCAAATATTGTCTGAACTGCGGAGGAAAGGGACACTGGAGTCGTGATTGTAATAATCCCCCGACTCATAACCAAAATCCTGGAAACACTGCATATCCTCTTCCTCGACACAAAAAGGATTGCTATGTGTGCGGACTGTCTGAACACATCGCACGAGACTGCCCCGTGAGGATATCTTCCACAAGTCCTGCACATTATAAGGGAAAAGCTCCCCTCTGTTCGGTTTGTCACCACCATCATCGAGCTGAACTCTCATGCGTACAATGCACACACTGTGGAGAGACGGGACACCGAATGCAGCAGTGTAGGTCACCAATGACCTCTACTCCCCGTCAATATGTTGGTACAGATCCTAAATGTGCCAAATGTGGTTTTCACCACGACAAGGGGAAACCCTGCAGACACTGTCTGAATTGTGGGAGAATAGGACACTGGATTCAACAGTGTCGGTATATCCTAACTAGGAAACAGAAACAAAACGTGAACGTCTCTACTTCCTCTTCTAATAACAACTGCTACACATGTGGAATGCTTGGACATTTCAAAAGGGACTGCCCTAGGCGAAGGCCTTCCGCAGACCCAACAGTCACTGAGGAACTACTTGCTTTACCTGTTCCTGGGGAACATTCGGAGACTGATGACCCCACAGGTATGCATATTTCATTTTGATTTGTTAAGTTTCTTATTTGAGTGCTAATTTTAAAAGCATGCTCCATTGTGACTTTGGAAATAATGAATTCAAGGAAACTGACAGAAGTTAGTTTCAAATAAGATAATAGGAATAGTAACCTAAGGAAGTCTTAGGTCAAATAAATGTTAAATAAATAAATAAATAAAGGTAGGTTGAGTCTTAATTACAGTCTAGTTACTATAGTTAGGAAAATAACCATATCTAGTAGAACATTAGAAGGCCGTAGATAGTTAGATGCTAAGGCTAGTATGTAAACTATTATTTCTTCACCTAGAACTATAGAACTCGAATCATTAGATTTAGAGAACCTCTGTTCTAGGAAACCAGGAAAGGATAAATTTTAGAACTGTGCTAAAATCATAGTTAAACTAGGATAAGTAGATCAAGAGGAATCAGTTGTGAATGCAAGGCGAAGATATACCAAAGATGAATACTCAGAATAAAAGATGGACATTCCAAGTTACGGTAATGCCTTTCGGTTAGAAGGGTGCACCTATGGTTTTTATGAACCTCATGAACCGAGTGTGCAAGCTGTATCTGGATCAATTCGTCATTTTCAATAAGGATGACATACTGATTCATCTCAACGGCAAGACATAACGCGAACAACATCTCAGGGATGATCTAGAGCGGTTAAAGGAATAACAACTCTATCATGATTTCTTTCATTTTGAAAGTAGGATAAGAATAGTTACAATGAGTTCCGAAAGTCACATGACTTTCGGGCAAAAGTAAGATAAATATACATAATCTCGTAGAAGGGTATAGGACTTCTTAGAAGGTAAATCATTACCTTTATCCTAAAACTATTACCATATCTTAGGTAGACCTCCCCGATGTAGGACGTACATTTTCAAACTAAGAATAGATTAAATAGATGGGGAAGTATGTATACGGTTATATCAACTAACTCAAGGATTCACCATGGGTGACTTAAGGATCTCAGTCGGACGATCAACACCTATAGTTGTGAGAGCCACCTACGAAATCTTTAAGGAGTGTGTCAGGTTGTAGAGCTGAAAGACAGTTGAGATAAACTGGATGAAATACCTACTACTAAAATGGTGGATTTCGGTGATAGGTCAATCCAGAAGACTTACTCTTGAGAAGGCACACGAACCAGATAATTAGTGCATTCGGGCGCCGATAAAATATACTGAGAATTACAGAGGTTTTATTGGTGGCCGGGAATGAAGAAAGACATAGCCGAATACGTCGGCAGATGTCTTGCATGTGCATGAGTAAAGGCGGAACACCAGAGACCGGCTGGTTTACTGGAACAGCCTGAGATTCCGCTCTGGAAGTGGGAACAAATAGCTATGGACTTCGTTACCAAGCTACCCCGCACTTCCAGTGGTCACGATACGATTTGGGAGATTATAGATCGATTAACAAAATCTGCTCACTTCTTGCCGATGCGTGAAACCTTCACGATGGATAGACTGGCGAGATTGTACATCAATGAGATAGTAGTACGTCATGGTGTACCATCGTCAATTATTTCTGATAGAGACAGCAGATTCACTTCAAGGTTCTGGCAATCACTTCAGAAATCTCTAGGGACACAGTTAAATCTGAGTACAGCTTACCATCCACACACGGGCGGCCAAAGCGAACGTACGATTCAGACCCTAGAGGATATGTTAAGAACCTGTATTTTGGATTTCGGTGGGAATTGGGATTCTCATTTGCCACTGATTGAGTTCTCCTACAATAACAGTTACCACAGCAGTATCGGATGTGCACTATTCGAGGCTCTCTATGGCCGGAAATGCCGATCACCGATCTGCTGGACTGAAGTTGGAGATAATCGTATAACTGGGCCAGAGCTTATTCAAGAAACCACTGACAAGATTGCGCAGATTCAAAGAAGACTACAAGCAACAAGGAGCAGACAAAAGAGCTACGCCGACAAACGGCGCAAGCCGTTGGAATTTCAAGTGGGAGACCGTGTCATGTTAAAGGTTTCCCCATGGAAAGGTGTAGTACGCTTTGGAAAGGGAGGCAAGTTAGCACCACGATACGTGGGACCGTTCGAAATCATCGAACGTATTGGTTCTGTGGCGTATAGACTGAGATTACCATATGAACTCAGTGGTGTGCATGACGTGTTTCACGTCTCGAACTTAAAGAAATGCCTTGCTGACGAATCACTCGTCATTCCACTCGAAGAAATTCAAGTTGATGATCAGTTACATTTTATTGAAGAACCTTTAGAGATTATGGATCGCAAAGTCAAGCAACTGAGGCGAAGCCGTATTCCGATTGTAAAGGTTCGTTGGAATTCAAGACGCGGACCCGAGTTTACTTGGGAACGTGAGGATCACATGAAGTTAAAGTATCCCCAACTGTTTGAAGAGGAAGCTGTACCCGATAACAATCCTTAAATTTCGGGACGAAATTTCTTTAACAGGGGGAGACTGTAACAACAGTGCCGGAACCGTCACCGGAACAGTGATCGTAAACAGTATGTGAACAGTAACCATGTACAAATCTTATATAATTCAGTGTATTTCATATTCATATCGAGTTTCAGTATCATTTCATATTATCAAAACAGTGAATTCACAGTCATTTCAGAGAAATCAGTTCAGAACAATGGTTCTTGAGTCAGATAATTATCTGGCAACACAGAACCATCATGTGATTTATTTGTTAGGATCTTATTATGTATAAACGTATGTGAGGCCTTACAGGACAAAACAACACGAATATCGTTACGTGAATGCTAAACCGACAGATTATTCGTAAAGGTGACGATCTGTACGAATAAATCTGAAAGTTTAACGTTCTGAATGATATTCCATAATTAGAAAACAACATTGAAAAGTGTAGTTATCGTCGTGTTTGGTCGGGTGACGATTCGAACAAATACGCGCGATGACCGCGCGATTCGATTTAAACGTTAAATAAATATTTTGTCAATCGATAATAATTAAAAGATATTTAGTTAATTTATTAGGAATCACAATCTAAAACGATTTTATGAATTCTATTTTAAAAACCGAGTCGTTTCGTAACGAAAACGACGAGAAACCGGCAATTTTACGCGAAACCGAGCAACCGAAACGAACCCGAACTCACCCGGGGTATAAATACCCGGAATGAGTCTTCTTCCTCATTCACTCTCTTCACTTTCTCTCTCTAAAATCAAAAACCCGGAACTTTCTCTCTCTAGAAAGTTCCAACTTCTCTCATCTAGATCTCACTCGATTCTTGACGAAATCTCGCGTTCTTGGTGTCCAAACGACCACCACAACTTGTAGAACACGAAAGTACAGTCGATCGGAGCGTTCATCCAACAGATTCGAGGTAAAATGATGATCTTTGCTCGATTTTTGGGGTTTGAAAACCCTAGAACGAGTTTCATATAGAACCCGGCTAAACAACCTCAAAACCTTAGGAATCCTCTCACAACCACCTTAGAATTTTGTAGGAACAAACCCCTTTGAGCTTTTGGTCGACTCTTTCGAAACCATGGTTGTTATCCTTGATTCCCGATTGGCCGAATGGGCCTTCATCAGCTTCACGAATGAAGCCAATCTCCCTCTATTCGCCGAATGAGACCAACATAGGCCATCGAATGACTTCCACCGAATAGCCACAATCGGATAACTCTCATTCGTCCAGCTTTTTCCTCATTCGCCGAATGTCTTTACACCGAATCAGGCTCATTCGACCAGGTTCTATTCGACTTAGGCTATTCGATCGGGGTTCCTCTTTCGGCATTTTGTCATTCGGCCAAAGGCCACTTAGCTCATTCGCTGAGTGGATTCGAATCACTTATTCGACCCAAACCCTTTCGGCCGGTCAACCCTCTATTTGCTGGACAAGTCTCATTCGACCATTACCCTTTCATTCGGCCAAGGACCCTTCGCCCAACCCCATTCGGCACGTGGTGGCTCGGCAAGGTGGAGTCTAAATAGGTGGGTTACGCATGGGATTGGGACGAGCTGCATGCATGGAATATACATGCATGTGTGTGCATGGAGATTTACAAAGGATTTAGGGTTTCTAATAAAAGTTACATAAAATCATGGAAAACAAAGTAGGGTTACGATATGCCATTACCTTTGGGAGGATTAGGTGTTAAATATAAATAATGAGAACATCATTTGGGTTCAACATAATCGGGAAGAGCATGAGAATCAAGACAAAACAAAAATCCAAAGTTTCTAGGGATATGGTGTGATTACTCAAATCTAATCCTTGAGAGTTCTAACAAGAACTTATAGCTAATTTAGATGGTCTATTCGAATCATCTAAGCCAAGCTTGTCAAGGATATGGATCAAGAATCAATTAGAAATTCAAAGACTAGTCATGGGTCAAGGGTTGACCCAATGGGCCTAACTTAGGCCCAATCAACCTTAGATTTTACGTTTCATTAACTAAGTGATGCTTTTATTTAAAAGAAATGATTTATAAACTCATTAAGTGACAATAAATAATATTTTCTAAAACTTTTAATGATAAAATGAAATAACTTAAAGATGTGTTAATCAAGAACTGGTGATAATGAGTTAAGGGATGGGGTTATTAATGGGTCACAAATTAGCTAGATAGAAAGAATTCTAGAAACTCATTAGTAACCTAGGACACGTAGTTGCACACCGAGACCAAAGCCTTAGATACAACGTCTATTATACATACTTATCGTATGCGGATTCTTTTAAAACAACTCAGGAACCGAAGATACTTAAGCTACAACAACGAGCGCGCATTTTGTGGTAATTCAGTACAAAGCAACACAGGTGAGTTCATTGCCCCTTTTCTAACATTTTGTTTTAAAACGCGGGGCTGAGAAGCATGCGTAAACTGTTTTATTTAAACTGTTTATTTAAATGCTTTTATTTATTATATGTTTACATATATATGTTTGTTGATACTCTTAGACTCCTGTCTAAGAAATTATTAAACAGATCAAGTTATCAATTGAATTTAAGTACTCTTATGAGTAATACCTTAAATTTAAATTCTAAATCAACCCTTAGTCCATCAAGTTCAAATTCAAGAATCTAAATTCAAAGTGAAATCAAATGAACATAATCAAAAGATCATATTCAAGGGATTCATAACTCAGTGTGTGATCTGAGACCCAAGAATCATAATCAAATCAACTATCATGGAAAATCATGGGAATTCAAAGAATCAAGAATCATGAGACTCAGGAAATCAGGAATCATAAATGTGTGTGAATCATTGAAATAATGAAATCATTATGATCTAATGAACTCATTAATACTCAAGTCAAGGTGGATGTCAGTTGTATATGGAATCAAGACCACGTGTAACACACATATAAAGTCCCACTCAGATGCAGAAGACCTTCGGGTCAGGCTGTAACGGGCAATAACATGAACGATCAAATGAAATCAATATCAAAGTCAAAATCATGAGAATCAAGAGATCAAGAATCACAGGATATCCTTAAAGTCTCACTCAGATGCAGAAGACCATTGGGTCAGGCTGTAACGGGCAAAACATTAAAGTCCCACTCAGATGCAGAAGACCATTGGGTCAAGCTGTAACGGGCAAATCATTAAAATCCCGCTCAGTTCAGGTGTACTCCTTGTGAGTTATGCCTGACATGGGTCACGTGTGAGAGGTTACAACTTGGACAACCACCAACAACTAAGTCTAACTGATTGAGTAAAATCATACCCAATCATCATGTCTTAGTTGTATTTAAATGTTTTATTTAATTATTAAATTAAATATTTGACATTTTACTATTATCACTGACTTTTTGGAAATCCTATATCTATGAGGAATTCAAGAGGATCAAAGGTAAATCAGGTTTCAAAATCATAATCAATTTCAGAGGTGTTGGGTAAAAATGCTTAATTATCATTAACAACAGTGTCATATGCATATTAGTATGTGGTGGGATAGCGTCTGGGCTTGACCCTTTCGTGATTCCCTATATATAAGCATACCGATGTGGATATTACATGTGGAGTTAATGAGGTTAGGGTCTTTACCGAAAGAGGTTTTCAAATCATTTTCAAGTCATATAGTTTATCTAAATCAGAGAGTGTTAGGTAAAAACGCTTAATTATCATTAATATCAATGTCCTATGCGGATTAGTATGTGGTGGGACGTCGTCTGGGCGGGGTTGTAGCCTTGACCCAGGGGTATGCCCTATATATAAGCATACCGATCTGGATGATACAGTTGATGTTAATGAGGTTAGGGTCTTTACCAAAGGAGGTTTTCAAATCATTTTCAAATCATAAAACTATATGAACTCACCAACCATGTGTTGACTTTATTTTTGCATGACTTCTCAGGTGACGAACAGGTCAACTAAGGAGTTATTCCTTTTGGACCAGGACTTCAGATAGAAGACTTAGCATTTTGGACCTGCATACTTTTAAAGACATCATTATACAAATTATTTTGTATATCTTGTGTAAATACAAGATAGAAATATATGATGTTAATGGTAGATTTACATTGTTAAATTATAAACAATACTGATGTAATTTAACTTTGTAATTCTATTATATTTAGCATTTCTCATTTGTATCATGTGCAATGTAAACAATCTGATCATCACGATTATCACTCACGATATCGCGCCCCGGGAACCTTCCGCCCGACGGGACAACCGATCCTATCCCGCCGGCTCGGGGTGTGACATCTATCATCTCCCACACCCCATGAACATTGAAAATCACTCGTATCCTCATAGCCCATACCGTGTAATTCGTAGAAGACAATACCATGCATTGAAGAGACATGATATTGTTTTCTTTAACAGTGACCAGGGCTTGATTTTCTGGTTGAGCCATGAACACGATCAGATCTGCTTACACCTTAAAGTTTGCTGCTTTATCCAAAAATCCAACCCTCTTGTGAACACCTCCTTGATCAAACTGCCTTGCTGTTGATCACCAACACAACCTGGTTGCAAACGACCTCTTCAGCCCCTCTGCCGATCTCGTTCTACTGCCCCCAAGCTCGTTGATTTCAACCTGCCGCACCAACAGCCCTCCTTGCTGATCACGACTTGAGATGATTACCCAAGAATCGGACTAATCTTCCTTCTTTTGGCTTATATCGAAGCTAATCAGCCCCTAATTGCACCGATTTTATTGCCAATTGAAGCTTCCCGTCGATAATGATTGCCGATCGGGAACAGATGCTTCCCGCCGATCGTGATTGCCGACCACTGCTCCTCGCCGATCACTCTTTCTTTGAGTCGCAGGTATGAGCTTTAAGCTCTGATACCAATTGATGTCTTCTGATGTCAATTCCCAGAACCCAAACGTGATGAGAACAAGAAAAAACACAGAACTTTTATTCTATTAAACGATTGGTACAATTAAAAACCATAAACCTAGACCCCTATTTATAATAAAACTATAAACCAAAAGTCAAACCTTATCCCTACAAACTTGCTGAAAAAACAAATCTAATCTAACTTTTAAACTCAATAGATAAACCAAAAACAAATTAAAACTTTAACCCTTTAACCTAATTAATTTACAAGATTAACCCAACAGGGCTAAATTTAAAGATTAATAAAGAAGTATGCCATTTCATGTGTTTTGATTTTGGGTTTAGTACTTAGTTGACAAAAGATATTGACATAGTAGAATCAGAGGGTGTATGAGTAAAAACTATATATTCTAGAAAGAAACTAGATGCAAAGCCAATTTCACAAAACAAACAAACTTAACAAGTATATTAATTCCTACTCTTTAATAGGGTCTAGGGGAGAAGGATAAAGACAAACCTTACCCCTATCCCAGTTGGGATAGAGAAGCTGTTCCGAAGGAGTCCCCGGCTCAAAGTTATCGTCTGAAATTAATCATCCCAAGGCTTTTAACGTTATTTTCACAAAATAAGTAAAATAACGTTAAAATTTGTACAATTTACTTTTCCTATTGAGGACTCACACATATATACATACATTATAAACAAACCCAAAAGGCCAATTAAATCCAAATCAACAATTATTATTCAGGTTTTTTCAATAAAAATTAAAACAATCTCATTCAAATTCAATAAAACAGATAGCTGAATAAAAAACAAACTCAATCAATATTGTATGTTTTAACTCATGAAAATCAAAATGATGCTAGAGATGAGGTGATGGCATGGGGGAGGGTACCACTTGAACTCTTAAACTCTTCTATCAACTTTGTAAGCAGAATCCCAGCAATATAAGATACGCCAGACACTGATACTGTGACAGTAATGTAGTAAACTATTGTTTTGAAGTACTAAAAAACCGTGCATTTATTAATATAAGCCTTGATCATTGCCAGTAACGAAACACATAGAAGAGACGTCACCACAACCACCATGAGTGCGAAGTCTTTATCATCTGTCTCGTGAAATGATAACCCGTATGCAACTGGCGCGATCATACCGAGCATGAGGAAGGATAGTATGGCAAGAAAAGCTTGCAGCATGAAGTAATTATCGCTATAACAATCATCTCTAAGCCTCCAATCCTGAGGACATGTTTTCATGATCAAAATAGTAGCTATTAAACATTTGTATATAATTAAACATTAGAGGTTTACTCACATTATAACCAAAGATAAATACGCCAATGATAATACATGCGAGTGCCAATAGTATGATGCTCACTGCAGCAAACTGAACTGTTAGTCGTTGTGATTTATTATTGAAAAATTAGGCTAAAACAAGGAAAGCTGGTATATTAATTAAAGAATTCCCTAAAGATTCATCACATATTCACAGGCCACCAAGATCATATTAACTATGCCAATGATATATTTAACCCTTGTATGTGGAAGTGGGTTGATTTGTCCTTAGTAAATGGTGCTAGGTTAAATTAGTGAAACTTTAAAACATAATCAAAGACTAGTTACATTAGTTGAAACTTGATAGTTTTCATGATGTAACTAGAATTTATACTAGCCCACTTGGTCTTGGGTTCAAACCCAAGCAAGGGTGAAATATTGGGTGTAGTGTAAAAGTAAGAGTATGATAGTATGACTGTTAAAAAAAAAAACTAGAATTTATAGCGTATTTTATGGTAACTCAAACTTAAAGAGTTAACATTTAAAATCAATCATGACCATCTATTTTAAATCCTTAAAACATATGTTTGGTTCATATTAAATCACATTGAATTTGATTTTTTTATTTAAAACCTATTTTTTATTCAATTTTAATTTGAATCACAAATTTATTTTTACGATTTAGAATAGGTGCTCATGATTGGCTTTAAAGGTTAACTCTTTAAAATTGAGTTATTATAATACAATCCCTTTAATATATATATATATATATATATATATATATATATATATATATAAAAGATTAATGAGAAAACATTCATTTTAGAGAAAACTTAGAAAACTAAATACAACTATTATCATTTTTTTTTGTTTTTTATTTTTCAGTTCTTTGTATTATAAGGTTATAAATATACAAAAAAAAATGTAGCTCACACATTAATAAATATATGTAGCTTGTACGTTGTATATATGTTCATTGTATGAGTTACATGTATCCAACTTTATAAGTTACATATTAAACTTCGTAAGCTAGATATATGTAATTTCTTGAGCTATATATCTTTATTAATTTTTTTATGCTTATAACATCTTAACCTTATAATTAAAAGTCAAGAAGTTTTTTTTTTTTAATTTGATTGGTTAGTGGGAGTTTTCTAAGTTTTTTTTTCAAACTCTCTTCTATGTATGTATGTAACATGTATGTATGTATGTAGGTATGTATGTATGTATGTATGTTTGTATGTATGTATGCATGCATGTATGTATAAACTTACGTGTAGAAGCATCAGAAGCGGCCGTAAATGCTACAACACTCAAGCTTGCAATCACCACCACTAAACCTCTATAAACACTTCTTTTCAAGATTTCTACAAGTGTAAATCAAATGTAAGCATATGATGGTTACAACAATCAGATTTCGTGTGAAAACAAAAGTAAACGTCAAATGTGTATATATCGTGTTTCTTCATAATTCTAGTTACTAGAATTAACATTAATTCAAATTTATAAAAAATGTACCAATAACGGTTTGACCATGAAAATATTTTTCATGGTTTATTAGTTCTTATAAGACTAACCGGTTGGTGGCATAATATCTTGTTTAAGTTTGACAGCAGGAAAAAAAATATATTAAGAAAATCTATGATTAAATGGAAATGAATGTTGAAATGTAATGTAGGTTTTAAAAATGTTAAGTGTAATGCTTTTCCAACATATCTAAATTAAAAGTTTCTCCGTGACCTGTACGTGACGTACTGCTTTAGAACTAGCGAATGCCTGCTTGTAAGACCATATGTGTTACCGTATGTGATGGGGCGTGAGGGGCAGTAGCGTGACCAGCATGGAACCATCACGGGGTGACCAACTTTTGAAAAAATAAATATTTTTTATCTCCAATGGCTCTTTTGACCGTTTGAACCAAATTTTTTATTTTACCTGTATAAACCCATTCAACCCACAAAAAAACAATACTTACACTCTCTCAAATATTTTTAACTTTATAAAAATTTCTACTCTTATTTCTTCATAAAACTTCTACACACTATGGATCCAAGCAACCTGTTTAACCACAACGTTTCCGAAACCCAACCGGAACCTGACGTTGAGGTGGTTTCGGAAACACAAGCTGAACCTCAACCGGCTACATCGCGATGCAAGCACAAACAAAAGGAAGTATCCGAAAAAACAACAAAATCAACCATTACTCGAGGGTTGGAAATTGAGGAGGTGGCACTAGCTCGTGCCAACATTGATGTTTCTGAAGATTCGTCCGTTGGTAATAACCGAACGAGTATGTAATTTTGGAAACATGTTAGAGCCCAGTTTTTTTAGCAATGGGTCGTGACTCCTACAGGACGAACGCCATGATTTCCGGAAAATTGAGCGACTTACAACGTAAAGTCGCGAAATTTAACGGAGTATGGATTCAACACCACAACAACCGAAAAAATGGTGAGAATGATGAAACGGTCATGAACGAGGCGTTGATGACCGATGCTAGAGAAAACGGGTCATTTTCTTATATCGCGGCATGACATGTTATGAGAAAACCAACAAAATGACATCTCATCCCAAAGTTACAAACTTCGAAACAGACGAAGACGTTATCGTCCGGAAAATACACGACCACTCAATCCGACTCCATCAGTTGATGTTTCCTTAACTTAAACGAGTCGGATGACGAAGTCGAGATGGACATGCTCCCACCCTCTACTCAACGTCCGTCCGGTTGAAACAATAAGGGAAAACGACCACAAGCATTGTCTTCAACCGATTACAAAGACACGTTGAAGACACATGGGCACATGGCCTAAGAATGAATACATAGGGGCATTACCATTTTCACGAACTGCAGTTTTTGGGTCTTCTTCGGTAGATGGAGATGCAAGAGTGATGCTCGAATCTGGTTTTTTTCGGAAGATGTCAAACATGTTAAAACACATGTTGCCTGATTAAGAAACGGGATTGGATTAGATACAGATCGAGTGTATGGTATAATTAATAGTATTTAGGACCGTCACTTGACATTTTGAACAACCTTATATATATATACTAGGTTGGTACCCCGTGTATTACATGGGTTGAATAAAAAAATATAATAAATAATTATCAATTAAAATTTAAATACTATAACATGATATTTAAAATGACATGTGATTAATTTTATATATTTAATACTTTAAGTAATAAAATAATTATATTTTTTATTTAAATACTAAGTTTTTTAAAGTTTGTTTCTTTAAACATGTCATTTTGAAAAACTGTTTTTGAAATTTTATATTTTATAATAATTTGATTTTTTTAAAAGAAAACGTTTTTTAATATTAATATATTTTTAATATATGAAAAAAACTTTTTCTTTTAATTTTAAAATATATAAAGGTATATTTAATATTTAATATTATGAATTATGGTTTATATAATATGTATTTAATAGGAGAGAGAGGTGGGAAAATTAAAGTCTATGTGCTCTAGGAAGGTGAAATGCGTCCATAAAAAAATATTTATTATAATAGATAAATTTGTTAAATCGTTATTTTTTCTCCTATTATGTTGATTGAATAAATATAAGTTTTTGAGTTTCTAATTTTATATTTTATAATAATTTTTTTTCGTTTAATTTTTTTACAATTGATAATTTTATATTTTAACTTTACTTTTCATTTATTTATAGGTAGACAATTTTATTATTTTAAACATAATTATTCATTTTCCATTATTTATTAAGATGAAAACATTAATTGAAGAGAGAGAGGCGGGAAATTTACAAGTTGAATTAACCAGAAATTGACATGTGGCATAAGAAAACTTTTATTTATTATATTAGATAGATAAGGGAGAGATATTTTGGAAACCCACTTGAGTTGATGAAACTTTGGAATCTTTGAAAAAACAATGTAAACAAACCTAATTTTTTTTAGAGTAAACTTCTCTTTTGCTCCATGTGGTTTGACAATATTAACCATTTTGCTCCAAAACTTTCAAAATGATCATTATGCTCCTTGTGGTTTGACAGTTTAATCATTTTGCTCCCTGTGGTTTGACAATTATAACCATTTTGCTCCCTGTGGTTTCGAAAAAAATAGAGTATAATGGAGATATATTCGAAAAGTTTGGAGCAAAATGATTAAAATGTCAAAGCACAGGGAGCATAATGATCATTTTGAAAGTTTTGGAGCAAAATGGTTAATATTGTCAAACCACATGGAGCAAAAGAGAAGTTTACTCTTTTTTTTTTAATTTGTTTTATAGTTTTGTAACACCATTTAAAAAAAATGGCTCGGCGCTTTTTTCATTTTTTTTATAAAATTGACCCTAATGATGTTACAAAACTATAAAAAAAATTAAAAAAAATTAGGTTTGTTTACATTGTTTTTTTCAAAGTTTCTAAAGTTTCTTCAACTCAAGTGGGTTTCCAATTTATACATGCCCTATATATATATATATATTACATACATAGAGGAATGTTCAATTAAAAATCATTGTTAATTGAGAACAAAAGAATCATTTCTAGTGAAAGTTTAAAAGATATAAAAGTAAATTTTCTATACTTTAAATAAAAATTACTATTATATTCTTAAATTTTTATTCTTAAATTATGTGGTTATAATGACTCTTTATAATTTTTAAGGTATTGGTTATTCACGCACCCATCTTTTTTAATTCAACACCCTCACCGACCCTATACGTCTCGTATATGTCTATACGTGGCGTATAGCCCCGTGTATAGATCTATACTTCACGTATAGGTCCCCAATCATTGGCACTGACACTCAATGATTGGTCACGTATAAAGCCACGTATAGGACCTATACGACACGTATAGGTCTATACGCCTCGTATAAGTCTCCAATCATTGACACTGACAAATTCTGACACTCAATCATTGCCCCCCGTCTAGTATAGACCTATACAAGACGTATATGAGGTGTGAGATGGGTGGGGTGGGTGTGTAAATAACACAACCCTTTTTAAAACTTGTTAGACAGGTATTATTTAACCTTGCAGATTAATGAAGAAACTAAAGCAAGAAAGGCATCCTAAAAGCTGTGGCGCATCCATATCGTCATACATATCGTACGACCGAACATCACCAAAAGACGGCAAACGTTGTAGGCCTGCCAAAAATACAAGGACAACACTAAAGTTAGAAATAGTAAGAAAAGACATGAGAATTTAAATTGTTACGAGTAGCGATGTAAACGAACGGAACACGAATGAGTCTTTGTTCGTTTAACTTTTAACTTGTTCACGAAAGGCTCTTGAACGCTAACCGAACAAAAATTTTTGTTCTTTAGTTAAGGAATTGAATTTGATCACGAACGAAATAAACACATTATTTAAACAATAAAAATCAATATAGAGATAATCATTTATATAAATACAAAGTTATACAATTTGTATAAAAATAAAAAATAAAAAATAATTATCATAATACAAAACAAAATTTAAAAGTAATAGCTCTAATTGAAATTATCTTAAACTAATATTTCAAAAACATTAGTTTTACATTTATTTGTTTTTAAAAGATACAAATTACAAATGACTATATTTAAGCTTAAATAATATGGTATTAAATTAAAAATAATAAATAATAAATATACAACTTATTTAATTAATATATGAACGTAAACGAGCACCTTACAAAATGTTTACGAACACAAATGAACGAACATGACCTCTGTTCATGTCCGTTCAGTTAACTAAACGAACGTAAATTTCTTGTTCATATTCGTTCCTTTTCTAAACGAACGAACATAAAGAGCTTCCTGTCAAACGGTTCACAAATTATTTGCTGAACGTTCGGTTCGCTTACAACTATTGTTAAGAGTCACGTACAAAATTACTAAATTTGTAAGGCGGTGCTCTCTTAGTTTCTTGTGGTCGATGTCGCCAATAACACTCGTGATTCATGTATGATAACCACCAAAAATTACGAGAGAAATGAGCTTTTCACTAAGCCAGCGAATATAGGAGGGTCGGGTCGGGTTGCGTAATGGGTTAGGATGAGTACGAGTCAAGACACGTTTAAGCAAAATAAGTTTGAGTCTAAATGAGTTGTTTTTTAAAAAACATCAATTTATTTTAAGTCAAATATGTTAGAAATAAACAAATGATATATTTGAATAAAGTTTCTCATCATATATGTTATTGACTATTCTTATCTTTTTGGATTTATTTGATTTATATAGTTTTCAGATTACTCTTATTGTTTTAAGATGTTGCATATCTTAACGTATATTATGTTATAATGTTATATATTTTAATCTAAATACAATAATTGTTCACATTCACAAACTTATTTACGTTGCATCATGTCAAAATTGTCACCCTTAATTTTCACAAAGGGAGGTTTACTAAATTTCCACTTTCTTTCACTTCTGTCGTACATAAAGGACTCGGGTAAACACTAAACAACGAAAATGAAAAGTGGATACAAAAGTATAGGAAAATATTTATTTGCTAAAATGAAAGAAAGGAAAATAACGTAAATTAAAAATGAATAAAAAAAGTTTTGGAAAATTATTATTCATTATCCAACCCACTTGTTATTCTGTATATAGAATATATATTAGGTGAGTTATTGGTGGTTGTTTGGTATCATTTTAATGGTCATTCAGAAACTATCTTTTAATGATTTAATGGTTAAGAGGTAACCTTAAATCTTAATGATTAAAAGACTAAATCTTAAAGTTACCTTTTAAACATTCAGATTTAAGGTTACATAATTAACCATTAAGAGACTATGAATCTTTAAGAGGAATTAAGAGTCTACAAAACAAACCCTTAGTAGTGTAAGTTAGTAGTGTTAGAAGCCGGCCAATTGAATAATGCTACAAACAACCCATTGATGTATGAGAAAAATGTCTTGTTAAATACATTTTTCATGTGTATAGTGATAAATTGTAGCACCTGTTCTTTTTATAAAATGAAAGAAAAGACACTTGCGGTGTTAGTTATTAATCAAGAGAGTTAGAGGAAGGACTAAAGATTAACTTTCGGCCAAAGGGAAGAAACCTTCGGACAAGAAAGTTTAAATTAGAGGTGTGCACACCAGTTGTTTTTGGAGCCGTTTCCAGTTCAGGTCAATAAAGTCAATAATCGGTTCTAGTTTTTGACCGGTTACGATCGATTTTTGGCTGGTTCCGGTTTTGTTTTCTCTGAAAAATTGAAACGCTTATATCCGTCGATTTGGGTAGGACCGGTTCCGGTTTGGATAATCAGTTCCGGTTCCGAAAGTTTGGGAACTTATAAACATAGTAAAGTTTAAAGCACCATAAAGTTTTAAGTAGATTAGATGGAACATTGCATTCCCATGTTTTGAACCTAAACTTTGATGGGGTACGAAACTAACATCAAAAAGAAACTTTCAAACCATAGTATGACTCTCAACATGATAAACATTAATCTTTTCTTAAATTTTTAAGCAAGAACCTAAAGAAAGTTAGGGTCTTATATGATACGAGAAATGAATCAACGTATGTTGTGAACTTATGATATGTTATTGAGGAACTTTAGCTGCTAGCCAGAGTTGTCTTATTTTAAAAGTTTTCCTTAAATGCTTTAAAACAATTTTGAAACTGGTATGCATGCTATTGTAATTTGTAAATGTCTTGATTAGAACTACATATATGTGATAAAAGTGCATGTTTTGAATGACGATTATGTGCCTGAGAAACAAATGGTTCTATGAATGTGCTGAATGATATGACTGATGTTAAATGAATGATGCTTTTTTATGTGAATTATGAATGATGTTTTCTTTGTTCAATTAATAAAGAAATACGTAACTCACATGATAAAAGATGATATTATTAGACATTTGGACATTTTGACTTGTGATAAAGGGTCTAACATATAATTTGATTGTGTGTGTCTACCTACAAGAGGTGCTTGGTTAATTGAGAATATTCGTACCAACAAACTTTTGAATAGATATCGTTACACCAAGTTGTGGGATGCCTCCTGGAACCTCAACCCCTAATCACTACGTACTATTATATAGGAAAAAACTAAAAAAATTAATCACAATCATTACTAATATTTTTTTTTCTTCATGTTTGTTTCTTTTTATTATAAGATAAGAAATGTGCAAAAAGAAAAAAAAATATATGCATCTCATATTATTACATATATGTAACGTGTATGTTACACTTACTACTTGCATATATGTAACTTTCTGATTTACATATACGTAACTTCGTAATCTACATATTTTATTTAAAATTTTATTTTTCTTTATAATATTTTTAACCTTATAATAAAAAAAATATGAAAGAAAAATTTAAATTTTTTTTATTAGTATGAATTTTCTTAGTTTTTTAAAAAATAAAGAGTTTTCTAAAAAATAAGGAGTTTTCTTATAAACTTTTTTGTTAGTATGAATTTTCTTAGTTTTCTAAAAAATAAAGACTTTTCTTATAAACCTTCCTGTATATATATAACTTGCACATTATGAACAACAAATTAAAATTACGTGAAAAAACGACAATTAATTATAAACACTTAAATAAAGGTCTTAATCATTTAATTAGATTGTATATGTTCTAATGTTTAATTAGCTTGTTCACTCTCAGCAATTCTTATATCTGAAGCATAGGCTTGACAAGCATGACTGAAAGATGGTAATTTGCTGAAATCTGCAAATAAAATTATGGTTTTTAAACGGGTTATTTGGCTGAAATCTGCAAATAAAATTATGAACTCAACAAATTCTGGATTCAAGCTTTAAAACCAAAAGCGATATAATAACCGAAACCGGTTAACCGAACCGGTTAACTGCCAAATTAATAACCAATTTTATACTGAGTTGGACCTGTTAACCGGTTTTTTCTCTTGAAACCTCATACCAATCATAAACCGTCGGTTATTTCAAAAACCTAAAACCGATTCCATTAACCGGTTTTTTTTTGTGCGTCTCTAGCACGCTGTAGCCTTTAAACCCTTTAGAGAAATATTGCAAAAGATTTTTTTTTTATAAGTCAACTTAATTACATTTCATAGGACTATTCTCCAAAGTTACCCCAAAATCCCAAATAGGAAATATGTCACTAATAGTAACAAATTTTGTTACGTGTTTCAATTAAGTCATAAAAAACTTTTTATCTTTTTAAAGTCACTCAACTTTCACAAAGTATTCCAATCATGTGTAATTTTTTTATATATATTTAAATTTATTAAAATTAACCTAGACAAATGAATCATATATAAATATTATAAGTATTTAACTAACTTAATTTCACTTAAATTTAACAATTTTGAAACTTTGTTATTAATTCGTAAATTTGTTTTCTTCATTATTACATCTTATTTTAAGTTATTAAAAAATTCACTTATTATTAATAAATATTCATATATGTTTCTTTTGCATTTATTAATTTTAAAAATTTTAAATATTTATATAAAAATTACATATTTTTGGAACACTTGGTAAAGTTGAGTGACTTTAAAGAAACAATTGAAACACTTGAGAAACTCGATTACTATTAGGTGACAAATTCCAAATTTCATATATATATATATATATATATTTATATATCACCAAATTGAAATCTTTTGTTTTATTGATATTCAACAAATAACCAAATTTTATAGTTGTTACCTCTTGTAGTACCAATATCAATCACGGTACAATCATTGGAAGATCCTGCAAAATGAAAGGATTAAATTTAGTACCATCAAAATACATCTTTTTAATCATGCGTGACATGTATCCGGTTACTTGCTAGATCCGATCATAAAGAGTCGATCTTCTGTTAATTAAGATCCTCAACATGTTATTTTTAGAAACTAACACTTGTATCATGTTAAAAAAAACATTAAAACAATTACAAATGTGCACACATATATGCATATAGCTAGTGCATATGCAAACTTAATTAAGCAAGAATAGCAACCGATGAGAATTAGGTCTGGTTCTGTCTCTCCCAGATGCAGCGTCGTGGGTTGATACATTAATGGCACCTGTGGTAAGATTTCATTCAACATGGCTTCTGCCCCTTCCTCCACCTCTTGCCGCCATTGCTCCGCCACAACAACAGTCATGTTTTCCACTTTTCTTAAGCTCAAGCTTGTGGGATATTTGGATTTTGATGTATGTATGTTTGGATGAGATCCTGTATTGTTTTTTATAGTTGAATCTGGAATTAAGTTTATAACAAATTAAAGTAGTTAGCATGTAATACGTTCACATTGTCTTGTTTTTAAATAAAGTCAAATAATTATTTTACTATAAAGTTATTTGTTAGATCCAAAATAATACGCAGTTTCATTATATTTTAATTTGCACATGCAATGTTGTTTTCTTTTATTAATTGAAGTCAAATAAATTTTTTACTATAAAGTTATTTTTTAGTTAGATCCAAAATAATATGTTTTGTTTTCTTGTTATTATATGAAGTCAAAAAATTATATTACTATAAGGTTATTTGTTAGATTCAACATAACATTGTACGTTTCATTATATTTAGCACTTGCAATATTGTATTCTTTTTAATAAAAAAAAATATATGATTGTAACGAATCTAATCAATCTAACACTGATTCAAAGGTAAAATGAATATGGTTAAAGGTGCTAACCAAGCTATACTAAAACTAGACTCGTTAAAAAGCAAACTCGAGCCAAGTCTACAAAATGTTCAAGATGATCTGGAGCTAAGTTAAAGTTTGTCTAATATACGACGTTGAGCCTTGATTACCTTCATCTAAGAACCGTAAAATCACAAAACTTCCAGCTCTACTTTTACACCTTTTCAGTCATGAACTTGAATTGTAACCACTTACGTACAAAGAAAGTAAGAAACCTAGTGATATTAAGTTGTGTAGCAAATGTATTCATCTTAGGTAATTATGTGAAAGAACCTCGTGACCATGGTGGTCTCGCACAAGTTGTTGCAGACGATTTTATGATCCGAGGCATGTACAAAGTGGAATCACGAGGGGGCCGACAATGTTAGAAACTAGTTCTTGTTCATCAAGAAGAAGAAGTAAAGAGAAGCAAAAATCATGGTTCATTCGAAATATGAAGGATGCATGTGAAGGGAAATTATTTTTAAATTTGTGTGATTCACATAAAAAAAGGTTATTTCTTTATCTGTGTTTGATCAGATTTTTTTTCGTATGTTTCAAGATCACAAGTTGTGAATCTGTTTTCTGGTCTCGAACATAGTTGTTCAGGCATCGTTCCTGATCCAAAACTTTTGGCAAGTCAGAGTCACGAGGGGTTATGTTTGACCTCGCACAAGGTGGTGCAAGTGTTGGCTCTTATCTGGAGTTTTTGGAGAGAATGAAATCACAAGGGACCTTGCAGATTTAAAATTTGTATCCTGTTTATGAAAGGAGACTATGATTGGTTTTTTTACTTGATCAAAAGTTACACATTGAGATGATTTTTTTTGAAGTCCAAATGCAGTAGAAAATTGAAGATTTAAGAGGTTGTGAAGCACTCAACATGAAAGACCAAGAATAAGGAAGACTTAAACTTGGATCAACAATTAGGGGTGATTGTTAGCCTTAATTGTTAATCAAGTTTGTTTAAAAGTTAGTGTTTCTATCATATTACAAGTCTAGGGGAATATTTGTTATTATGTCAAAGTTATAGTTTACGTTTAATATGTGTTAGTGTTAGAACTAGAGGGGGTATATGTTAAACCTCTAAATATGTAATCTGTACATATACATCACCGGATAGGCGGATAGTATTGGATATTATTATAATTGATTGTGTCTATCTTTTATTCCTAGAAATAAGGTTTATTTTTGGTTCTGATTTCCATGCATTACAATTGTATATGTACGTGACTTTCTCTTTGAAAAGAATCAAGAACTTTTGCTGCAATCTGTACACCATTTTCTTCATGGTATCAGAGCGAAGCAATCAAAATTAAGATCCTCAATACCTTTCGGATGGCAGGAGACAAAGAGACGTCGGAAAGTGGCGGAGATGTCATTGACGCAAACTCTGTCTACTACCTCCATCCGTCCGATTACCCGAAACAAATTCAAGTAAACGAGAGTTTGAATGACAACAACTTCAATGATTGGAGTCAAGAGATGACAAATTTTTTATTCGCCAAGAACAAGATTGGATTCGTTGACGGATCCATACCGAAACCAGAAAAGACCGATCGAAAGTATATGAATTGGATGAGGTGTGACGCCATGATCAAAGGATGGCTCACGTCGGCAATGGACAAAGAGATCAGGACCAGTGTTAAATACGCACTTACAGCGGCGGAGATGTGGAAAGATCTTCAGGAGAGATTCGGTAAAGAAAGTGCGCCAAGGATGTACGAATTAAAACAATCGATTTCTTCAACTAGACAAGAGGGCCTTTCTGTTTCGGCTTACTTCACAAAATTAAGATGCCTATGGGACGAAATCGATACAGCACTACCACCTCCTCATTGTGATTGCCAAGGATGTAAGTGCAACATGGGAAAGAAATTGATTGACATAAAAGAAAAGGAACGAACGTATGAGTTTTTAATGGGGTTAAGTCTCGAATTTTCAGTGATTCGTACACAAATCTTGGCTATGAAACCTACGCCAACTTTGGGAGCCACATATCACCTCGTTGCAGAAGATGAGAAACAACGAAACATCACGACGGGGAAGAAAACTAACATGGAGGCAGCAGCGTTCCAAGCTTGGCAGCCAACAAAAAGGGATTCTCAAACTCCAAAGAAGCCGGCATGGCAGAAAGTAGAAAGGACCCAACCCGACACAAAATCCGAACTTTGCACCCATTGTGGTAAAACCGGACACGTGAAGGAAGGTTGTTTCAAGCGAATAGGCTATCCTGAATGGTGGCCAGGGAAAGGCAAGAAGGAAGTAGTAAAGCCGAAAGTTGCAGTGGTTGAAAGTAATACAAGTCCTATACCTGGTTTAGATGATGAGCAATACAGCATGTTTCTCAAGTTCTTTGGAAAGAAAGAAGGAACTTCAAAGGATACTTCATGTCCTACGGCTAACATGGCAGGTAGATTCGGTGAGGAAGGTAACTGGATCGTAGATACCGGCGCAACAGAATCAATGACTTACATGCAAACCTTACTTAAAAATGTCAAGCTAAATAATTATGAGGCACCTGTCACTATCCCTAACGGTGACGCCATTCCAGTTAAAGGAAGAGGCGAAATCGTGTTAAAGGGAGGGGTAAAAGTCAATGGGGTTTTATTTGTGCCAAATTTTAAATGCAATTTGCTTTCTGTTAGTCGCATGACTAAAGATTTGCAATGTGCAATTACCTTTTTTCCTGATTTCTTTGTCATACAGGGCTTGAGGATGAGGAACTTGATTGGGACGGGTAGATGCATCGGAGGACTTTACAGAATGGGGGAGGCTCAAATTGGACCAGAAGCTCTAACAGCAACAAGTTCGGATATATGGCATAAAAGATTGGGTCACCCGTCTAATGTGAAGCTCTCTCATATTACTTGTTTTGACAATTCAGTTTCGTTTTTAAGCAAGATTTTTTGTGATTCATGTGTTAAGGCAAAATTGACCAGAACACCTTTTCCTTTGAGTTCAATAAAAACTAGTTCTTGTTTTGATATGGTCCATTGTGATATTTGGGGAGGTTATAGAACACCGTCGTTATCATTAGGAAATTATTTTCTTACCCTCGTTGATGATTTTAGTAGGGCGACTTGGGTTTACATCTTAAAACACAAGCATGAAGCTAGTGAACACATAATCAATTTTTACAAAATGGTGGAAACACAATTTGAAAAGAAAATTAAACGATTTCGTTGTGACAACGGAGGGGAATTTACATCGAACTCTATGAAAGCATTTTATAATGATCGGGGAATAATTTTGGAGACCACGTGTCCGCACACACCCCAACAAAATGGTGTTGTCGAACGGAAACATCGACACCTTTTGGAGGTCGCTCGTGTCTTACGATTTGAAGCGGGTTTACCTATAAAATTTTGGGGGGAATGTGTTTTGACAGCAGCCTATATTATCAATCGACTTCCCTCAAAGGTCTTGAAATTCAAAACACCTTACGAACTCGTTTTTGAAAAGAAACCGAAATATGAGCATCTAAAGGTTTTTGGGTGTTTAACCTACTACCGAAATAATGAGACCGGGGGAGACAAATTTGCACCACGAGGAAGGATTGGGATTTTCGTTGGCTATCCTTTTGGGGTTAAGGGTTATAAAGTTTATGATCTGGAAAAAGGGAAAATAGTTAACTCAAGAGACGTTATGTTTGTAGAAAACGTGTTCCCTTTTTTGAATAAAAACAAAACAATAACAGATGAAGATGAGAAAATATTAGAGGATTGCTGGGCCCACCATGATGTTGAAACAAGTAATGCACAAGAGAATGTTGAGGACAACGTTGAAATCCCCAATCAAACAGTTCATGAGGAATTATCTCAAACTGATCACGAGCCCACAGAGGAGGAAAATGGGCCAGACCAACAGAATAGTGAATTGCATGTGGAGGATGGTTTGGACCAAGCCCAACGTGATTCCCATGCTTCTGATGAAGTTCAAAATGTTGTTTCCAGTGATGAAAATGTTTCTCAAAGATCCACCAGAACAAGATCGCAACCTCTGAAATTCAAAGACTTTCAAGTAAAGCTCCCCCTTCTGTCGATCATGCAAACCCGGTCACAAATCAAGCTTCCTCCACGGTACATCCTTTAGCTCACTACATTTCTTATGATAATTTTAATGCTAATCATAAAGCCTTTCTTTCGGCCATCACTTCACATGATGAGCCCAAGACGTTTTATGAGGCATCTCAGGATGAAAATTGGAAGGAAGCAATGAAGAAGGAGATTAAGGCCCTTGAACAAAACAACACATGGTCACTTGAGAATCTCCCAGAAGGAAAGAAACCAATTGATTCAAAGTGGGTTTACAAAATAAAGTATAAACCCAACGGGGAGATCGAGAGATACAAGGCCCGATTAGTTGCAAAAGGGTTCACTCAAGTAGAGGGCATCGATTATCATGAAACATTCGCCCCTGTCGCAAAACTGGTAACGATGCGGACACTTTTGGCGGTAGCAGTCAAACGTGACTGGCACATTCATCAGTTAGATGTGAACAATGCATTTTTGCATGGTGATTTGCATGAGGAAGTTTATATGAAAATTCCACAGGGTTTCACCAAAGGACATGAAAATAAAGTCTGCCGCCTTCGAAAGTCTATTTATGGACTTAAACAGGCTTCAAGAAATTGGTACCATAAGTTCACTGAAACGCTGTTAGAGCTCGGCTTCGTACAGTCAAGGGCAGATTATTCGCTTTTTGTTTACAAGAGAAATGGAATTATTATGACAGCCCTAATCTATGTGGATGATGTAATTTTGATGGGTGATGATTTGCAAACTATACACTTCGTAAAGACACATCTACATGAAAGGTTTAGCATTAAGGATTTGGGCACATTAAAGTACTTCTTAGGAATAGAAGTAGCACGCACGCGAGCGGGTCTAGTGCTAAGCCAACGTAAGTACACCCTTGATTTGCTAGAAGAAAGTGGCCATCTAGGGTGTAAACCAAGCAATTTTCCAATGGAGCAAAATCTTAAAATAGATGCGGGAATGGATGAAGAGAAGGTTGATGCGAACTTGTATCGACGTCTTGTGGGAAAAATGTTGTATCTACAGGCCACAAGGCCTGATGTCACCTATGCGGTGAATGTATTAAGTCAGTTCGTTGCTGATCCGCGAGACAACCATATGAAGGCGGCTGTTAGAGTATTAAGATATCTCAAATCTACTCCGGGCCAAGGTATTTTATTACCGAAAGATGGTGATATAAGTCTAATCGCATATTCAGATGCAGATTGGCTCGGATGTCAAGTGACTAGGCGTTCACGAACAGGATATTTATTACTTCTTGGAGGAGCTCCGATATCTTGGAAGTCAAAGAAACAATCAATAGTGTCTCGGTCCTCGGCAGAAGCAGAATATAGAGCTTTAGCAGCCACAGTGTGTGAAGTCCTTTGGGTCAGGTCCTTATTGACCGAGGTTGATGCTAAGCAGCAAGAAAGTACAACCATTTATTGTGACAATCAAGCAGCAAAACAAATAGCAAACAATCATGTTTTCCATGAAAGAACTAAGCACGTAGAGATGGACTGCTATTTCGTTCGTGAACGTGTAGAATCAAAAGAAGTGACACCAGTTCATATTCATACGAGTCTACAGATTGCAGTCGTGTTTACTAAGCCTCTCGGAGCTCAGCATTTAAAGGGGTTACTTGTCAAGTTGGGCATTAAAGATTTACACGCTCCAACTTGAGGGGGAGTATTGGATATTATTATAATTGATTGTGTCTATCTTTTATTCCTAGAAATAAGGTTTATTTTTGGTTCTGATTTCCATGCATTACAATTGTATATGTACGTGACTTTCTCTTTGAAAAGAATCAAGAACTTTTGCTGCAATCTGTACACCATTTTCTTCAGATAGAACACTCCGATATCTCAGTTCAATCATATATTTTGATTATTATATTTCTCTCAATCTCTTCATGTTCCCTATTTTTTGGGCATCAAACTAAGGGTTCAATGGGCTCAATATGAAGAGAGTCTCCGGCCTAACACTGCACAAATATGTGAAAGTAGAAGTAAGATTAAAGGGTGTGTGAGTTGATGGTTTTAAGAAAAAAAATGCATGAGAGATCTTTTGTACAAATATTGTTACTAATTAGACTATATATCTTGATAATGGCTTTCGTTTGTTAATGTGAACGATATATATTAGATAACAATTAGTTTTTTTTAACGGCACATGGTCCTGTCGTGCTACCTTTAGTTATCCTGCGGTTGGTAACTAAGACCGATTCCTAGATCGCCGACCATGAGACCTTTCCATCCTGATGCGTGGGAACCCCATGGAATAGGTAAACCCTCACCCCTATTGGTTCAGAACCCCTCACATAATATCCATTAAAGTGTCACCACTAAGACTTGAACCATGGTCTCCAAAAGAAAAAGGTCAAGCCTTAACCATCAGGCTAACTTTGTTGGATAGATATCAATTAGTTAACTAAGAAATTCAAAACCTGCGATGATTTTCTTAATGTTCAGATTATATGATAGATTATATGATTAAAAAGTTGATAATATGACGTAGAAGAGAAAGTGCATTTACTTTTCTATTTAAGTTTCATATGAATAAGATATTTTCTTTCATTTTCAAAGTTATTTTCGTATTTATTTTACAAATACAATTGCTTTGAGATAATTGATAAAGTATTTCTTTCTAAATTAACTTGAGAGGACGAAACCTAGTGGTACCAAGGACCAAACTGTGTAGGAAATGTGATCTTAGGTAACAATGTGTAAAATTAAAGGTAGGATTAGAGGATGTGTGAGTTAAGGATTTAAAAAAAAATATATGAAAAGATAAATTATTTCTATGCACGCTGGTACCAATAACCGCAAATCTTTTAGAAAGAATCGATTATATTACTATTTTTATTTGCTGGAAATAACTTTCCTCATAAATATGTTTACTATGTTAGAATTTAAGTTAATTCATTTACTTTGGGTTTTATTATTTTAGTACGTATATAAAACTTATTAAATATGGGCCAAAGTGTAACATTTCTGAAATTTAATAAACAATTATATTTAATAACCGAATTATGACGTCACTTGAAACTTCATTTATAAGAGTATACACATTCATAATGTAAGTGTACAAAATAAAACAATAATAATAAATATATATATATATAAACAAATTTAATGTAATTTAATATACATACATATAAATACATATGTATGTAGTGGGTATGAAAATTATTTATAATTATATAATTTAAACAAATAAATCATATCACATTATGATAGTTAAAATAGTTTACAAAATGATCTCATAAAAGATTTTATAAAATTTAAACAAATAATTTTGTCATAATTATATAATTTTAAATTAAGCATTTATAAGCTTTTGAAATAATAAATAAAAACATTTATGAATTTTTAACTTAGATCGTAAGATTCATTTATAAACTTTAATTATGGATAAATAAAAAAAAGGGTCAAATAATTTTGTTGTAATTTTTATAATAACATTTAAAATAATGTTTTATAAAAAGATAATCAAATCATATTAATTGTAATTTTAAACAAATTATAACAATTAAAAACAAGATTTTAGAAAAGTTGAGGGTTAAAAGTGACAAATTTGAAACTGGAATTACTAGGGAAAAACCAAGGGGCATTATTGCCATATCCCCAAAGTACCCTCACTCCTTACCCATTATAACTCCTGGATCGACCCATATCCCGTTTTAGACCTGAATTCGGATCCAGCCATTCTTAAACGATTACAACTAATCAAATGTATATTTAGCAATGATTCGAAGCGCGTAATCGGTCCAGCATATTAATTTGATTGATCAATCAGCATTTATGTTACAATCATTACCCAAAAAATCCAACACAAAACGCGTTTATCAAAACCTAATCAAACGAGTAGAAAACTCGAATTAATCAAGCCACTAACTCTTCTAGTATTTTCGAAACCTTCTGTGCAAATAGAACTCAAGAACCACTGCTAATCATCACGAATCAAGATCTTCAACCTCTCGGCTCGTTCGTTAACTGTTCATCAGTCGACTTACATTAAATCGTAATCATAGGTAAGTGTTTCTTACACCATTCAACTCGTTTTTCCATTTAGAACAAAAGCCCTATGGTTTCATCAACAATAAGATTCATAAACTGTGACATCTCGCAATTTCCAGGTCAGCATTCATCTTATTTTAATAATAATGTATATTATTATTTCATACGTGGCACTAGAATAATTGTATTTAGTGTGACACGTGGCACAACAGTTTAAACGCACCGATAATTCGAGGAATTATCGCACAACATTCGCATGTGTCTTGAATAACAAACGTTGGTGAACGGATCAAACCACAGTACACTTTCATTGCACAATTAGGTTCCGTAGAACCTAAGTTTGTAGAACGATGTCCATATGTCGAGAAACGATAATCGTAAATGTGAAATACGAGAAAATCGCTTCAAAACTATGAAATTGGGCTTATTGGGCCTGAAAAATGGGCCAGGCGGTACGCCTGACCCGGCACCCTGACCCCAGGCGATGCGCGCGGGAAAGGGAGATGCGCCTCTCACCGGATTCATCCGCGCGTAACGACTGGATACCATGGCCACTCGACAGGCGATACGCCTGGAAGCTAAACACGCAAAATCTTGATAAAATCAAGAATAATCATTTCTTAACCACTCTATAACTCTTTTCTCGAGCTCTAGACCCTCTTGTTCGTCATTTTCGCCTGCAACATCACTCTTGAACCTCTGGAAGCCATTGTTGGGGCTTTGGGAACTCAAAATCGAAGATAGGAAGCTTGGAGCTAGTCATCGACAACATCATCGCTTGTGACGACCCAAGAGCTATTCTCAGGAGGTTTTCAAGCTGCTACAGATCTGTTCGAGCTTCATCTTGTCGATCCAAGGTTTCATAAGGTAGTATATGTGCTTAGTCTAGCTTAAAAACACCCATACACTCACATGCAAGCACTATATTGCACATGCAAGCACACATCCGCAACATGCACGGAATTCTTAAGTTTAAATCTAGGTTTGTTGATTTCAATGGGTTTCTTTATGATCTATGATGTTTATATGGTGATTTGTGACGATCCATGATAAGGTGTGTCACTAGAATACTAGGTTTGGTCATAACTTGATGCGATGATAGCATGCATGCACGATCTAAGTCATTTTAGATGATGTTGAATAATGTTATATGATTATAATTGTTGTTGATGATGTTCTACATGATTAGTTATGGTTAAAATGGTTAAAATGTGATTACATTCGATTCTTTCTATTTTTAGTAACTTTTTAGTTACAAGTTGATGATTTGGGGAATAAGATGAGCATGCACGTATAGAAATATGTTGCTTGATGATTAAAATGATGATAGTAATGTTTAGGATGTGATTTTGGTGATGATTGTAGTCATTTTGGCATAGTTGCTATTTTTAGTAACTTTTGTTGATAAAATAATGCTAAATGATGATTTGGGTTATGTTGATGTGTTTAGATGATGTTAAATGGTTTATTTTGACGATCGGTGACATAAAAATGGATTAGGAATGTTTAGGTGGCCATCTTTATACAAAAACTACAAGGTTACTATTTATAGTAACTTTATTTTTAGAAAGACCAATTTATAATCATGATGTATGATCTATGCATGTTAATGGGTTTATAATGCTTTAACATGATGATAGTGTGCAAAAATTAGATGGTTTCCGATGACACGTATGCTATAAATGGAACTTTCCATTTTAGGAAACTTTTATGTGCAAAACATGTTAAACCGACTATGTGTAACTGTGTGCAATGTGATAACATGCTCACTTAGGATGAAAATGCGTGATAGAATAATCAGAATATGATTTCTCGCATAACTTGCCAAATGTGGAAACTTTCCTGAAATAAGAACTTACTATAAATAGTAAGTTTCCTCACGAAAGTGATCTTGGTATCCGTACACTTCACACGACACTAAACCGCACGTTACACGAGCACTTGATCCAAAACCGTCACCAACGGGTCGTTAGGTCAAACACGGTCAACACGATTAAACACGGTCATCATGACCCACTTAACAACTTGGTGTTGTTAAACACGAACACGGTCCTGTGAGACCCACATATGTGAACACGAACTCATAGTACCTATGTGATATAGGTGACTACTAGCCGGCGAGCTACACTATCTCTTTTGAGCAAACGTATTACTTAACTCAGGTGAGTTTTACAGCCCCACTTTTACTCTTATACTGTTTTACTTAACTTTGGGGTAAGAATATATGCAACTGTTTTAGATATAGTACTGGTATGTTGTGAAAACCATTTTTGAGTGTAACTATTATCGCTTAAAGTCCTCACTTATCCTTACCGTTAGTGTATCAAACGAGTCGTAATTACGTAGTACTACTGGGTTTGACTAACCCCACTCGGCACCAATGTTGACTGGAGGTCATAACGAGTGTAATTTCGATGGGAATGCGGGTTCAGCGATGACCTGCGGAGGCAAACGGGAACAGTCTAGTTTCGGTAAGATGAACTGACACACTCCACGGATCGTAGTATCCAACAACTAAATTTAACATATCCAGTATATGTCTGTTTACTTTTCAGTCTGTCTAAACCTGTGAACTCACCAACTTTTTAGTTGACACTTTCCGCATGTATTCTCAGGTATCTAATGGAGTATACGCTAGGATGCGCACAGGAAAACACTAAGGAGTCTGGCTCGCATATAGACTCGTGTCTTAGGCTTTGTATGCATTGGATTTGTTTTAAAACAATTTAATCTATATAGTGTCTTAAACGATTACATTCCGCTGTGTAATTTTAACTTTCCGCTGCAAACTTATTTATGCTATGACATTTTAAACATATTCTGCTGCGTATTTATGAAACTTATATTATTCTACAAAACTGTTTGATTGTGAACTCATATAGAGTCGTTCTAAATGACCAAAGAGCTGTGATCCTGGCCACGTCACACCCACGTGGACTGTCACCACGAGTGGGAATTTGGGGGTGTGACAGACTGGTATCAGAGCCTTGGTTATAGAGAACTAGGTTTGCATATAGTAAACTTAGACTATAGCCACTGCTCTACACCAGACACTACACTTATAATTCACACACTGATATTACCATTACTATTGAACTGTGGTTACTAACTTGAGACATTACAGGAATGGCCAACAACGACAACGCTAACAGGAACCCGGGCAGACGCTCGGCAACAGATGACCTGACCGCAGAGAGTCGACGACGAGTCGACGACATCGTGGCCCAGGTCGACGAGGAGATGGACAGACGGGCACGACATGCAGCCCGAGCCCGGTACTGGGGATGGTTACCCATGGTGATACGGGACTGGATTATAGGAGAGATGGTACCTCCGCCACGGTATCCTGGCGACGCACCGACCGACCATAGGCTACCACCACTGGGAGTGTCGATGGAGCAGGCATTCGCGGCACACGTAGCTTTCTCCCAACGCGAGGCCATGAGGAACGGCGAGCTATCGGACGAGGTTTGAGTTCTTCGAGAGAAGAACGATCGCCTCGAAAGGAAGAATGACCAGTTAGAGGAACAGGTAGAGACACTGCGCCTCCAGGTGTCCCAGCTGATGGGGCAGCACGGACAGATGGTGGATATCATGCAGGAGCATGACATACGCATTACAGAGAATCGAGTCGCCAACGAGGAGACTCAGGCGATGGTCCAGGCTAGCGATGCCATGCTTAACGCGTGGGTCGCACAGTTTATTGAGGAACCGCCTCAAGATGATGGTCCTCAATTCGAGGTCAATGACCTCGAAGAGGGAGACTTCGACGAGGATCCTAAGGAGGACGAGGATGATGGAGATGCTGATAGTGACATTTCACACGTCACCATGGACTCAGATTAGCCGAGTTACTTTCATTTATGTTTCTTTTCTATTTGCCTAAACGAGCGGGATGTGCTCGTACAAACTTATGTTGCTATTATCTTTTGAAATCATTGTACTTCAAGTTATTATTATTAATGAAATGATGTTTGTTTTACTTATTATATCTTGACTATGGTTGAATGCTAACATGACACCTAACTTGACTTCTGACATGACAATCGGCTAACACTCTAACTCATGTTAACTAACACTCTAACCCTTCCATATGGAACCATGTCTGGAAGAGGATCCAACGCCCGCAACCTCAAGTGCAAGGCCGAAAAGGCAAGGATCAACATGATGGTCGAACGTAAAGTCAACAAGGTGCTTGCCAAATACGAGGCAAACCGCCACACTAGCGATACTAGTGACACCAATAACGGTACTAACCCTTGTCTGACATGACTAACCTAATATAGACAATGATGACACTAACACGTGACCCTAGACTCCTACGCACAGGATCTCAAGGGAGTGCGGCAAAGGGATGCTCGTTTAAAGCCTTCCTGAGTTGCCACCCTCACAAATTCCAAGGTACAGAAGGAGCAGTCGGACTACTCCGTTGGATTGAGAAGCTAGAATCGCTCTTTGCTATGGCCGAATGCTCGGAGGAGAACCGAGTAAAGTATGCTACCGGGACTCTTGAGGGACCTGCCCTCACCTGGTGGAATAAACATGTCCAAACTCTCGGACTTGAGACTGCCAACACCATTCCGTGGGAGGAATTCACCGGAATGCTTCACGAAGCATACTGCCCACGTGACGAGATCAGGAAGCTTGAGGAGGAGTTTTGGGTGCATAAAATGGTGGGTTCGGAAATCGAGAAATACTGCATCGATTTCATGAATTGTGCAAGCTGTGCCCGACAATGGTGACGCCGGAATACAAGAAAATCGAGCAATTCATCAGTGGATTGCCCGAGCAGATCCAAAGTATGGTGACTGCTTCTGACCTCTCTACCATCCAACCACTAATTCGCTTGGCACACAAGTTGACGGACCAGGCAGTAGCCCAAGGGAAACTGCCTAAGAGGGGTGAACATCTGAAACCCCAGGAAATCAAGCGAAAGTGGGAACCCAGCAATAACCGTACCTTCTCACCACAACAACCAACTCAACACCGACCAGCACCTGCAAAGGTCTTCACTGCCACCCAGCCGAACACTCAAGGCAGAGGGGGATATCAGGGCAACAGCCCAAAATGCAATACTTGCAACTTCCACCACTTCGGCCCATGCAAAAGGGTCAAATGCACTAACTGTGGAAGGAACGGACACATGGCCAAGGAATGCCGATCCAACCCCAACCCCAACAACAATAACAACAACCAAAACACTCTCAAGGGGTGTTATGAATGTGGTAAACCGGGGCACATGCAGAGGGACTGCCCGCAACTGAAAAAGGGTGGAGGTGGTGCAGCAAAGGGACGAGCCTTTGTGATTGGCTTGGGAGAAGCAAAAGATGACCCCAATGTCGTTACCGGTACGTTTCTTTTAAATAATGTCTATGCTAGTATATTATTTGATACCGGTGCCGATAGGAGTTTCATCTCTAGTGAATTTAGTAAACTGCTTAATATGACACCAACACCACTAGACCATAAGTACACCGTAGAGTTAGCAGATGGCAAACTGATCGAAACACAACATATCATCAAAGGGTGTGTCCTGACGTTAGCAAACCACCAACTGGTGATTGACCTGATGCCAGTAACTCTTGGGAGCTTCGACGTGGTGATTGGAATGGATTGGCTATCTGCAAACCACGCTGAGATTGTGTGCAACGAGAAGATTGTGCGAATTACGTTGCCAAGTGGAGAGCAGATCTCAATCCAGGGAGAATGACGCGGAGTGCCACTAAACATCATGTCCTGCATGAAGGCAAACAAATACCTAAAGAAGGGATACATGGCTATCCTGGCACTCATCACCGAGCAACCCAAAGAGGAACGAAGAATAGAGGACATCGCTGTCGTTCGCGATTATTCGGAGGTCTTTCCTGACGATCTACCGGGGCTACCACCAGCACGACAAGTGGAGTTTCAGATAGATCTGACACCAGGAGCAGCACCGATAGCCAAGGCACCATACCGATTGGCTCCTACTGAGATGCAGGAACTATCTAATCAACTGCAAGAGTTATTGGATAAAGGATTTATCCTACCGAGCTTCTCACCTTGGGGAGCACCGGTCTTGTTCGTGAAAAAGAAAGACGGTTCATTCTGTATGTGTATAGACTACCGAGAGCTGAACAAAGTAACGATCAAGAATCGATACCCCTACCTCGAATCGACGACCTATTTGACCAATTGCAAGGGTCAAGCTACTATTCGAAGATCGATTTAAGATCTGGTTACCATCAACTTAGAATACAAGAGGAAGACATACCGAAGACAGCCTTCAGAACACGGTACGGACATTACGAGTTTCTAGTCATGCCTTTTGGATTGACTAACGCACCGGCAGTATTCATGGATCTCATGAATCGGGTGTGTAAGCCGTACCTTGAATGGTTAAGACTTAACCATCACAGTTGAAGAGAAGAACCCCTATATATATGTGTACTAGGTTAGTTCCCGTGTATTACACGGATTAAATAAAAAAATATAACGAATAATTATCAATGAAAATTTTGAAAATATAAGATGATTTTTAATATGAAATACGATTATAATTTCATATTATTTAATATTTTAAGTACTATAATAATATTATTATTTCTTTAAACAACTTTTTTTATAGTTTGTTTTTCCTTAAACATTGTGTTCAAATAATTGTTTTCAAAAATTTTATAATTTATAATATTTTTTTTTAAAAAATGTGTTTTTAATATTAATATATTTTAATGTATAAAAAAATTTTATTTTAAAAATGCATAAAAAGTATATATTTAATATTTAATATTATTATTTAATGTCAGATGTATTTAATATGAGAGAAAAGCGAGAAATAAATGTTGAGATGCTCTAAAATCATGCCATGTGGCACTTAAACCTTTATTTATTAGTATAGGTAAATGTGTATGTTGTTTGAAGAATAATTCTTTGTTTTTATGTTTTTAACATGTCACATGTCAAATTTTTATTGATTTTTAATCTTTTTATGTAAAATTTTTTTTATTGGTTCCAACCACTATATATTATAGTCCAACCGTATCATTAATCATGAAGAAACAAAATAACTCCAAGCAGCTACTCATTATCCTAAGTTAAAAATGGATGTTAGCTTTGATTCGAGGTAATTTGCATCATTATATATGTCATGTCGATATTTTCGTATGATGGAAATATCTATAATGCAACTATTTCTCTCAAGGGCCAAATGTGTAGTTTAACATAAACAGTAAAAAAAATGTTGAACGTCATCATTAGGCGCCCCTCACCGACAGATTACACGACGAACATGAGTGAGGTAAATTGCATGACTCATAGAAAATTGGGTGGTAACTGGCTCTGAACCCTAAACCTCCATTATAAATTCTCACCCTATACCGCTAGGCCACTATCGCAGGGACAACATAAACAGTAATAAAACAGGTCGACACACTTAATGGGTTATGGTTTTGTGTGAATTTATATCAATAATCAACCATTTTACTGTAATCTAAACTAAGATTCTCTAAGGTTAATTTCATATCATAGACCCGATTTGACCCGGAAGAGACAAAATGTAAACCCAAATGACCCATTATTATTGGTTTTCTGCAATTTTATTTATAAATAATACATTCATGTCTTGCAAATTTAACAAAGAAATAGTTGAAATGATACAAATGATCATGAACGGAAACACAAACTCAAACAATATTATTCTTTGCTCTATAACATTAGTAAATTGCTAGTGATGAGGTAGTGACATGGGACAGGAGGGACATAACACCATACGAACTCGTCTCAAACAAACCAAACTCCATCATTAACCTCGTAAACAGATTCCCAGCAACATAAGAAACGCTCGATATTATGACTACAATGGTAGCATAGTATACCGCGGTTTTAATAAACTGAAAAGCTGAGCAATTGATACACGCCTTAAATATTGCCAACATCAAGATACATAGAAGAGACACGATTGCAACCATCAGAAGTGTAGAGTTCTTATCATTTGTCTCATGAAATGATAACACATACGCGATAGGTGGGATCATTCCAAACGCGACGAAGGATAGTATGGCAAAAAACACGTGTAATGGGAAGTGGTTTATTTGTCCAAGTAGCTTTTTGTACTTGTTAGAAGCTTGTTCATTAGTTTCTTGGCTTAAGTATTCGGCGTAGCAATCGTCTCTAAGGTCCCAAAGCTAAGAATATGGTGTTTTAGATCAAAAGAGTTGGTTTAAAATTTTTGTAACATGATCAAATATTAGAATTTTACTCACATTGTGTCCGATGAAGAAAATCCCACCGATAAGACTTGCAACTGCCAATGCTATTATGCTCGCTATAGCAAATTGAAGTTTTAGTTGATAAGATATTCAATGAAATTCAGGAAACGAGTGTAGCTAGTATAACTAAATAAGGCATTAGAGGTGGGAAAAAAATGGGAACTGACAAGTACAGACGATTTAGCTAGTTTTTTAGAAAAATCATAACTGAAACCAGTTCCACATTTACCCGGCCAAACCAGAACTGGAACTAGCCAAAAACCGATAAAAACCAGTCAAAAACCTAAACCTAATCGGAACCAATATTAACTTTGTTGACCAAAATCAGAACTGTTTTTTGACTTTATTGGCCAAACCGGTATCAAGTTATCAACAATTTTGACCTGCTATGTCATGGACCACATGAGTTTAAATGACCTGGTAATTTACCTCATTTGAGCTCAACAACCATCCAATCCACCTTGTGGTGCACATTTTGGGTTTTTTTTTTAACTCAAACTGGTTCAGGTTGGGTCAACAACGGTTGATACATGTTCTTGGTGAAACATGTTCCTGTTTTTAGGAGAAAAAGGGAAACCTATTTTTAGGGAAAAAAAGGTTGGGTCAAATCTACATGTCGGTTCAGTTCCAATGCGAATTTAACCAAACCGTTTCCTACACTTAAATAAGAACTGAACAAAGCTTACATATATTGGCATCAAAAGCAGCTGCAAATGATACAACACTTGTGCTTGCGATCACCTCTGTTAAACCCACATAAACGATACTCTTCAAGATCTCTATAAGAACACCATTGTATCCAAGCCATGATCTTCCTCTAGATGGTTCATCATACATCGGTGCTGCGTTATAAACACCAGATATTACGTGAAAAACTACAGTTATAACACTTTGATCCCCATAATATTGTTCGGTTACAAGTTGTTACCAATTAGAGAATCCATTTGTACTCGTGCATTACTAATATCATCAAAAGAAGGCGCTCGAGACATGCCTGTAAAAATAAAAAGGAAATTCATTAGTAAAAACATTTCTTCCTGTCCTAGTCATTAGGAGATTCTTCATTTTTATCTGATTAACAATTAGTGTTATTTATAATTTTCTTTTATAAATATATAAAGCGCACAAGTTACATATCTATTAATGTAAGCTACATATTTTTTTTTGTACATTTCTAACCTTACAATACAAAGAAAGATGATGCCTTACAAATATGATTATAAAAACTTTTTAGTTTTGACCCTTCTCAAGGCCCTTATTAGGACCGGCTCAAGCTTTTTGGGACCCAAGACATATACAAAAATTGAGGCCCTTTTCGTAAATATTTTTTTTGTCTTCGATAAAAAAAATTATGGTTCGCAAATTCTAAAAAACATAAAAAATACTAATTTGTCTCTATTTACATAAGTTTCCTCATAATTACAGTTAGCAAATGATAACCATAATTGAAATAAAAAAAGAAGACTAAAAAGTACAATACTTAGTGATGATATTTTATAAACCTGTCATATTTGTTAATCTGTTTGATTATCCTATTTATTACCAGGAAACTTGTATAAATTTTTCACTTGTACCATTAGTAAAATATTTTTTAGAACGTCAAGTAAAAGAGAAACAAAACATTGAAGATGTAATTATTCGAAAATAGATAACCTTAAACAAACTTTCACTTTTGAAAACACAAGTGAACATTCTAATTTTTCATATTCAAAACGACAAAATAAATATTTGAACGATACACCAAATAGAACTTGAATGGTTGGGGCCTCAAAAATTTGGGGCCCTAGGCGCTTGCCTCTAATATTCTACAAGGGTGCCGACCTTGGCCCTTACAAAACTATAAAGTCTTTTTTAGCATCCAAGGCATCATATATATATATATATATATGTATGTGTGTGTATATATATAGGGGGTTCCAATGAAAACCCTCATATTTGAGAAACTTATAAACTAATCACAATTGTTATCAATCAATTTCGTTTTTCGTTTTACATTTTGTTTTATTATAAGGTTAGATTTGTTAACAAAAAGAAAAAAAATATAAAAATATATGTAATTCATGTTATTACAGATATGTAACTCATTGATTACATATATGTAACTTGTAAAGTACATATATGAGTTACATATACGTAACTTTATTAGTTATATATACGTAACTTCGTGATCTATATATTTTTATTATTATTTTTTTGTTTATAACATTTCTAAGCTAATAATAACAAATCATGAAAATTTTTTTAAAAATTGATTGGTTAGTAGGAGTTTTCTTGGTTTTCTTTGATTAAAGTTAATTAGACTTAGAGATGTGTATGGGTCGGGTGTTTTTGCTTAGCTCTAACTCGAAACCAAACTTGTCTGTTTTTGAGTTTTTAAACCTGTTTGGATCCGATTTTTATTTTCTAAAACTCATTTGAGTTCAGTTTGAGTTTCGTTTTTTTCGGTTTTTCTATTTAGCAATAAAAGTATGCTTATAAAAAAACAGATCAAAATTTTTTATTTGTATTGAAAATATTTGAAGTACAAAACTACTTAAAATATAAAATTATATGCAAAAATCTTTAAATTTAGTAAAAGTTATATGTACTTTTGGTACATAAGGTTAAAAAAAACTAAAATTATACGATTTTTATGACTTTTGGTATTAACCAAAAAAATAAAAATAGACGGTTTATAAATTATTGAAAATCTTAAAAGATAATACACACAAACATACATATGCATGTATTCGGTTTTCTCAGTAAACCCAAACCCAAACCGAAACTCAAACTTTCGGATTTTTCGAAAACTTGTATGAAACCCGTCGGTTTATACTTGAGTTCGGATTTAGGTTTTGGGTTTTTGCGCATCCCTAATTACTAGACTAGTAGATTAAGATAAAATTCAAAGTGGCATCTTTTTCCAAGTATTGTGGGGTCAAGTTGTGCAGGGACAACCAGTGGTTTTCTATCATAATCACTAGCTAAAGATTAATGAAAAACCACATTTTATAAACATTTTGAGTTATGTATTTGGTTTATGGGCCATTACCTAGTTCACTCTCAGAACAGTTGGTGGGATTGGAAACAACGGACTGACAAGCATGACCGAAAGAAGGCAATCGATAAAGCCCTGCAAAATAAGGATTGAATTTTAGACGTGACCATTGCGAAGATACAAATCATAAACGGACGTAAATAATCTACTAACTAATTAAAATGTTCAACAGATTTTACATGTTGGAAAATATAAGTCAAATTTAACTACTTTCCCTAGATAATCTGTGTTTTTAAAATTAGAATAGGTTGGCTAAACCCAGAACCAATTACAGAATTGATCTGATTCTCATTTCAACTAGTAGATTGTCGGTTGGACTGATGAAAAATGAAAACGATTGGTTGGACCGAATTTTCATTTTTAATTTTCTTTTAAATTTTCATTAGTTTAGTATTTAAGGTTTCATATTTCATTTATTTAAATTATAAATTTACATAACATAACATAACATATTTGCATAAATATTAATTTTATATACACACACACACACATATATATACACAATTTGAATTTTATGTTATTTATGACGTTATCTAATTCTTAAATCTAGTATCAAGCAGTGGACCTGTAAAAAATGTGGTTCATTATTCGATCTGCTATAAAAACGTTATAAATAATCATTATGCTAAGCTGAAAATCTATATTAATTAATTAAGATATTCAACTTATAACCAAAATTTCTAGTCCTTTACCATGTTTATTCTCATCAATATTGATCACGCTATCATTATAAGATGCACCTGCAAAACAAAAAAGATTGAATTCACAACTAATTGAATCTTTTTGTGTGATCACGCCCTGCTACATTGAAGAGAATGCTAATATTTAGTAATCTAAATAGTTTGGGTATATCATTGTTCGAACAAACTTAGCTCATTATCAGAGCCGTCTGAGAATGAAAAAATTCCAGGGCTTTCTTAAAAATACTAACGAAAAAATTTCAGGGCTTTCTAAAAAAACAAATGAAAAAATTCCAGGGCTTTCTTTAAAAAATTAACTTAGGAATTTATTTGGGTCTTTATTGTATTATTTTTTCCTCTATAGCCCACAACCCAAAAAAAGTCCATAGGTCAAAAAAACCCAGTTACATATAAAATACGAGTAAAAATTAGAGGTTCTAAGCTCTTTCTTAGGTCACTTGGCCTATTGATTAGGCCCTGCACGCTGCACGCACATATATCCCTTTAAATTTCACATAGGGAAGAATAGATGTAACGGATATAAAGTATAATGACGATGATTTTAGTGTCATTTAGCTATTTAATGTAATTGGATTTGTTTAGGAACCAAAAGAGAAATCATAGTGAAACATCAAATAAGTCGGTAAGTGTGCGATGCACACATGTTTGATGATCTTATGATTTTTGTTGTTGTAGACTCATTGTGGTAACAGTGAGACGAAGCCCACTGATTGACGCAGGTATAAGGGCGAAATCCATGGTTGTTAGTTATAACATGTTTGTTATGCAAAAAAACTAATTTTGGAAGTGATTTGCATGTATTTTGGGAGTAAAACAATGTTTTAAAAGTTGTAGCTTTTCAAAAGTAAAATAGTGCTCATTTCAAAAATTGTTGTGTTTCGAAAATGAAACAGTACTTCTTAAGTTATAGTGTTTCAGAAGTGAGTAAAGCTAGTTTCTAGAAACAACTTATTTACTTGTACTTCAAAAACAAGTTGTTTCTTTGAAAACTAGCGGTTTACTTCTGAAGCAACTATCTATTTAATGCTTAACTGCAAGTAATTGTAATTAATTGTTAAACTGTTTTCTAAATGTTGTGATGGTTTATGTTAGCAATTCCCTTGTTACACAAAGGTGATCTTTGATCAGAACAAAACATAGATGAAATTCACAATAGATTTTTTTTATTCCTGAATATCTTATTCTTAACTGATTGAATATTGAATATACTCTCAAGATAATTCTAATTGAAAACAAATTTTGCGCGCTTATGAGAGAATTCAATGGATTTTCAAACACTCACACATAAAAACATTATTAAGCATATGTACATTTAAGCATTTAACTTGTGATAAATAGGCCTAAAGTCCTAACAAGTTAATTAGGTTGTGTTGGATCCAACCAATGTTTTAAAATAAAATTCGAAGTAGCATTTTTTTTTCAAGTATTGGAGGGTCAAGTTGTGTTGGGTGCAACCAATGTTTTTTTTTTTTTGAACAGCTGCAACCAATGTTTTAAAAACCGGTATTTTATGTGTACCGGATTTAGCTCAAAAATGGTTCAACCGGTTGAACCGATATGTACCGGATGGTTCAACCGGACATACTAATTAACCATAGAATTCTATAGAATTACAACTTATACTCAAATAAGTTTTCAAAAAGTATACAAATTATCCAAAAACAATTCAAAAAGTACTCAAATTCACAAAAAACAACCTAAAACTCTAAAAGTACTCAAATTCTAATAATTTTTTTTAAATAAAAGTGCATAATACAATTATGACATTGGCGTGTTGAACGCATCAGGTTCACAATCGCTTAAAAGCCTAAAGTCGCTTAAAATCCGAAATTTTGTGTTTTTTGAAACCGGAAATACCGGTAAAACTGGATTAAACCGCCGGCACGATCAATCGAAGGAACCTGCATGATATTGGAGAGTTTTGTACCGAATTAGTAACCGGCAGCCGGTTGAACCGGTCTAACCGGCCGGTTCAAACCGGCTTTTAAAACATTGGGTGCAACCGCCACTAGGGTTTGTGGTTTTCGTATTATGATCACTAAAGATTATCTGAAAAACAACACATTTTGAGCTATTTGTTTGGTTTTTGGGGTCATTACCGTTACCCACTTCATTATCAGAACAGTTGGCCGGATCGGAAGCAAAGGACTGACATGCATGACCAAAAGAAGCTGATCGACATAGGCCTGCAAAATAAGGATTGAATTTCAAACGTCACAATATCAAAGCTACAAATCATAAATAGATGTGAATATTTACCAGCTAATTGAAATGTTGACTGAAATTTTATGTCAGAAAATATAAGTAAAATTTAACTGCATCTCTTGATAATCTTTTTTTTTTTTTTCAAAATTAGACTGGACTCTCTAGTTAGGCCGAAAATCAATATTAAAATTGATCTGGCTATGCCTATTTCAACAATCCTCTTTTGTACTGGAAGATTACCTGACAAACTAGTCAAAACTAGGGTTGTAACGTGAACAATTCGGTGGAAAGTTTGTTTATGTTCGTTTGTTTAATAAATGAACGAACACGAATAAGAAATTTCGTTCGTTTAGTTAAAAGAACGAACATGAATAGATGTCATGTTCGTTCATTTATGTTCGTGAAAGTTCGGTAAAGTATTCGTTTATGTTCGTTAACTTTCGTTTATGTTCATTTATTATGTTTATTTGTTAAATATGTTTTATATTCTTAAATTTTTTTTAGTTTAATACCATAACATTTAAATTAAAAATCTAGTCATTTGAAATTTATATCTTTTTAAAAACTTAGTAATTTGAAACTTAGATCTTTGAAATAATTGTTTAAATTGATTTTAATTACGATAATTATTTCAATTATTGATATGTTTAAAGAAATTTATTTTAAAACTTTTATGTTAAGTTTTTAAATTTAAGATGATTAATCTAATGTTTGAGATTGAAAATGCTAATTTTATTATAAAAATAGCATGTGTTCATTTATGTTCGTGAATCATTCGTGAACAAGTTCAAGCTTTAATGAACAGACACAAACAAGATTTTTCGTTCGGTAAGTGTTCATGAACCGTTCGTGAAAGTTAAATGTTAAACGAACAAACACAAACAAGGGCTCGGTCGTATTCATTCGGTTTGTTTACAGCCCTGGTGAAAACAGATGGAGCTGAATTCACATTTATAACCTTTATTTTTTTGAATCTTATTTTGTGATTAATTTGTTATCTTTTTTTAACAACACAAAGTATTTCTGTATTTATATAAATATTAATTTTAAAGTATATTTTAAAAATTTATGACGTGTATGACATTATCTAGTTTTTAAATCTAGTCCAACGAATCTAACTAGGTAAGACAAAACATTTGTTGTTCAGTATAGCTATAAACATTATAAATAATAAATACGCTAAGCTGAAAATTTATATTAATTAAGATATACAACTAATAACCAAACTTCCTAGTCCTTACCCTGTTTATTCTCAATATTGATCAAGCTATCATCATAACAAGCACCTGCAAAACAAAAGGATTGAAATTACAACTAATTGAATCTTTATCTTGTGATCATATCCCTGCTACATTGAAGAAAAAACTAATGTTTTAGTAATCCCAATAGTTAAGAGTATGGCATTGTTGGTACAAACCTCTAACTCATTATCTGGCCTAACATTTTGGATTAATCGTAATGGGTTGAGTTATTAGTCGAATGATTACGGTTCAAGTCTATTACTGGTCAGTAAGGTCTTGATTTAAGCATGTTTTTAGTGTTTTCGTAGATCATGGGTTGGTCTATATTTATGCAAGCAGTGGGTCTAGGTTGACAACTTATCAAAATAGCTAGCTGAATAATAAATTAAAATAAAATATATTGAAATAATATATATTGATGGTGTAATTAACAACTTATTACCGTTTCCAACACGAACCTCCTTTTGTTCATCACCTGATGGAGATGTACGATCGATGTATGTTTCTGATCTTTTTGGGGAAATATCAAACGGGTTAAGACTTCCGTTATCTATGAAATAAAGATTATTTTTGGAATTTATTTAGATTCATATGTTTGACCCAAAAGTTAGATGTAACAATATTCTTGTTTTACCTGAGCAAGCAAAAAAATTTAGACATGAAAAACATCCAACAAGTTGCCCCGGGTCGGGTTCTGACCCTACCAGATCAACTGGTTGCATTGTGGGTTGATACGAGACCCCTTTTCGACCAACAACAATAACTTGTCTAGTTTCTGACCCGCAATTGGGACAATGGAGATTTGGTTTCACCAATTCGGGTTCAACAACTTCTCCAAATGCACCACTTTCGTGTGTCAACCCGGCTTCTGCCCCTTCTGCCACCTCGGCCTGCCATTGCTCGACCACCGCAACTGACATCTTTGATCGTTTTAGGGTTGATCACCACCACCACAACAATGCAAGCTCTACCTTGTGGAGTTTTTGGCTTTTGGAGTATGTTTGTATTAGATCTTTCATTTGTTGCTTTTATAGTTGAAACTCAAATTAAGTTTATAACAAAGTAGTTGTCAACTTGTCATAGGCTCATAGTCAAATCAATTATTTTACTTAAAGACTTAATTGTTAGATCCTAGATAATCTTATTTTATTAAGCATAGCATTGTTAACTTCTTTAACAAATTTTATAGCTAAATAATTAAGTAAATTTTTGCTCTACATGTTATAATTTTGTACATTCAACATTATTTTTATCATTTTCTTATTTCACCGTCTCATATTATATGCATTTTTTTTTCTCATTTCATACTAAATAGTTCATTTATTCACTCATTTAGTTCTTATTTCACACACTTATTATTTAATATTTCTTTTGTATTTTTCATTTTGTAATACACAGGTTTCTAGACTAATAAATATATTATGATGACAAACGACTTGACCCCTTTAACACCAATTTAAAAGGCAAAACAAATACACATTCCTTAGAAGTGCAAAAGGACAGAGCTAAAAATAAAACTTGAGCCGAGTTTAAATGAGCTAAATGTGATCTCTATTTGATATAGTGCAGGGTAATTTTCTATTGTTAGTAATTTTTTATTTGGGTTCACAAAGTCAAACAAGTTGGTTTAGGCTTCTAGAACTTAGTAAAGTTCATATTTTTTTTAAAAGCTTATTTTTGGATCACCGACAAATACTAGAGTATCATTATGTCACTAGCAGGAAAACCTGATCATATTAATCATCAAGCCATAAAATCTGAAAGAAACTCAATACTTTGAGAGAACCTCCTTGTGAAATTCGAACCTATGATCATTTGCTTAATTTCTGAGCTTTATCCCACCAGCAAGATACCACCAGGTTGTAACGTCTTTGGTTAGGATATTTTAGAGAATTTGTTTATCCGGTTAGGTGAGTCTATAAATATTTAGGGTTATGTATTATTATGCATATGAGAGTATTGTATTTGAGGTTTATGAGTTATAATATTTTTTATTATAATTACACCTGAAATCATTTAAATATTTTCATGCTAGGTTATCGGGGTCACTTTCTTAGTTTCTTCGTTATATATTGACTATTCGTTTGTTTGTTAAATGTGAACGGTATATAGATAGATTATAGAAAAACCTATGACAATAGGATGATTCCTTCTGTACGCATTAATTGATTATGAACTCACTATAATAAATTATTTGAAATGAAGATGCCATAATTTTATAAAACAATCACCATACAAGATGCATCATTAATTTGTGAACAACTCCCCTTTGATCCATCAGTAGAGGTGACAATTTTTACTCATATAAAAAAAATTGGGTTGGTTTGGGTAAACAATAGTAGTATAATGAGTTGAAATATGTAACATTATAATATTGAATGAGTTGAGATGAATACCACTTAAACACAATACGGGTCAAGATGGGTAGCCAAAAAACTATGTAAATGCAATGGATTCAAACATTTAAAAATGATTAATAACATATTTGATGAGAAAATCATTAAAAATTATCCAAATGGACTATTTGTTTACTTATTAGAACATCTTAAGTTAAATTAAATTGATGTTTTTTAAGAACAATCTATTTAGACCTGAACTGATTTTGCTTAAAACTCGTTCTGACCCGCACCCATCCTGACCCGAACGCATTCTGATCCGTTACCCAACCCGCACATTTTGCCGGGCATAGTTAAATGTCATTAAATACATTATATATAGAGTATATCATACTACCCGTACGATTTGGTCAATGACTAAACCATTGACATGTCATTCAACCCATATGAAAAGTCAATGAGATTAGTATGATAGTTATGTTACTATAGACCTAACCCATGAATAAATCACGGGTCGGTATATTTAAACAGCTTATAATTATAATTTAACACGCATACATAATTATACGACTCATATAAGGGATTGTTATACGACCCATATTGTCATCCTGAAATTCCTCTGTAGTCTGATCTCACATAATATGTATGATCATATAGGTTTGTACACTTGATGTATGGGTCGTATTAGATGTATTATCAATTATGTACGAACCGTACTGTGGTCGTATAAGAGTGTAAGAATAACAACACGAACACATGCATCTAGAGTGGTTAAATTAGAACACTGGGTCACCATATAACTGAAAACAAACAATCATTAATTAGTTTACACAAAGGCATCGTAATTTCATCCTTCTCATAATATTAATGAATTCTAGTGATTAAGCGTGGTAAAATGGATGGGTTGAATCAGATAACAGCCTCACATGTAAGAATAGGCACGGATGAGTTTTATCCAAAATCATTTTGAGTCAAAATGTGTCGTTTTAAAAAAAACATTAAAATAAGTTGTACATAAACAAATAGTTTTATCATCAAATATATTATTCATAATTGTTACCCATTTGAATATATTTTATTCTCACTTTTTAGATTATCTATATTGACTCACATTATGTTACAATATTTGTTACTCATCTCAACCCATTATATGTTACAATGTTACCCATAAGACGTTGAGCATACCTTCCAATAGAAGGTTGAGCATACCTTGTGTTCATTAAAAGTTTTACAAGGGAATGGGCAAGTTTACTAGTGTACAAATCACTGCATCTGTTATATGCAGTTGCAAGGTATTCTCAGCGTCTTATGGAGTAAGTGAGTCCAAATTTCTTATAATAAAACACGATTAAGCTAACAGGCCTATCATGTCGATACGGTTAATGAAAAGGCACATACGTAATATACGACCTGCTTTCAATAATTTAATAAAACTCACTTTTAAAAAGGTTAAATAAACTTGACATGATAATATATCAATACAAATACAACTCAAAACATGACAACTTTCTAATAGCTGCTGTTATCATACTCCATGAATGAAATACAAGAAAACGACCAACTCCTTACATGTGTTCAGTTAAAAGGATCACTACTCGTTCATAACAGGCTTGTTTTCATTAGCTTTCGGCCTCTGCTCCTTGGGCCTTTGCTCCTCAATTTTCCTGCAAGAAAAGTTTAACCCCAAATTAGACAATACAATAAAAACTGATTGCAATGTTAAAAGTTCACAGGCTTTACATATGTGTACCAACATAATCAAACAAATCCACTAATAATATGAAAAAAAAAAAAACCAAAAGAAACACCAAATTAAATGCTAAATCACCATAATGTTTCCCAACTGCAAAGGTTCAATCATAAGTTCATAACCTATAAAGTACATTTCTAATCACATATTCATGTTAAAAGTCCAAATAAAAAAGAACTGTGTGACACTACTTCCATAGATAGTCCACTTTTCTTAAGAACAGAAGACAAAATTATAAACCATCCCAAAAGATAATATTTTGTTGGTTTGTTGCTTAAAATAGAATGAGGTGCTCCAAGGCATTTAGATCCCAAAAGCTGGGATGTGAGGCACACACATCACATACATGAGGTAGTTCTCAATCTACAACAAAAGAAGCTTTATTTACAAATTACAACCAAAAGTTGAATCACTCGTGTGTCTCTTGACTGGTTTAACATATCAACTTTTTTTTAAGCAACCCTTTCATAACTTCTACATCCTTTGGTTGTTTTTATATACAGGTTTCATACAGGAACTATAACCAATTTTGACCCACATCATCCGTGCCTTTTTAATGCTGAGGTTGGTTCATTCTATTGATATTGGAGAGAACTTGCATCAGAAAAAACTTAATTGTGGTTATATACGTTTACAAAGAAAGCTGGGACATATAGCAGCCAACTGATAAGCAAGAATTAGTTAATTACAGCATATCATTGGCTTCCAAGTCTGCAAAAACATTACTTATGTTCTGTCCGTCTAATTCTTAACTCTATCTTCGTATTAATCAAACAAGCAATTGAAGTGCTTCGATGGTTCTGTATCTAATAAATCTTTCTCAAGCAATAAACACAAGCATTCAATTACCATGGTGTACTATCATGAAAAACTAATTGCAACTGATCAAAAGTTTAACTGTCCTAATCCAGATGATCCAATACCGAAAACAGGAGCATTCAAGGATCTAACATACACAAATAGCAACGAAAATCAATCTATATCAAAATCATAAAACAATATTTCCTGCTAGAAATGATTAAAAAAAAAGATTTAACACCGTTTGATGTGTATCAAGCTGCGGATAAATACCACCCGACAAACGCTCAGAAATCGTATAATACCCCAGAAGTTAAAACCAATACAATACAATAATAAACCCTAGAATCAATTTTTATAAACACAAAACAAATCGAAACGAAAATCAAACAAGATCGAAGATATTAAACAAGAAATCCTGCTAGAACAACTCGAAAAAATCATTTTACCAAACAAACGAACACTGCAAAAACAAACAAACACTGCAAAATACAAACCGTAGGATCAAATTCCATGAAACGAATCGTACCTTTTGTCAGAAGAGCCTCCCTTCTGGCTGAGGAAGGAACGGAACAACGGAGAGTTGACGTCGTAGATCATTGCCTTCTTCAACGATGAATATTGATAATTTTTTGATGAAACGCTTTCTCCTTTCTAAAACCCTAATTTTGGTGAAGGGCTCTCAGCCTTGTGTATATTTAAAAGGGGAAGAAGAGTTGCCGGATCGAACCCGAATCCGGGATGACATCCATTTATGTTTAAATGGGCCTTATCCATCGTAATCATGATTCATAGTGGGTTGGCCTTTACCCCAAATGGGTTAACCATATGTCCATCAGTCCATATCAATTTTAAGTTTTAAAATGCATTTGTCGTAACTTCTTCTATGCTGTAAAAATAGACACAAATCGAGTCGAGCCGAGCCAAGCCAGGATTAACTTAAGTTCGGATCCACTTGGTTCTAAGGGCATGTTTGGGATTTTACTTTAAAACAACTTATGAAAATGACTTTTTGTGTAACAGTAAAAAGGACGTATAATTTAAAAATCATGCCATAACTCATTATCCTTCTCACATGTGCCTCTTCTTGCTACACCCATCTAGTATCCATAAAGCTAGACTGACGCAACTATCTTCTCTGGAAATCGCAGTTTGAACCTATACTCATTTTTGAGGTTTTTAGGCTTGTTTAGGGCTAGTTTAGGTTGTCTTCGGTTGAATCCAAGTTTTTTTAGATCTAATTTATTTATTTAGACGTGTTTAAACTTTAAACTTCTTTGGACGATTTTTGGCCTTAATTTGGCCATATTTTTGGCCAAAAATGCCCTTGAGAGCGCGCCTATCCAGGCAAGGCTCATTTACTGCTACGCTTGAGCGTCCAGGAGGGCACTATTGGAATGATTAACTTCAAATGATAATTTTGAGCTGGCGACTTCTTCGGAGCAACCTCTCTATCTTAATTGGGATATGGGTAAGGTTTGTTTTTATCCTTCCCTGACGTTACTGACGAGTGGTAATATACTGGACATGTTTGTTTGTTTACCCTTTGCTTTCAATTTGTGCAGAGATGCTCTTGATGCTTTGGGACTTGTGTGATATTGTTGCAGGAGAATGCTTATGACTCACGTCGATCTCATTGAGAAGCTTCTGAACTACAATAGTTAAATCATATGGTAAATTTACTTGTTTACATCATGTAGCAGAATTTGGTTTTGATTGACAATTTGACATTTGTTGTTTTATGTGCAGCATTGGAGAAAACTGATTCAAATTGATGCCTTTGAAGCTGGAATAAGTTTATATGGTGTTTTATGGTATTTTTAGCGTATGTATGCCGTCAAACATATTGACCATCTCATAATGAACATGAATGTGATCATATACTGTTTATGAATCATCTGTTCTATGTTCAATTATGTTCTGAATTCTATGAACTGTTTTGAAATTGTATTAAAAGTTATTCGGCATCCCGATTCATGTAATTTCTGACCGGTTAAAACCTGACATTGGGAAATTTCTTTTAGTGATTTTATTCATCTTCCGAAGCTACATGACGGGTTGTTTCAAGTTATAATAGGTGGGTTCAGTCGTGTGCATCCTTGAAAGAGTTAGCGGAGGGGCAAGATGGATTATCATTTTATATGTTGTGTGGAGATTACGCCCTATTTGCGGTGCACGCATATAATGTATATATGTGTTGGCCCTTAAGGGGCAAAAGTAAAAGTGCACTAATTTTAACGTTATTTTAATTATTTTATGAAAATAACGTTAAAATCATTTGGATGATCAACTTCAAACGATAGCTTTGAGCCGGGGACTCTTTCGGAGCAGCCTCTCTATCCCAATTGGGATAGGAGTAAGGTTTGTATCTATCCTTCCCTCCAGACCCTACTGAAAAGTGGGAATATACCGGGTAAGGTTGTTGTGTGGAGATTCTTGTATGATGGAAGTTTTTTTAATGCAACTATTTTTTTGCAGAGACCAAATGTGGGCTAAATTTAAAGATTAATAAAGAAGTATGCCATTTCATGTGTTTTGATTTTGGGTTTAGTACTTAGTAGACAAAAGATATTGACATAATAGAATCAGAGGGTGTATGAGTAAAAACTATATATTCTAGAAAGAAACTAAGATGCAAGGCCAATTTCACAAAACAAACAAACTAAACCAGTTTATTAATTCCCACTCTTCAGTAGGGTCTAGGAGAGAATGATAGAGACAAACCTTACCCCTATCCCAGTTGGGATAGAGAGGTTGTTCCGAAGGAGTCTCCGGTTCAAAGTTATCGTTTGAGATTAATCATCCAAGGCTTTTAACGTTATTTTCACAAAATAAGTAAAATAACGTTAAAATTCGTGCAATTTACTTTTCCCGTTGAGGACTCACACATATATACATAGATTATAAACAAGCCCAAAAGGCCAATGAAATCCAAATCAACAATTACTATTCAGGTTTTTTTAATAAAAATTAAAACAATCTCATTCAAATAATCAAATTCAATAAAACAGATAGCTGAATAAAAAACAAACTCAATATATCAATATTGTTTGTTTTAACTTATGAAAATCAAAATGATGCTAGAGATGAGGTGATGGCATGGGGGAGGGTACCACTTGAACTCTTAAACTCTTCTATCAACTTTGTAAGCAGAATCCCAGCAATATAAGATACGCCAGACACTGATACTGTGACAGTAATGTAGTAAACTATTGTTTTGAAGTACTGAAAAACCGTGCATTTATTAATATAAGCCTTGATCATTGCCAATAACGAAACACATAGAAGAGACGTCACCACAACCACCATGAGTGCGAAGTCTTTATCATCTGTCTCGTGAAATGATAACCCGTATGCAACTGGCGCGATCATACCGAGCATGAGGAAGGATAGTATGGCAAGAAAAGCTTGCAGCATGAAGTAATTATCGCTATAACAATCATCTCTAAGCCTCCAATCCTGAGGACATGTTTTCATGATCAAAATAGTAGCTATTAAACATTTGTATATAATTAAACATTAGAGGTTTACTCACATTATAACCAAAGATAAATACGCCAATGATAATACATGCGAGTGCCAATAGTATGATGCTCACTGCAGCAAACTGAACTGTTAGTCGTTGTGATTTATTATTGAAAAATTAGGCTAAAACAAGGAAAGCTGGTATATTAATTAAAGAATTCCCTAAAGATTCATCACATATTCACAGGCCACCAAGATCATATTAACTATGCCAATGATATATTTAACCCTTGTATGTGGAAGTGGGTTGATTTGTCCTTAGTAAATGGTGCTAGGTTAAATTAGTGAAACTTTAAAACATAATCAAAGACTAGTTACATTAGTTGAAACTTGATAGTTTTCATGATGTAACTAGAATTTATACTAGCCCACTTGGTCTTGGGTTCAAACCCAAGCAAGGGTGAAATATTGGGTGTAGTGTAAAAGTAGGAGTATGATAGTATGACTGTTAAAAAAAAAAACTAGAATTTATAGCGTATTTTATGGTAACTCAAACTTAAAGAGTTAACATTTAAAATCAATCATGACCATCTATTTTAAATCCTTAAAATATATGTTTGGTTCATATTAAATCACATTGAATTTGATTTTTTTATTTAAAACCTATTTTTTATTCAATTTTAATTTGAATCACAAATTTATTTTTACGATTTAGAATAGGTGCTCATGATTGGCTTTAAAGGTTAACTCTTTAAAATTGAGTTATTATAATACAATCCCTTTAATATATATATATATATATATATATATATATATATATATATATATATATATATATAAAAGATTAATGAGAAAACATTCATTTTAGAGAAAACTTAGAAAACTAAATACAACTATTATCATTTTTTTTTGTTTTTTATTTTTCAGTTCTTTGTATTATAAGGTTATAAATATACAAAAAAAATGTAGCTCACACATTAATAAATATATGTAGCTTGTACGTTGTATATATGTTTATTGTATGAGTTACATGTATCCAACTTTATAAGTTACATATTAAACTTCGTAAGCTAGATATATGTAATTTCTTGAGCTATATATCTTTATTAATTTTTTTATGCTTATAACATCTTAACCTTATAATTAAAAGTCAAGAAGTTTTTTTTTTTTAATTTGATTGGTTAGTGGGAGTTTTCTAAGTTTTTTTTTCAAACTCTCTTCTATGTATGTATGTAACATGTATGTATGTATGTAGGTATGTATGTATGTATGTATGTTTGTATGTATGTATGCATGCATGTATGTATAAACTTACGTGTAGAAGCATCAGAAGCGGCCGTAAATGCTACAACACTCAAGCTTGCAATCACCACCACTAAACCTCTATAAACACTTCTTTTCAAGATTTCTACAAGTGTAAATCAAATGTAAGCATATGATGGTTACAACAATCAGATTTCGTGTGAAAACAAAAGTAAACGTCAAATGTGTATATATCGTGTTTCTTCATAATTCTAGTTACTAGAATTAACATTAATTCAAATTTATAAAAAATGTACCAATAACGGTTTGACCATGAAAATATTTTTCATGGTTTATTAGTTCTTATAAGACTAACCGGTTGGTGGCATAATATCTTGTTTAAGTTTGACAGCAGGAAAAAAAATATATTAAGAAAATCTATGATTAAATGGAAATGAATGTTGAAATGTAATGTAGGTTTTAAAAATGTTAAGTGTAATGCTTTTCCAACATATCTAAATTAAAAGTTTCTCCGTGACCTGTACGTGACGTACTGCTTTAGAACTAGCGAATGCCTGCTTGTAAGACCATATGTGTTACCGTATGTGATGGGGCGTGAGGGGCAGTAGCGTGACCAGCATGGAACCATCACGGGGTGACCAACTTTTGAAAAAATAAATATTTTTTATCTCCAATGGCTCTTTTGACCGTTTGAACCAAATTTTTTATTTTACCTGTATAAACCCATTCAACCCACAAAAAAACAATACTTACACTCTCTCAAATATTTTTAACTTTATAAAAATTTCTACTCTTATTTCTTCATAAAACTTCTACACACTATGGATCCAAGCAACCTGTTTAACCACAACGTTTCCGAAACCCAACCGGAACCTGACGTTGAGGTGGTTTCGGAAACACAAGCTGAACCTCAACCGGCTACATCGCGATGCAAGCACAAACAAAAGGAAGTATCCGAAAAAACAACAAAATCAACCATTACTCGAGGGTTGGAAATTGAGGAGGTGGCACTAGCTCGTGCCAACATTGATGTTTCTGAAGATTCGTCCGTTGGTAATAACCGAACGAGTATGTAATTTTGGAAACATGTTAGAGCCCAGTTTTTTAGCAATGGGTCGTGACTCCTACAGGACGAACGCCATGATTTCCGGAAAATTGAGCGACTTACAACGTAAAGTCGCGAAATTTAACGGAGTATGGATTCAACACCACAACAACCGAAAAAATGGTGAGAATGATGAAACGGTCATGAACGAGGCGTTGATGACCGATGCTAGAGAAAACGGGTCATTTTCTTATATCGCGGCATGACATGTTATGAGAAAACCAACAAAATGACATCTCATCCCAAAGTTACAAACTTCGAAACAGACGAAGACGTTATCGTCCGGAAAATACACGACCACTCAATCCGACTCCATCGGTTGATGTTTCCTTAACTTAAACGAGTCGGATGACGAAGTCGAGATGGACATGCTCCCACCCTCTACTCAACGTCCGTCCGGTTGAAACAATAAGGGAAAACGACCACAAGCATTGTCTTCAACCGATTACAAAGACACGTTGAAGACACATGGGCACATGGCCTAAGAATGAATACATAGGGGCATTACCATTTTCACGAACTGCAGTTTTTGGGTCTTCTTCGGTAGATGGAGATGCAAGAGTGATGCTCGAATCTGGTTTTTTTCGGAAGATGTCAAACATGTTAAAACACATGTTGCCTGATTAAGAAACGGGATTGGATTAGATATAGATCGAGTGTATGGTATAATTAATAGTATTTAGGACCGTCACTTGACATTTTGAACAACCTTATATATATATATACTAGGTTGGTACCCCGTGTATTACATGGGTTGAATAAAAAAATATAATAAATAATTATCAATTAAAATTTAAATACTATAACATGATATTTAAAATGACATGTGATTAATTTTATATATTTAATACTTTAAGTAATAAAATAATTATATTTTTTATTTAAATACTAAGTTTTTTAAAGTTTGTTTCTTTAAACATGTCATTTTGAAAAACTGTTTTTGAAATTTTATATTTTATAATAATTTGATTTTTTTAAAAGAAAACGTTTTTTAATATTAATATATTTTTAATATATGAAAAAACTTTTTCTTTTAATTTTAAAATATATAAAGGTATATTTAATATTTAATATTATGAATTATGGTTTATATAATATGTATTTAATAGGAGAGAGAGGTGGGAAAATTAAAGTCTATGTGCTCTAGGAAGGTGAAATGCGTCCATAAAAAATATTTATTATAATAGATAAATTTGTTAAATCGTTATTTTTTCTCCTATTATGTTGATTGAATAAATATAAGTTTTTGAGTTTCTAATTTTATATTTTATAATAATTTTTTTTCGTTTAATTTTTTTACAATTGATAATTTTATATTTTAACTTTACTTTTCATTTATTTATAGGTAGACAATTTTATTATTTTAAACATAATTATTCATTTTCCATTATTTATTAAGATGAAAACATTAATTGAAGAGAGAGAGGCGGGAAATTTACAAGTTGAATTAACCAGAAATTGACATGTGGCATAAGAAAACTTTTATTTATTATATTAGATAGATAAGGGAGAGATATTTTGGAAACCCACTTGAGTTGATGAAACTTTGGAATCTTTGAAAAAACAATGTAAACAAACCTAATTTTTTTTAGAGTAAACTTCTCTTTTGCTCCATGTGGTTTGACAATATTAACCATTTTGCTCCAAAACTTTCAAAATGATCATTATGCTCCTTGTGGTTTGACAGTTTAATCATTTTGCTCCCTGTGGTTTGACAATTATAACCATTTTGCTCCCTGTGGTTTCGAAAAAAATAGAGTATAATGGAGATATATTCGAAAAGTTTGGAGCAAAATGATTAAAATGTCAAAACACAGGGAGCATAATGATCATTTTGAAAGTTTTGGAGCAAAATGGTTAATATTGTCAAACCACATGGAGCAAAAGAGAAGTTTACTCTTTTTTTTTTAATTTGTTTTATAGTTTTGTAACACCATTTAAAAAAAATGGCTCGGCGCTTTTTTCATTTTTTTTATAAAATTGACCCTAATGATGTTACAAAACTATAAAAAAAATTAAAAAAATTAGGTTTGTTTACATTGTTTTTTTCAAAGTTTCTAAAGTTTCTTCAACTCAAGTGGGTTTCCAATTTATACATGCCCTATATATATATATATTACATACATAGAGGAATGTTCAATTAAAAATCATTGTTAATTGAGAACAAAAGAATCATTTCTAGTGAAAGTTTAAAAGATATAAAAGTAAATTTTCTATACTTTAAATAAAAATTACTATTATATTCTTAAATTTTTATTCTTAAATTATGTGGTTATAATGACTCTTTATAATTTTTAAGGTATTGGTTATTCACGCACCCATCTTTTTTAATTCAACACCCTCACCGACCCTATACGTCTCGTATATGTCTATACGTGGCGTATAGCCCCGTGTATAGATCTATACTTCACGTATAGGTCCCCAATCATTGGCACTGACACTCAATGATTGGTCACGTATAAAGCCACGTATAGGACCTATACGACACGTATAGGTCTATACGCCTCGTATAAGTCTCCAATCATTGACACTGACAAATTCTGACACTCAATCATTGCCCCCCGTCTAGTATAGACCTATACAAGACGTATATGAGGTGTGAGATGGGTGGGGTGGGTGTGTAAATAACACAACCCTTTTTAAAACTTGTTAGACAGGTATTATTTAACCTTGCAGATTAATGAAGAAACTAAAGCAAGAAAGGCATCCTAAAAGCTGTGGCGCATCCATATCGTCATACATATCGTACGACCGAACATCACCAAAAGACGGCAAACGTTGTAGGCCTGCCAAAAATACAAGGACAACACTAAAGTTAGAAATAGTAAGAAAAGACATGAGAATTTAAATTGTTACGAGTAGCGATGTAAACGAACGGAACACGAATGAGTCTTTGTTCGTTTAACTTTTAACTTGTTCACGAAAGGCTCTTGAACGCTAACCGAACAAAAATTTTTGTTCTTTAGTTAAGGAATTGAATTTGATCACGAACGAAATAAACACATTATTTAAACAATAAAAATCAATATAGAGATAATCATTTATATAAATACAAAGTTATACAATTTGTATAAAAATAAAAAATAAAAAATAATTATCATAATACAAAACAAAATTTAAAAGTAATAGCTCTAATTGAAATTATCTTAAACTAATATTTCAAAAACATTAGTTTTACATTTATTTGTTTTTAAAAGATACAAATTACAAATGACTATATTTAAGCTTAAATAATATGGTATTAAATTAAAAATAATAAATAATAAATATACAACTTATTTAATTAATATATGAACGTAAACGAGCACCTTACAAAATGTTTACGAACACAAATGAACGAACATGACCTCTGTTCATGTCCGTTCAGTTAACTAAACGAACGTAAATTTCTTGTTCATATTCGTTCCTTTTCTAAACGAACGAACATAAAGAGCTTCCTGTCAAACGGTTCACAAATTATTTGCTGAACGTTCGGTTCGCTTACAACTATTGTTAAGAGTCACGTACAAAATTACTAAATTTGTAAGGCGGTGCTCTCTTAGTTTCTTGTGGTCGATGTCGCCAATAACACTCGTGATTCATGTATGATAACCACCAAAAATTACGAGAGAAATGAGCTTTTCACTAAGCCAGCGAATATAGGAGGGTCGGGTCGGGTTGCGTAATGGGTTAGGATGAGTACGAGTCAAGACACGTTTAAGCAAAATAAGTTTGAGTCTAAATGAGTTGTTTTTTAAAAAACATCAATTTATTTTAAGTCAAATATGTTAGAAATAAACAAATGATATATTTGAATAAAGTTTCTCATCATATATGTTATTGACTATTCTTATCTTTTTGGATTTATTTGATTTATATAGTTTTCAGATTACTCTTATTGTTTTAAGATGTTGCATATCTTAACGTATATTATGTTATAATGTTATATATTTTAATCTAAATACAATAATTGTTCACATTCACAAACTTATTTACGTTGCATCATGTCAAAATTGTCACCCTTAATTTTCACAAAGGGAGGTTTACTAAATTTCCACTTTCTTTCACTTCTGTCGTACATAAAGGACTCGGGTAAACACTAAACAACGAAAATGAAAAGTGGATACAAAAGTATAGGAAAATATTTATTTGCTAAAATGAAAGAAAGGAAAATAACGTAAATTAAAAATGAATAAAAAAAGTTTTGGAAAATTATTATTCATTATCCAACCCACTTGTTATTCTGTATATAGAATATATATTAGGTGAGTTATTGGTGGTTGTTTGGTATCATTTTAATGGTCATTCAGAAACTATCTTTTAATGATTTAATGGTTAAGAGGTAACCTTAAATCTTAATGATTAAAAGACTAAATCTTAAAGTTACCTTTTAAACATTCAGATTTAAGGTTACATAATTAACCATTAAGAGACTATGAATCTTTAAGAGGAATTAAGAGTCTACAAAACAAACCCTTAGTAGTGTAAGTTAGTAGTGTTAGAAGCCGGCCAATTGAATAATGCTACAAACAACCCATTGATGTATGAGAAAAATGTCTTGTTAAATACATTTTTCATGTGTATAGTGATAAATTGTAGCACCTGTTCTTTTTATAAAATGAAAGAAAAGACACTTGCGGTGTTAGTTATTAATCAAGAGAGTTAGAGGAAGGACTAAAGATTAACTTTCGGCCAAAGGGAAGAAACCTTCGGACAAGAAAGTTTAAATTAGAGGTGTGCACACCAGTTGTTTTTGGAGCCGTTTCCAGTTCAGGTCAATAAAGTCAATAATCGGTTCTAGTTTTTGACCGGTTACGATCGATTTTTGGCTGGTTCCGGTTTTGTTTTCTCTGAAAAATTGAAACGCTTATATCCGTCGATTTGGGTAGGACCGGTTCCGGTTTGGATAATCAGTTCCGGTTCCGAAAGTTTGGGAACTTATAAACATAGTAAAGTTTAAAGCACCATAAAGTTTTAAGTAGATTAGATGGAACATTGCATTCCCATGTTTTGAACCTAAACTTTGATGGGGTACGAAACTAACATCAAAAAGAAACTTTCAAACCATAGTATGACTCTCAACATGATAAACATTAATCTTTTCTTAAATTTTTAAGCAAGAACCTAAAGAAAGTTAGGGTCTTATATGATACGAGAAATGAATCAACGTATGTTGTGAACTTATGATATGTTATTGAGGAACTTTAGCTGCTAGCCAGAGTTGTCTTATTTTAAAAGTTTTCCTTAAATGCTTTAAAACAATTTTGAAACTGGTATGCATGCTATTGTAATTTGTAAATGTCTTGATTAGAACTACATATATGTGATAAAAGTGCATGTTTTGAATGACGATTATGTGCCTGAGAAACAAATGGTTCTATGAATGTGCTGAATGATATGACTGATGTTAAATGAATGATGCTTTTTTATGTGAATTATGAATGATGTTTTCTTTGTTCAATTAATAAAGAAATACGTAACTCACATGATAAAAGATGATATTATTAGACATTTGGACATTTTGACTTGTGATAAAGGGTCTAACATATAATTTGATTGTGTGTGTCTACCTACAAGAGGTGCTTGGTTAATTGAGAATATTCGTACCAACAAACTTTTGAATAGATATCGTTACACCAAGTTGTGGGATGCCTCCTGGAACCTCAACCCCTAATCACTACGTACTATTATATAGGAAAAAACTAAAAAAATTAATCACAATCATTACTAATATTTTTTTTTCTTCATGTTTGTTTCTTTTTATTATAAGATAAGAAATGTGCAAAAAGAAAAAAAAATATATGCATCTCATATTATTACATATATGTAACGTGTATGTTACACTTACTACTTGCATATATGTAACTTTCTGATTTACATATACGTAACTTCGTAATCTACATATTTTATTTAAAATTTTATTTTTCTTTATAATATTTTTAACCTTATAATAAAAAAAATATGAAAGAAAAATTTAAATTTTTTTTATTAGTATGAATTTTCTTAGTTTTTTAAAAAATAAAGAGTTTTCTAAAAAATAAGGAGTTTTCTTATAAACTTTTTTGTTAGTATGAATTTTCTTAGTTTTCTAAAAAATAAAGACTTTTCTTATAAACCTTCCTGTATATATATAACTTGCACATTATGAACAACAAATTAAAATTACGTGAAAAAACGACAATTAATTATAAACACTTAAATAAAGGTCTTAATCATTTAATTAGATTGTATATGTTCTAATGTTTAATTAGCTTGTTCACTCTCAGCAATTCTTATATCTGAAGCATAGGCTTGACAAGCATGACTGAAAGATGGTAATTTGCTGAAATCTGCAAATAAAATTATGGTTTTTAAACGGGTTATTTGGCTGAAATCTGCAAATAAAATTATGAACTCAACAAATTCTGGATTCAAGCTTTAAAACCAAAAGCGATATAATAACCGAAACCGGTTAACCGAACCGGTTAACTGCCAAATTAATAACCAATTTTATACTGAGTTGGACCTGTTAACCGGTTTTTTCTCTTGAAACCTCATACCAATCATAAACCGTCGGTTATTTCAAAAACCTAAAACCGATTCCATTAACCGGTTTTTTTTTGTGCGTCTCTAGCACGCTGTAGCCTTTAAACCCTTTAGAGAAATATTGCAAAAGATTTTTTTTTATAAGTCAACTTAATTACATTTCATAGGACTATTCTCCAAAGTTACCCCAAAATCCCAAATAGGAAATATGTCACTAATAGTAACAAATTTTGTTACGTGTTTCAATTAAGTCATAAAAAACTTTTTATCTTTTTAAAGTCACTCAACTTTCACAAAGTATTCCAATCATGTGTAATTTTTTTATATATATTTAAATTTATTAAAATTAACCTAGACAAATGAATCATATATAAATATTATAAGTATTTAACTAACTTAATTTCACTTAAATTTAACAATTTTGAAACTTTGTTATTAATTCGTAAATTTGTTTTCTTCATTATTACATCTTATTTTAAGTTATTAAAAAATTCACTTATTATTAATAAATATTCATATATGTTTCTTTTGCATTTATTAATTTTAAAAATTTTAAATATTTATATAAAAATTACATATTTTTGGAACACTTGGTAAAGTTGAGTGACTTTAAAGAAACAATTGAAACACTTGAGAAACTCGATTACTATTAGGTGACAAATTCCAAATTTCATATATATATATATATATATTTATATATCACCAAATTGAAATCTTTTGTTTTATTGATATTCAACAAATAACCAAATTTTATAGTTGTTACCTCTTGTAGTACCAATATCAATCACGGTACAATCATTGGAAGATCCTGCAAAATGAAAGGATTAAATTTAGTACCATCAAAATACATCTTTTTAATCATGCGTGACATGTATCCGGTTACTTGCTAGATCCGATCATAAAGAGTCGATCTTCTGTTAATTAAGATCCTCAACATGTTATTTTTAGAAACTAACACTTGTATCATGTTAAAAAAAACATTAAAACAATTACAAATGTGCACACATATATGCATATAGCTAGTGCATATGCAAACTTAATTAAGCAAGAATAGCAACCGATGAGAATTAGGTCTGGTTCTGTCTCTCCCAGATGCAGCGTCGTGGGTTGATACATTAATGGCACCTGTGGTAAGATTTCATTCAACATGGCTTCTGCCCCTTCCTCCACCTCTTGCCGCCATTGCTCCGCCACAACAACAGTCATGTTTTCCACTTTTCTTAAGCTCAAGCTTGTGGGATATTTGGATTTTGATGTATGTATGTTTGGATGAGATCCTGTATTGTTTTTTATAGTTGAATCTGGAATTAAGTTTATAACAAATTAAAGTAGTTAGTTGTAATATGTTCACATTGTCTTGTTTTTAAATAAAGTCAAATAATTATTTTACTATAAAGTTATTTGTTAGATCCAAAATAATACGCAGTTTCATTATATTTTAATTTGCACATGCAATGTTCTTTTCTTTTATTAATTGAAGTCAAATAAATTTTTCACTATTAAGTTGTTTGTTAGTTAGATCCAAAATAATATGTTTTGTTTTCTTGTTATTATATGAAGTCAAAAAAATTATATTACTATAAGGTTATTTGTTAGAATCAACATAACATTGTACGTTTCATTATATTTAGCACTTGCAATATTGTATTCTTTTTAATAAAAAAATATGATTGTAATGAATCTAATCAATCTAACATTGATTCAAAGGTACAATGAATATGGTTAAAGGTGCTAACCAAGCTATACTAAAACTAGACTCGTTAAAAAGCAAACTCGAGCCAAGTCTACAAGTTGTTCAAGATGATCTTGAGCTAAGTTAAAGTTTGTCTAATATACGACGTTGAGCCTTGATTACTTTCATCCAAGAACTTTAAAATCACACAACTTCCAACTCTACTTTTACATTTTTTCAGTCATGAACTTGAATTTTTAACCACTTACGTACAAAGAAACCTAGTGATATTAAGTTGTGTAGCAAATGTATTCATCTTAGATAACTATGTGAAAGAACCACGAGGGACCATGGTGGTCTCGCACAAGTTGTTGCAGACGATTTTATGATCCGAGGCATGTACAAAGTGGAATCATGAGGGGGGCCGACAATGTTAGAAACTAGTTCTTGTTCATCAAGAAGAAGAAGTAAAGAGAAGCAAAAACCATGGTTCATTCGAAATATGAAGGATGCATGTGAAGGGAAATTATCTTTAAATTTGTGTGATTCACATAAAAAAAAGTTATTTCTTTATCTGTGTTTGATCAGATTTTTTTTTGTATGTTTCAAGATCACAAGTTGTGAATCTGTTTTCTGGTCTCGAACATAGTTGTTTAGGCATCGTTCCTGATCCAAAACTTTTGACAAGTCAGAGTCACGAGGGGTTATGTTTGACCTCGCACAAGGTGGTGCAAGTGTTGGCTCTTATCTGGAGTTTTTGGAGAGAATGAGATCACAAGTTACCTTGCAGATTTAATATTTGTATCCTGTTTATGAAAGGAGACTATGATTGGTTTTTTTTACTTGATCAAAAGTTACACAGATGATTTTTTTTGAAGCCCAAATGCAGTAGAAAATTGAAGATTTAAGAGGTTGTGAAGCACTCAACATGAAAGACCAAGAATAAGGAAGGCGTAAACTTGGATCAACAATTAGGGGTGATTGTTAGCCTTAATTGTTAATCAAGTTTTTTAAAAGTTAGTGTTTCTATCATATTATAAGTCTAGGGGCATATTTGTTATTATGTCAAAGTTATAGTTTACGTTTAATATGTGTAAGTGTTAGAACTAGAGGGGGTATATGTTAAACCTCTAAATATGTAATCTGTACATATACATCATCGGATAGAACACTCCGATATCTCAGTTCAATCATATATTTTGATTATTAATTTTCTCTCAATCTCTTCATGTTCCCTATTTTTTGGGCATCAAACTAAGGGTTCAATGGGCTCAATATGAAGAGGGTCTCCGGCCTTAACACTGCACAAATATGTGAAAGTACAAGTAAGATTAAAGGGTGTACTGTGAGTTGATGGTTTTAAGAAAAAAAAATGCAAGAGAGATCTTTTGTACAAATATTGTTACTAATTAGACTATATATCTTGATAATGGCTTTCGTTTGTTAATGTGAACGATATATAGAAAATACAACTAGTAAGAATATAATATTAGATATCAATTAGTTTTTTTTGAACGGCAGAGGGCATGTCGTGCTACCTTTAGTTATCCTGGCAGTTGGTAACTAAGACCAATTCCTCGATCGCCGACCATGAGACCTTTCCATCCTGATGCGTGGGAACCCCATGTAATATGTAAACCCTCGCCCCTATTGGTTCAGAACCCAAGATTAAGCTCAAGATTTCTCCCCTCACATGATATCCATTAAAGTGTCACCACTAAGACTTGAACCATAGTCTCCAAAAGGAAAAGGCCAAGCCTTAACCATCAGGCTAACTTTGTAGGATAGATATCAATTAGTTAACTAAGAAATTCAAAACCTGTTCTTAATGTTCAGATTATATGATAGATTATATGATTAAAAAGTTGATAATATGACGTAGAAGAGAAAGTGCATTTACTTTTCTATTTAAGTTTCATATGAATAAGATATTTTCTTTCATTTTAAAAGTTCTTTTAGTATTTATTTTACAAATACAATTGCTTTGAGATAATTGTTAAAGTATTTCTTTCTAAATTAACTTGAGAGTACGAAACCTAGTGGTACCAAGGACCAAACCGTGTAGGAAATGTGATCTTAGGTAACAATGTGTAAAATTAAAGGCAGGATTAGAGGATGTGTGAGTTAAGGATTTAAAAAAAAATGAAAAGATAAATTATTTCTATGCACGCTGGTACCAATAAACCGCAAATCTTTTAGAAAGAATCGATTATATTACTATTTTTATTTGCTGGAAATAACTTTCCTCATAAATATGTTTACTATGTTAGAATTTAAGTTAATTCATTTACTTTGGGTTTTATTATTTTAGTACGTATATAAAACTTATTAAATATGGGCCAAAGTGTAACATTTCTGAAATTTAATAAACAATTATATTTAATAACCGAATTATGACGTCACTTGAAACTTCATTTATAAGAGTATACACATTCATAATGTAAGTGTACAAAACAAAACAATAATAATAAATATATATATATATATATATAAACAAATTTAATGTAATTTAATATACATACATATAAATACATATGTATGTAGTGGGTATGAAAATTATTTATAATTATATAATTTAAACAAATAAATCATATCACATTATGATAGTTAAAATAGTTTACAAAATGATCTCATAAAAGATTTTATAAAATTTAAACAAATAATTTTGTCATAATTATATAATTTTAAATTAAGCATTTATAAGCTTTTGAAATAATAAATAAAAACATTTATGAATTTTTAACTTAGATCGTAAGATTCATTTATAAACTTTAATTATGGATAAATAAAAAAAAGGATCAAATAACTTTGTTGTAATTTTTATAATAACATTTAAAATAATGTTTTATAAAAAGATAATCAAATCATATTAATTGTAATTTTAAACAAATTATAACAATTAAAAACAAGATTTTAGAAAAGTTGAGGGTTAAAAGTGACAAATTTGAAACTGGAATTACTAGGGAAAAACCAAGGGGCATTACTGCCATATCCCCAAAGTACCCTCCCTCCTTACCCATTATAACTCCTGGATCGACCCATATCCCGTTTTAGACCCGAATTCGGATCCAGCCATTCTTAAACGATTACAGCTAATCAAATGTATATTTAGCAATGATTCGAAGCGCGTAATCGGTCCAGCATATTAATTTGATTGATCAATCAACATTTATGTTACAATCATTACCCAAAAAATCCAACACAAAACGCGTTTATCAAAACCTAATCAAACGAGTAGAAAACTCGAATTAATCAAGGACACTAACTCTTCTAGTATTTTCGAAACCTTCTGTGCAAATAGAACTCAAGAACCACTGCTAATCATCACGAATCAAGATCTTCAACCTCTCTGCTCGTTCGTTAACTGTTCATCAGTAGACTTACATTAAATCGTAATCATAGGTAAGTGTTTCTTACACCATTCAACTCGTTTTTCCATTTAGAACAAAAGCCCTATGGTTTCATCAACAATAAGATTCATAAACTGTGACACCTCGCAATTTCCAGGTCAGCATTCATCTTATTTTAATAATAATGTATATTATTATTTCATACGTGGCACTAGAATAATTGTATTTAGTGTGACACGTGGCACAACAGTTTAAACGCACCGATAATTCGAGGAATTATCGCACAACATTTGCATGTGTCTTGAATAACAAACGTTGGTGAACGGATCAAACCACAGTACACTTTCATTGCACAATTAGGTTCCGTAGAACCTAAGTTTGTAGAACGATGTCCATATGTCGAGAAACGATAATCGTAAATGTGAAATACGAGAAAATCGCTTCAAAACTATGAAATTGGGCTTATTGGGCCTGAAAAATGGGCCAGGCGGTACGCCTGACCCGGCACCCTGACCCCAGGCGACGTGCGCGGGAAAGGGAGATGCGCCTCTTATCGAATTCATCTGCGCGTAACGACTGGATACCATGGCCACTCGACAGGCGATACGCCTGGAAGCTAAACACGCAAAATCTTGATAAAATCAAGAATAATCATTTCTTAACCACTCTATAACTCTTTTCTCGAGCTCTAGACCCTCTTGTTCGTCATTTTCGCCTGCAACATCACTCTTGAACCTCTGGAAGCCATTGTTGGGGCTTTGGGAACTCAAAATCGAAGATAGGAAGCTTGGAGGTGAAGCTTGGAGCTAGTCATCGACACCATCATCGCTTGTGACGACCCAAGAGCTATTCTCAGGAGGTTTTCAAGCTGATACAGATCTGTTCGAGCTTCATCTTGTCGATCCAAGGCTTCATAAGGTAGTATCTATGCTTAGTCTAGCTTAAAAACACCCATACACTCACATTATATTGCACATGCAAGCACACATCCGCAACATGCACGAAATTCTTAAGTTTAAATCTGGGTTTGTTGATTTCAATGGGTTTCTTTATGATCTATGATGTTTATATGGTGATTTGTGACGATCCATGATAAGGTGTGTCACTAGAATACTAGGTTTGGTCATAACTTGATGCGATGATAGCATGCATGCACGATCTAAGTCATTTTAGATGATGTTGAATAATGTTATATGATTATAATTTTTGTTGATGATGTTCTACATGATTAGTTATGGTTAAAATGGTTAAAATGTGATTACATTCGATTCTTTCTATTTTTAGTAACTTTTTAGTTACAAGTTGATGATTTAGGGAATAAGATGAGCATGCACGTATAGAAATATGTTGCTTGATGATTAAAATGATGATAGTAATGTTTAGGATGTGATTTTGGTGATGATTGTAGTCATTTTGGCATAGTTGCTATTTTTAGTAACTTTTGTTGATAAAATAATGCTAAATGATGATTTGGGTTATGTTGATGTGCTTAGATGATGTTAAATGGTTTATTTTGACGATCGGTGACATAAAAATGGATTAGGAATGTTTAGGTGGCCATCTTTATACAAAAACTACAAGGTTACTATTTATAGTAACTTTATTTTTAGAAAGACCAATTTATAATCATGATGTATGATCTATGCATGTTAATGGGTTTAAAATGCTTTAACATGATGATAGTGTGCAAAAATTAGATGGTTTCCGATGACACGTATGCTATAAATGGAACTTTCCATTTTAGGAAACTTTTATGTGCAAAACATGCTAAATCGACTATGTGTAACTGTGTGCAATGTGATAACATGCTCACTTAGGATGAAAATGCGTGATAGAATAATCAGAATATGATTTCTCGCATAACTTGCCAAATGTGGAAACTTTCCTGAAATAAGAACTTACTATAAATAGTAAGTTTCCTCACGAAAGTGATCTTGGTATCCGTACACTTCACACGACACTAAACCGCACGTTACATGAGCACTTGATCCAAAACCGTCACCAACGGGTCGTTAGGTCAAACACGGTCAACACGATCAAACACGGTCATCATGACCCACTTAACAACTTGGTGTTGTTAAACACGAACACGATCCTGTGAGACCCACATATGTGAACACGAACTCATAGTACCTATGTAATATAGGTGACTACTAGCCGGCGAGCTACACTATCTCTTTTGAGCAAACGTATTACTTAACTCAGGTGAGTTTTACAGCCCCACTTTTACTCTTATACTGTTTTACTTAACTTTGGGGTGAGAATATATGCAACTGTTTTAGATATAGTACTGGTATGTTGTGAAAACCATTTTTGAGTGTAACTATTATCGCTTAAAGTCCTCACTTATCCTTACCGTTAGTTGTGTATCAAACGAGTCGTAATTACGTAGTACTACTGGGTTTGACTAACCCCACTCGGCACCAATGTTGACTGGAGGTCATAACGAGTGTAATTTCGATGAGAATGCGGGTTCAGCGATGACCTGCGGAGGCAAACGGGAACAGTCTAGTTTCGTTAAGATGAACTGACACACTCCACGGATCATAGTATCCAACAACTAAATTTAACATATCCAGTATATGTCTGTTTACTTTTCAGTCTGTCTAAACCTGTGAACTCACCAACTTTTTATTTACACTTTCCGCATGTATTCTCAGGTATCTAATGGAGCATACGCTAGGATGCGCACAGGAAAACACTAAGGAGTCTGGCTCGCATATAGACTCGTGTCTTAGGCTTTGTGTGCATTGGATTTGTTTTAAAACAATTTAATCTATATAGTGTCTTAAACGATTACATTCCGCTGTGTAATTTTAACTTTCCCACTGCAAACTTATTTATGCTATGACATTTTAAACATATTCCGCTGCGTATTTATGAAACTTATATTATTCTACAAAACTGTTTGATTGTTAACTCATATAGAGTCGTTCTAAATGACCAAAGAGCTGTGATCCTGGCCACGTCACACCCACGTGGACTGTCACCACGAGTGGGAATTTGGGGGTGTGACAGACTGGTATCAGAGCCTTGGTTATAGAGAACTAGGTTTGCATATAGTAAACTTAGACTATAGCCACTGCTCTACACCAGACACTACACTTAGAATTCACACACTGATATTACCATTACTATTGAACTGTGGTTACTAACTTGAGACATTACAGGAATGGCCAACAACGACAACGCTAACAGGAACCCGGGTAGACGCTCGGCAACAGATGACCTGACCGCAGAGAGTCGACGACGAGTTGACGACATCGTGGCCCAGGTCGACGAGGAGATGGACAGACGGGCACGACATGCAGCCCGAGCCCGGTACTGGGGATGGTTACCCATGGTGATACGGGACTGGATTATAGGAGAGAGGGTACCTCTGCCATGGTATCCTGGCGACGCAACGACCGACCATAGGCTACCACCACTGGGAGTGCCGATGGAGCAGGCATTCGCGACACACGTAGCTTTCTCCCAACGCGAGGCCATGAGGAACGGCGAGCTATCGGACGAGGTCCGAGTTTTTCGAGAGAAGAACGATCGCCTCGAAAGGAAGAATGACCGGTTAGAGGAACAGGTAGAGACACTGCGCCTCTAGGTGTCCCAGCTGATGGGGCAGCACAGACAGATGGTGGATGTCATGCAGGAGCATGACATACGCATTACAGAGAATCGAGTCGCCAACGAGGAGACTCAGGCGATGGTCCAGGCTAGCGATGCCATGCTTAACGCGTGGGTCGCACAGTTTATTGAGGAACCGCCTCAAGATGATGGTCCTCAATTCGAGGTCAATGACCTCGAAGAGGGAGACTTCGACGAGGATCCCGACGAGGATCCTGAGGAGGACGAGGATGATGGAGATGCTGATAGTGACGTTTCACACGTCACCATGGACTCAGATTAGCCGAGTTACTTTCATTTATGTTTCTTTTCTATTTGCCTAAACGAGCGGGATGTGCTCGTACAAACTTATGTTGCTATTATCTTTTGAAATCATTGTACTTCAAGTTATTATTATTAATGAAATGATGTTTGTTTTACTTATTATATCTTGACTATGGTTGAATGCTAACATGACACCTAACTTGACTTCTGACATGACAATCGGCTAACACTCTAACTCATGCTAACTAACACTCTAACCCTTCCATAGGGAACCATGTCTGGAAGAGGATCCAGCGCCCGCAACCTCAAGTGCAAGGCCGAAAAGGCAAGGATCAACATGATGGTCGAACGTAAAGTCAACAAGGTGCTTGCCGAATACGAGGTAAACCGCCACACTAGCGATACTAGTGACACCAATAACGGTACTAACCCTTGTCTGACATGACTAACCTAGTATAGACAATGATGACACTAACACGTGACCCTGGACTCCTATGCACAGGATCTCTAGGGAGTGCGACAAAGGGATGCTCGTTTAAAGCCTTCCTGAGTTGCCACCCTCACAAATTCCAAGGTACAGAAGGAGCAGTCGGACTACTCCGTTGGATTGAGAAGCTGGAATCGCTCTTTGCTATGGCCGAATGCTCGGAGGAGAACCGAGTAAAGTATGCTACCGGGACTCTTGAGGGACCTGCCCTCACCTGGTGGAATACACATGTCCAAACTCTCGGACTTGAGACTGCCAACACCATTCCGTGGGAGGAATTCACCGGAATGCTTCACGAAGCATACTGCCCACGTGACGAGATCAGGAAGCTTGAGGAGGAGTTTTGGGTGCATAAAATGGTGGGTTCGGAAATCGAGAAATACTGCACTCGATTTCATGAATTGTGCAAGCTGTGCCCGACAATGGTGACGCCGGAATACAAGAAAATCGAGCAATTCATCAGTGGATTGCCCGAGCAGATCCAAAGTATGGTGACTGCTTCTGACCTCTCTACCATCCAACCACTAATTCGCTTGGCACACAAGTTGACGGACCAGGAAGTAGCCCAAGGGAAACTGCCTAAGAGGGGTGAACATCTGAAACCCTAAGAAATCAAGCGAAAGTGGGAACCCAGCAATAACCGTACCTTCTCACCACAACAACCAGCTCAACACCGACCAGCACCTGCAAAGGTCTTCACTGCCACCCAGCCGATCACTCAAGGCAGAGGGGGATATCAGGGCAACAGCCCAAAATGCAATACTTGCAACTTCCACCACTTCGGCCCATGCAAAAGGGTCAAATGCACTAACTATGGAAGGAACGGACACATGGCCAAGGAATGCCGATCCAACCCCAACCCCAACAACAATAACAACAACCAAAACACTCTCAAGGGGTGTTATGAATGTGGTAAACCGGGGCACATGCGGAGGGACTGCCCGCAACTGAAAAAGGGTGGAGGTGGTGCAGCAAAGGGACGAGCCTTTGTGATTGGCTTGGGAGAAGCAAAAGATGACCCCAATGTCGTTACCGGTACGTTTCTTTTAAATAATGTCTATGCTAGTATATTATTTGATACCGGTGCCGATAGGAGTTTCATCTCTAGTGAATTTAGTAAACTGCTTAATATGACACCAACACCACTAGACCATAAGTACACCGTAGAGTTAGCAAATGGCAAACTGATCGAAACACAACATATCATCAAAGGGTGTGTCCTGACGTTAGCAAACCACCAACTGGTGATTGACCTGATGCCAGTAACTCTCGGGAGCTTTGACGTGGTGATTGGAATGGATTGGCTATCTGCAAACCACGCTGAGATTGTGTGCAACGAGAAGATTGTGCGAATTACGTTGCCAAGTGGAGAGCAGATCTCAATCCAGGGAGAACGACGCGGAGTGCCACTAAACATCATGTCCTGCATGAAGGCAAACAAATACATAAAGAAGGGATACATGGCTATCCTGGCACTCATCACCGAGCAACCCAAAGAGGAACGAAGAATCGAGGACATCGCTGTCGTTCGCGATTATTCGGAGGTCTTTCCTGACGATCTACCGGGGCTACCACCAGCACGGCAAGTGGAGTTTCAGATAGATCTGACACCAGGAGCAGCACCGATAGCCAAGGCACCATACCGATTGGCTCCTACTGAGATGCAGGAACTATCTAATCAACTGCAAGAGTTATTGGATAAAGGATTTATCCGACCGAGCTTCTCACCTTGGGGAACACCGGTCTTGTTCGTGAAAAAGAAAGACGGTTCATTCCGTATGTGTATAGACTACCGAGAGCTGAACAAAGTAACGATCAAGAATCGATACCTCCTACCTCGAATAGACGACCTATTTGACCAATTGCAAGGGTCAAGCTACTATTCGAAGATCGATTTAAGATCCGGTTACCATCAACTTAGAATACAAGAGGAAGACATACCGAAGACAGCCTTCAGAACACGGTACGGGCATTACGAGTTTCTAGTCATGCCTTTTGGATTGACTAACGCACCGGCAGTATTCATGGATCTCATGAATCGGGTGTGTAAGCCGTACCTTGAATGGTTAAGACTTAACCGTCACAGTTGAAGAGAAGAACACCCCTATATATATGTGTACTAGGTTAGTTCCCGTGTATTACACGGATTAAATAAAAAAATATAACGAATAATTATCAATGAAAATTTTGAAAATATAAGATGATTTTTAATATAAAATACGATTATAATTTCATATTATTTAATATTTTAAGTATTATAATAATATTATTATTTCTTTAAACAACTTTTTTTATAGTTTGTTTTTCCTTAAACATTGTGTTCAAATAATTGTTTTCAAAAATTTTATAATTTATAATATATTTTTTTTAAAACATGTGTTTTTAATATTAATGTATAAAAAAAAATTTATTTTAAAAATGCATAAAAAGTATATATTTAATATTTAATATTATTATTTAATGTCAGATGTATTTAATATGAGAGAAAAGCGGGAAATAAATGTTGAGATGCTCTAAAATCATGCCATGTGGCACTTAAACCTTTATTTATTAGTATAGGTAAATGTGTATGTTGTTTGAAGAATAATTCTTTGTTTTTATGTTTTTAACATGTCACATGTCAAATTTTTATTGATTTTTAATCTTTTTATGTAAAATTTTTTTTATTGGTTCCAACCACTATATATTATAGTCCAACCGTATCATTAATCATGAAGAAACAAAATAACTCCAAGCAGCTACTCATTATCCTAAGTTAAAAATGGATGTTAGCTTTGATTCGAGGTAATTTGCATCATTATATATGTCATGTCGATATTTTCGTATGATGGAAATATCTATAATGCAACTATTTCTCTCAAGGGCCAAATGTGTAGTTTAACATAAACAGTAAAAAAAATGTTGAACGTCATCATTAGGCGTCCCTCACCGACAGATTACACGACGAACATGAGTGAGGTAAATTGCATGACTCATAGAAAATTGGGTGGTAACGGGCTTTGAACCCTAAACCTTCATTATAAATTCTCACCCCATACCGCTAGGCCACTATCGCAGGGACAACATAAACAGTAATAAAACAGGTCGACACACTTAATGGGTTATGGTTTTGTGTGAATTTATATCAATAATCAACCATTTTACTGTAATCTAAACTAAGATTCTCTAAGGTTAATTTCATATCATAGACCCGATTTGACCCGGAAGAGACAAAATGCAAACCCAAATGACCCATTATTATTGGTTTTCTGCAATTTTATTTATAAATAATACATTCATGTCTTGCAAATTTAACAAAGAAATAGTTGAAATGATACAAATGATCATGAACGGAAACACAAACTCAAACAATATTATTCTTTGCTCTATAACATTAGTAAGTTGCTAGTGATGAGGTAGTGACATGGGACATAACACCATACGAACTCGTCTCAAACAAACCAAACTCCACCATTAACCTCGTAACCAGATTCCCAGCAACATAAGAAACGCTCGATATTATGACTACCATGGTAGCATAGTATACCGCGGTTTTAATAAACTGAAAAGCCGAGCAATAGCAATTGATACACGCCTTAAACATTGCCAACAACAAGATACATAGAAGAGACACAATTGCAACCGTCAGAAGTGTAGAGTTCTTATCATTTGTCTCATGAAATGATAACACATATGCGATAGGTGGGATCATTCCAAACGCGACGAAGGATAGTATGGCAAAAAACGCGTGTAATGGGAAGTAGTTTATTTGTCCAAGTAGCCTTTTGTACTTGTTAGAAGCTTGTTCATTAGTTTCTTGGCTTAAGTATTCGGGGTAGCAATCGTCTCTAAGGTCCCAAAGCTAAGAATATGGTGTTTTAGATCAAAAGAGTTGGTTTAAAATTTTTGTAACATGATCAAATATTAGAATTTTACTCACATTGTGTCCGATGAAGAAAATCCCACCGATAAGACTTGCAACTGCCAATGCTATTATGCTCGCTATAGCAAATTGAAGTTTTAGTTGATAAGATATTCGATGAAATTCAGGAAACGAGTGTAGCTAGTATAACTAATTAAGGCATTAGAGGTGGGCAAAAAAATGGGAACCGACAGGTACAGACGGTTCTAGCTAGTTTTTTAGAAAAATCATAACCGAAACCAGTTCCACATTTACCCGGCCAAACCAGAATTGGAACTAGCCAAAAACCGATAAAAACCAGTCAAAAACCTGAACCTAACCGGAACCAATGTTAACTTTGTTGACCAAAATCAGAACTGTTTTTTGACTTTATTGGCCAAACCGGTATCAAGTTATCAACAATTTTGACCTGCTATGTCATGGACCACATGGGTTTAAATGACCTGGTAATTTACCTCATTTGAGCTCAACAACCATCCAATCCACCTTGTGGTGCACATTTTGGGTTTTTTTTAACTCAAACTGGTTCAGGTTGGGTCAACAACGGTTGATACATGTTCTTGGTGAAACATGTTCGGTTTGAAACCTGTTTTTAGGTGAAAAAGTGAAACCTATTTTTAGGGAAAAAAAGGTTGGGTCAAATCTACATTCCGGTTCAGTTCCAATGCGAATTTAACCAAACCGTTTCCTACATTTAAATAAGAACTGATCAAAGCTTACATATATTGGCATCAAAAGCAGCTGCAAATGCTACAACACTTGTGCTTGCGATCACCTCTATCAAACCCACGTAAACGATACTCTTCAAGATCTCTACAAGAACACCATTGTATCCAAGCCATGATCTTCCTCTAGATGGTTCATCATATATGGGTGCTGCGATATAAACACCAGATATTACGTGAAAAACTACAGTTATAACACTTTGATCCCCGTAATATTGTTCGGTTACAAGTTGTTACCAGTTGCAGAAGCCATTTCTGCTCGTGCATTACAAATATCATCATAAGAAGGCGCACGAGACATGCCTGTAAAAATAAAAAGGAAATTCATTAGTAAAAACATTTCTTCCTATCCTAGTCATTAGGAGATTCTTCATTTTTATCTGATTAACAATTAGTGTTATTTATGATTTTCTTTCATAAATATATAACGCGTACAAGTTACATATGTATTAATGTAAGCTACATTTTTTTTTTTTACATTTCTAACCTTATAATACAAAGAAAGGTGATGCCTTACAAATATGATTATAATTTTTTTTTAGTTTTGACCCTTCTCGAGGCCCTTACAAAACTATAAAGTCTTTTTTAGCATCCAAGGCATCATATATATATATATAGGGGGTGTTTAATTGAGAACCTATGTATAGGGGGTATGGTTAAAATGAAAACCCTATCTTAATGAGAAAACCGCGAAAACCATGTAAAAATCACGTAAAAAAACGTTTTTTTTTTTACAGGTTTGTAACACTATTGGGCACATTTTTATAAAAAAATCAAAAAAACGCCGACCAAATATTTTTAAAAAAATATTTTATAAACCCACGTAAAACCTACGTAACAAAGCGTAAAAAAAAACCCGAACAACCCGAACAAACCTGTTTTTTTCGGGTTATTCGGATATCCGACCCAAATAAACATGTTTTTTCCGGTTTATTCGGATATCCGACCCGAATAAACATGTTTTTTCCGGGTTATTCGGATATCCGACCCGAATAAATAGTTTTTGCATATCCGAAACCCGACCCGAATCTGAAATCATATTATCCGACCCGAAAAACTCGAAATTGATTTCGGATAAGGTTTTTCGGGTTTCGGATACGATTCGGATTTCGAATTTTTTCGAGTTTCGGATATTTTGAACACCCCTAATAGGGGGTGTTTAATTGAGAACCAATGTAAGTTAAAACTAAAAGAACCATATTTAGCCACAAGTTTGAAGGGTATAAAGGTAACTTCCCTTATTTTTAAAAGGAAATTATTTTTATACCATTCAAAACTTGTGACGCATCTTTAGTTCTTTACAATTTGTTGGTTCTTATTAAGATGAATCCCAATATATATATCCACCAAGTTTTTTTTAAAAAAAAGACAGAAAACCCTTACATGAACTCACCAAAAAAGGTAATACATTGCAAACATATCCAGTAAGTTTTAATGAAAAAGAGTGACATAGAGATGCTTACGTAAAGTAATACTTGTGACATTAACTCATGCTCTATACTACATTGTCAACATGGTTGTACCCCATAGTCTATTGTTAATGTACAAGGGTACATCTCTTACTTACATTTATATAATTCAAAAATAATAATAAGAAGAAAAAGAAAGAAACATGAAAAAAGTTGAAGACATTACAAGTTATGCACAACGTATGAGTGAGTTTTTCTAAGCCCTTACAAATGACACCATTGGAAACTAAGACATAAAAGTACGTACCATAGGAAATTCATATTTGAGTTTAGTTGGATGCGCATATATACATGCATACATCTATGAATTTTGCAGCAAAGAAAAGGTGCAACTCATAGGAAACATAAAACCATTTGGCATTTGGACATATTATATTACTTGTGATAGAGTGCATAAATGATAAATCTCCTAAAACTTTGATTAAAGTTAATTAGACTTAGAGACGTGTATGGGTCGGCTTTTTTTGCTTAGTTCTAACTCGAAACCAAAATTTCTGTTTTTGAGCTTTTAAACCCGTTTGGGTCCGATTTTTATTTTCTAAAACTCATTTGGGTTCAGTTTGAGTTTTGGTTTTTTTCGGTTATTCTATTTAGCAATAAAAGTATGCTTATAAAAAACAGATCAAAATTTTTTTATTTGTATTAAAAATATTTAAAGTACAACACTACTTAACATTTAAAATTATATGCAAATATCTTTATATTAATTAAAAGTTATATGTACTTTTGGTACATAAGGTTAAAAAAAAAAACTAAAATATACGATTTTTATGACTTTTGGTATTAACAAAAAAAAAATACAAATAGACGGTTTATAAATTATTGAAAATTTTAAAAGGTAATATACACACACACACACATACATATGCATGTATTCGGTTTTTATTTTAGGTAAAACCAAACCCAAACCCAAACCCAAACCCAAACTCAAACTCAAACTTTCGGATTTTTCGAAAACTTGTACCAAACCCGTCTGTTTATATTTGAGTTCGGTTATTTCGGTTTTGGGTTGGTTTTTCATGCACATCCCTAATTACTAGACTAGTAGATTAAGATAAAATTCAAAGTAGCATCTTTTTCTAAGTATTGTGGGGTCAAGTTGTGCAGGTACAACCAGTGGTTTTCGTATCATAATCACTAAAGATTAATGAAAAACCACATTTTATAAACATTTTGAGTTATGTATTTGGTTTTTGAGCCATTACCTAGTTCACTTTCAGAACAGTTGGTGGGATTGGAAACAACGGACTGACAAGCATGACCGAAAGAAGGCAATCGATAAAGCCCTGCAAAATAAGGATTGAATTTTAGACGTGACCATTGCGAAGATACAAATCATTAACGGACGTAAATATTTACTAACTAATTAAAATGTTCAACAGATTTTACATGTTGGAAAATATAAGTCAAATTTAACTACTTTCCCTAGATAATCTGTGTTTTCAAAATTAGAATAGGTTGGCTAAGCCTAGAACCAATTATAGAATTAATCTGATTCTCATTTCAATTGGTTGATTGTCGGTTGGACCGGTGAAAAATGAAAATGATTGGTCGGACCGAATTTTCATTTTTAATTTTCTTTTAAATTCTCATTAGTTTAGTATTTAATTAAGGTTTCATATTTCATTTATTTAAATTATAAATTTACATAACATAACATAAAGTATTTGCATAAATATTAATTTTAAATATATATATTATATATATACACGCATGTGTATATATATATATATATACATATTTGAATTTTATGTTATTTATGACGTTATCTGATTCTTAAATCTAGTATCAAGCAGTGGACCGGTAAAAAATGTGGTTCATTATTTGATCTGCTATAAAAACGTTATAAATAATCATTATGCTAAGCTGAAAATCTATATTAATTAATTAAGATATTCAACTTATAACCAAAATTTCTAGTCCTTTACCATGTTTATTCTCATCAATATTGATCATGCTATCATTATAAGATGCACCTGCAAATTAAACAAAAAAGATTGAATTCACAACTAATTGAATCTTTTTGTGTGATCACGCCCTGCTACATGGAAGAGATTGCTAATATTTAGTAATCTAAATAGTTAGGGTATATCATTGTTCGAACAAACTTAGCTCATTATCAGAGTCGGCCCCGAGAATGAAAAAATTCCAGGGCTTTCTTAAAAAAACTAATGAAAAAATTCCAGAGCTTTCTTAAAAAAACTAACTTAGTAATTTATTTGGGTCTTTATTGTATTATTTTTTCCTTTATAGCCCACAACCTAAAAAAAGTCCATAGGTCAAAAAACCCAGCTACATATAAAATAAAAATAAAAATAAAAATTAGAGGTCCTAAGCTCTTTCTTAGGTCACTTGGCCTATTGATTATATATCCCTTTAAATTTCACTAGGGAAGAATAGATGTAACGGATATAAAGCATAATGACTATGATTTTAGTGTCATTTAGCTATTTAATGTAATTGGATTTGTTTAGGAACCAAAAGAGAAATCATAGTGAAACATCAAATAAGTCGGTATGCGTGCGATGCACACATGTTTGATGATCTTATGATTTTTGTTGTTGTAGACTCATTGTGGTAACAGTGAGACGAAGCCCACTGATTGACGCAGGTATAAGGGCGAAATCCATGGTTATAACATGTTTGTTATGCAAAAAAAACTAATTTTGGAAGTAATTTGCATGTATTTCGGGAGTAAAACAATGTTTCAAAAGTTGTAGCGTTTCAAAAGTAAAATAGTGCTCATTTAAAAATTGTTGTGTTTCGAAAATGAAACAGTACTTTAGTTATAGTGTTTCAGAAGTAAGTTTGCTCTTTGAAAGTAAAGCTAGTTTCTAGAAACAACTTATCTACTTTTACTTCAAAAACAAGCTGTTTTTTTGCTATCTATTTAATGCTTAACTGCAAGTAATTGTAATTAATTGTTAAACTGTTTTCTAAACGTTGTGATGGTTTATGTTAGCAATTCCCTTGTTACACAAAGGTGATCTTTGATCAGAACAAAACACAGATGAAATTCACAACAGATTTTTTTTTTTAATTCTTGAATATCTTATTCTTAGAATATTGAATATACTCTCGAAATAATTCAAATTGAAAATAAATTTTACGCGATTATGAGAGAATTCAATGGATTTTCAAACACTCACACATAAAAACATTATTAAGCATATGTACATTTAACTTGTGATAAATGGGCCTAAAGTCCTAACACGTTAGTTAGATGTCTAGTAGATTAAAATAAAATTTGAAGTAGCATTTTTTTTTTTCGTGTATTGTGGGGTCAAGTTGTGTTGGGTCATGGGTGCAACCGCCACTAGGGTTTGTGGTTTTCGTATCATAATCACTAAAGATTAATGAAAAACAACACATTTTGAGCTATTTGTTTGGTGTTTGGGGTCATTACCGTTACCCACTTCATTATCAGAACAGTTGGCGGGATCGGAAGCAAAGGGCTGACAGGCATGACCAAAAGAAGGTGATCGACGTAGGCCTGCAAAATAAGGATTGAATTTCAAACGTCACAATATCAAAGCTACAAATCAAAAATGGATGTGAATATTTACCAACTAATTGAAATGTTGACTGAAATTTTATGTCAGAAAATATAAGTAAAATTTAACTACATCTCTTGATAATCTTTTTTTTTTTCAAAATTAGACTGGACTCTCTAGTTAGGCCGAAAATCAATATTAAAATTGGTCTGGTTATGCCTATTTAAACAATCCTCTTTTGTACTGGAAGATTACCTGTCAAACTAGTGAAAACTAGGGCTATAAATGAACCAAATATTCATCAAACAGTTCGTGAGCAGTTCGGTGGGAAGTTTGTTTATGTTCGTTCGTTTAATAAATGAACGAACACGAACAAGAAATTTCGTTCATTTATATTCGTGAAAGTTCGGTAAAGTATTCGTTTATGTTCGTTAACTTTCGTATATGTTCATTTATTATGTTTATTTGTTAAATATGTTTTATATTCTTAAATTTTTTATTTTTAGTTTAATACCATAACATTTAAATTAAAAATCTAGTCATTTGATTATATCTTGTTAAAAACTTGGTAATTTGAAAGTTAGATCTTTGAAATATTTGTTTAAATTGATTTTAATTACGATAATTATTTCAATTATTGATATGTTTAAAGAAATTTATTTTAAAACTTTTATGTTAAGTGTTTAAATTTAAGACGATTATGTCAAATACTTGAGATTGAAATGCTAATTTTATTATAAAAATAGCATGTGTTCGTTTATGTTCGTGAACCGTTCGTGAACAAGTTCAATCCTTAATGAACGGACACGAACAAGATATTTCGTTCGGTAAGTGTTCATGAACTGTTCGTGAAAGTTAAATGTTAAATGAACAAACACGAACAAATGCTCGTTCGTATTCGTTCGGTTTGTTTACAGCCCTGGTGAAAACAGATGGAGCTGAATTCACATTTATAACCTTTATTTTTTTAAATCTTATTTTGTGATTAATTTGTTATCTTTTTTTAACAACACAAAGTATTTCTGTATTTATATAAATATTAATTTTAAAGTATATTTTAAAAATTTATGACATGTATGACATTATCTAGTTTTTAAATCTAGTCCAACGAATCTAACTAGGTAAGACAAAACATTTGTTCTTCAGTATAGCTATAAACATTATAAATAATAAATACGCTAAGCTGAAAATTTATATTAATTAAGATATACAACTAAAAACCAAACTTCCTAGTCCTTACCCTGTTTATTCTCAATATTGATCAAGCTATCATCATAACAAGCACCTGCAAAACAAAAGGATTGAAATTACAACTAATTGAATCTTTATCTTGTGATCATATCCTTGCTACATTGAAGAAAAAACTAATGTTTTAGTAATCCCAATAGTTAGAGTATGGCATTGTTGGTACAAACCTCTAACTCATTATCTGCCCTAACATGTTGGATTAATCTTAATGGGTTGAGTTATTAGTCGAATGATTACGGTTCAAGTCTATTACTGGTCAGCAAGGTCTTAATTTAAGCATGTTTTTAGTGTTTTCGTAGATCATGGGTTGGTCTATATTTATGCAAGCAATGGGTCTAGGTTGACAACTTATTAAAACAGCTAGCTGAATAATAAATTAAAATAATATATATTGAAATAATATATATTGATGTTGTAATTAACAACTTATTACCGTTTCCAACATGAACCTCCTTTTGTTCATCACCAGATGGAGATGTACGATCGATGTATGTTTCTGATCTTTTTGGGGAAATATCAAACGGGTTAAGACTTCCGTTATCTGTGAAATAAAGATTATTTTTGAAATTTATTAAGATTCATATGTTTGACCCAAAAGTTAGATGTAACAATATTCTTGTTTTACCTGAGCAAGCAAAAAAATTTAGACATGAAAAACATCCAACAAGTTGCCCCGGGTCGGGTTCTGACCCTACCAGATCAACCGGTTGCATTGTGGGTTGATACGAGACCCCTTTTCGACCAACAACAATAACCTCTCTAGTTTCAGACCCGCAATTGGGACAATGGAGATTTGGTTTCACCAATTCGGGTTCAACAACTTCAACAAATGCACCACTTTCGTGTGTCAACCCGGCTTCTGCCCCTTCTGCCACCTCGGCCTGCCATTGCTCGACCACCGCAACAGACATCTTTGATCGTTTTAGGGTTGATCACCACCACCACAACAATGCAAGCTCTATCTTGTGGAGTTTTTGGCTTTTGGAGTATGTTTGTATTAGATCTTTCATGTTGCTTTTATAGTTGAAACTCAAATTAAGTTTATAACAAAGTAGTTGTCATAGGCTCATTGCCAAATTAATTATTTTATTTAAAGACTTAATTGTTAGATCCAAGGTAATGTTTTTTTATTAAGTATCGCATTGTTAAATTCTTTAAAAAAATTTATAGCTAAATAATTAAGTAAATTTTTGCTCTACATCTTATAATTCTGTACATTCAACATTATTTTTATCATTTTTCTTATTTCACCGTCTCATATTATATGCATATTTTTTTCTCATTTCATAATAAATAGTTCATTTATTCACTCATTTAGTTCTTATTTCACACACTTATTATTTAATATTTCTTTTGTATTTTTCATTTTGTAATACACAAGTTTCTAACTAATAAATATATTATGATGAAAAACGACAGAGCTAAAAATAAAACTTGAGCCGAGTTTAAATGAGCTAAATGTGATCTTTATTTGAAATAGTGCAGGGTAATTTTCTATTGTTGGTAATTTTTTATTTGGGTTCACAAAGTCAAACAAGTTGGTTTAGGCTTCTAGAACTTGGTAAAGTTCAGATTTTTTGGGTGGTGTTATTCACACACCCCACCTGCCATATCTTACATCCCAAAACGCCCAATATTGGTCAATACGACCCCAATACGCCCCGTAGTGACCACTACGGGGAGTATTGAGGTGTAATCATTAGGTGTCAGTACCAATGATTCGGGTGACCGTGTCAATGATTGGACCCTTAAACGCCCCGTAGTGACCACTACGCGGCGGCTATACATTTGACAGGGGGTGTTAAAATATAATTTTGGGGTGTGTAGATAACCCCTCCCTTTTTTTAAAAGCTTATTTTTGGATCACCGACAGTATCATTATGTTACTAGCAGTAAAACCTGATCATATTAATCATCAGGCCATAAAATCTGAAGGAAACTCAATACTTTGAAAAAATCTCCTTGTGAAATTTGAACCTAGGATCATTTGGTTAATTTCTGAGCTTTATCTCACCAGCAAGATACCACTAGGTTGTAATGTCTTTGGTTAGTATATTTTAGAGAATTTGTTTATCCGGTTAGGTGAGTCTATAAATATTTAGGGTTATGTATTATTATGCATATGAGAGTATTGTATTTGAGGTTTATGAGTTATATTATTTTTTATTATAATTACACCTGAAATCATTTAAATATTTTCATGCTAGGTTATCGGGGTCACTTTCTTAGTTTCTTCGTTATATATTGACTATTCGTTTGTTTGTTAAATGTGAACGGTATATAGATAGATTATAGAAAAACCTATGACAATAGGATGATTCCTTCTGTTGATTATGAACTCACTATAATAAATTATTTGAAATGGAGATACCATATTTTATAAAACAATCACCATACAAGATGCATCATTAATTTGTGAACAACTTGACTTTGATCCATCTTTGTAGGGTAAACAAATGAACGTTACACCACGTGCGGTGCCTGGATCATTTCATAAAATACCATAAGTTTACAAAAAAATTGATTATTTAATAATTTTATAAGAAAATAATTTTTTTTAAAAAATATTTCGGATATCTGAAAATTATTCGATATATCCAAAAAAGTATTCGAACTATCCGAAAATTATCCAAAATATCCGAAAAATTATCCGAATATAAAAACTATTTCGGATAGTTCGGATATTTGAAATATCTAAAATTTTATAACACAGGTAACCGACTCCGAATTTCTGGATATCCAAACCTTCGGATATTAGAATTTTCGTATATTTCATGTTTGGATTTTCGAATATTTTGGATTCGGTTTAAGATATTAATTTTTTTGAAGACACCTAAATTGCAACATATAACGGAATTCAACCACACATAGTTATTCAGTTAATTAGTTAAATCGATTAAAACGTAATGAATTTCAAATCATTTCTTTAGTTTTTCATAACACTTCAACAAAATTCATAGCCCATTAATACTGCCCACAACCAACCAGCCTTTTCATATATATGGATCCAAGGAGCAGCTGTAATCAGGCAGAGGTAGGATCCTGTAATAAGTCCCCGCGATAATGGCCTAATGGTAATGGGTGAGAATATACAATGGAGGTCTATGGTTCAAAGCCCTGTACTGTAAAAAACCGATATCCTCTTCAACTTACAGATTCCAATGAATCTGTGATTTACTAAATCAATAACAATACAAGAAAGAAATACAAATTACTATCTATTACAACTCGATCTAAGATACAATAGACTCAAACCCTAAGATCGGTATAGACTCAAACAATCTGATCAACAATACAAACACAAGACACAGATCTATGTTGTTCCATTGAATCTGCTCTAAGATGTAAAATACAGATGTGTGTAAACCCTAAATCTCTATAGAGAAGAAAGAATCAAAAATGAAAGAAAAAAATATGACCGCTTCTTTCACCGAGCTACACATCTCCTTATATATGAAAACCCTTGATCAAAATTCTGCAAAGCCCACATACTAAAGCCCAACTAATATAACAACTAATAGGCCCAACGGACAAAACAAATATAACAACTTACAAAAATCGTTATACATTACTAACTGAATTAATCAACAAACTCATAACATATTTTAACATCCCCCCATAATTCAGTTAGTAAACATATCAACCAAACCCAAACCTGTACAAAACAAACCATGTTGATCAATAGACAACCCCTTAGTAAAACCATCAGCAAGTTGATCATTTGAACTTATTTTTTCCACTCTAATAACACCTGCAGAAACCTTTTCTCAAACAAAATGTAAATCTATATCAAAATGTTTTGTTCGATCATGAAACACAGGATTAGCAGATATGGATATAGCTGCTTGATTATCACAAAAAACTGAAATAGGCAAACTGTTACTTATCTTAAGCTCTAACAACAAATTCTGCAACCACACTAAATCACAAGTAACTGAACACAAAGCTCTATATTCTGCCTCAGCAGTAGATCTAGACACAGTAGGTTGTTTTTTACTTTTCCAATTTACTAAAGAATTACCAAGAAAAACACAAAAACCTGTAACAAACCTTCTAGTAACTACACACTTTGCCCAATCAGAATCCACATAAGCATTTAATTTTAAATCATTATTTTTCTTGAATAATACTCCAGTTCCAGGTGATTTTTTAAGATATCTAAGCAACCTAAGACCAACTTTAAGATGAGAATCCATAGGAGCATGCATAAATTGACTTAAATATTGTACAGCATATGATATGTCTAGTCTAGTTAATGACAAATATATCAATTTACCAACCAATTTTTGAAAACCAGAAATATCATCTAAGACCATATCATCTTCTTTACCCTTTGATGACACAATAAAACTTTGTTCTATAGGTGTTTAACAGGTTTACATCCCAAATATCCAAATTCACCTAATAATTCAAGACAATGCTTTCTTTGACTAAGACAAATACCTTCTTACCAAAGGGCTTATTGCCCAATGGTACCCCCTTGACTTCCCAAATGGGAGGTCTTGGGTTCGAGTCTTGGCTAGAGCAAAAATTGCTTAGGCTGAGCTAGGGGGTTTTCCCAGTGTGGGTTTCCTCCTAGATGGAGGTGTCATGGTACACATTTAAACGAGGGGTACTAGACATTAGCTGTTCAAAAAAAAAAAAGACAAATACCTTCTTGAGAATACAACACTTCAATTCCAAGAAAATACCTTAAAATACCAAGATCTTTAATTAAAAAAATTTTACTTAAAAATTCTTTGATATTATTAATTTCTAAGTTATCATTACCTGTGATTACTATATCATCAACATACACAAGCAAAACTATAAAAACAGAATTTTCAGATATAATAAACAGTGAATGATCACAAGAACTTTGACAAAAACCAAATTCTATTAACACACCGGTTAACTTTTCATACCAGTTTCGTGGTGCCTGCTTTAATCCATATAAAGACTTAATTAGTTTACACACTTTGGTCTCATTTTTTGAAAAATAACCTTCTGGCAGTGACATATATACATCTTCAGTCAAATTACCATACAAGAAAGCATTATTTATATCCAATTGAAATAAAGACCAATTATTTTTCAAAGCTAAACAAAGAACACATCTAACTGTTACCATTTTTACCACCGGTGAAAATGTTTCATCAAAATCAATCCCTTCACGTTGATTAAAACCCTTAGCTACTAATCTTGCTTTATACCTATTTATTTCACCTGTTGACTTATAATTTATTTTGTATACCCATTTACATCCTATAGCCTTTCTTCCTACAGGAAGATCTACTAACTCCCAGGTATTATTTCTATTTAAAGCCTCCATTTCAGAGTTCATAGCATCTATCCACTGCTGATTTGTAGATGCTTCAGCATATATTTTAGGTTCAACAGTTTTATTTAGACTAGTTATAAAACAATAATTTTCAATAGATAACCTAGAATAGTTAACTACTTTTTCTAACCCATATTTAACTTTACCTTCTACAATATAATCACTAAACTTCTGTGGAAAAGTAGAAGTCCTATGGGAGGTTCTTATTGTTGGTCTAGCCATAGGTAAATCATTTATGCCACCAGAGCTACTAGAGCTACCCTCAGAAAGGCTAATCTCTTCATTTAAATGCAGATTACCAGACCCTACCCCCTCACAGACCTGTGGAGCTAAACCTGATCGCTGAGTAACATCCTCTACCACATCAGGTGACCCAACAGTGTCTGTTGGTTGTTGGGTAACTGGAATTAACCTGTGAGATATCATTGTCCCCCATCATCATCGGGATTTTCCTCAGTTAGAACTCTTGATTCTACTATGTCAAAAAAATTCAAATTGTTGATATCAAAATTATTTTTAAACTCAGAATTATTTAAACTTTTATACGGAAAAATATGTTCATAAAAATGTACATCTCTAGAAAATAAAACTGATTTATTGTCTAAACTCCACAATTTATAACCCTTTTTTACATTTGAATACCCAATTAAAACACATTTTTCAACTTTACTAGAAAACTTATTATTTGAATTTAAAACAGTGCTAAAACATAGACAACCAAAAGTTCTTAAGTGGGTCAGAGAGGGCTGAAAACCAAACATAACCTCATAGGGACTTTTACCTTTTAACACAGAAGAGGGTGTCCTGTTTATTAAATACACAGTTGTTAGAATACACTCTGACCAAAATATTAAAGGTAAACCTCCCTGAAATAACGGGGCCCTAGCTACATTTAAAAGATGTCTATGTTTCCTTTCAGCAACTCCATTTTGCTGTGGGGCATAAGGGCAAGAGGTTTGATGTATAACACCCTTTGATTGACAAAAATTACTGACACGATTATTAATAAATTCTGTCTCATTATCACTTCTAAACATTTTAATGGTTTTGTCAAACTGATTTTTAATGAGTTCATAAAAACTTACAAGACTTGTAAATACCTCATCTTTTGTTTTTAACAAATAACACCAAACAGTTCTTGAGAAATCATCTACAAGAGTTAAAAAATACTTGTAACCTTCTCTACTAGACACCTTATATGGACCCCACAGATCAAGATGTATTATATCACCAATTCCTTTAGATTGATGTTCACTAAGAGGAAAAGGAACCCTTGACTGTTTTGTCCTATGACAGACTTCACAAGGGCTAGAACTGTTTATACTGTCAATCCTAAGTGATGACTGTAATATTTTTAAAACTTCATTAGATGGATGTCCTAGTCTATCATGCCAAACATTGGATTTTACTAAGTTACTAGAACACACCTTAGCAGAACATTCATCTTTTTCAAACACATAAACTCCATCATACTGTTTACCAGTCACCAGGACTCTCTTTGAGTTCAAATCCTGAATATAACAATTATTTGCATTAAACACAACTTCAAGTTTGTTGTCAACAGCAAGTTTATGAACAGACAGTAAATTTACACAGTAATCTAGAACTACCAACACCCCAGTTAGAATTATATTTTGTGTTAATTTCAGATTTCCTATTTTAGTTACAGTAGCCTTGGTTCCATTAGGATGACTGACATTAACACCATAATCCGATACATCAACAAAATAAAACATATTTTTGTCAGAGCTAACCATGCGTTGATTAGCTCCTGAATCAATTACCCAACCACCTATGAGTTTCAAATCAGACATACTTGAACAGCTAAAAAAACCAGCATTTGAATTATAACTACTATTAGAATTTGAACATTTACCTCCAACTCCAGAACTAGAAGCTTCTGAGTTCTTGATGTCAGTTTGACTAACCAAACCAATGAGTTTGGTTATTTGTTCTGGAGTAAAGGGCAGTGAGGATGATGCTGCTGAACTGGTTTTATTAGCATTAACTGAATTATTATTTTAAAACTTTGATTGTTATTTCCTTTTCTTTTGTAATTCGGTGGATATCCTACCAGTTCATAGCACCTCTCTACAGTATGCCCTATCATATTGCAGTGAGTACATTTTAGATTTGGATTTGACCCTCGTCCAAAACATTTATTGTTTGAAAAAGACTGATTTGTTTTTGACAGAAAACCAATATTTTGATTTTTTGACCCTGAGGTTGAGCCACTACTCCTATGTGACTCCTCCCTCGATACAATAGAGAAAGCTACTTAGATACTCGGCAAAGGATCTCTAGTTAACAAATTTGTTCTGACCGGTTGATAAACGTCATCCAGTCCCATGAGAAATTGCATTAATTTGATAAGATGATTAAAGTCATTGAACCCTTTTGAAGCATTACATGAGCAAGTGGGCAACTGAATCATGGCATCATATTGTTTCCACATTGTTGTTAACCTATGATAATATTCAGAAACTGTACTGCCACTTTGAGTAAAAGAATTAATTTTTTGATATATATTAAAGACAACTGAGCCATCTATTTTATCATAAATTTCCTTCAGTTCTTGCCATAATTCAGTTGCATACTTAGAATATACTTGCCCTAAATAAAGCTCCTCAGACACAGAGTTCAAGATCCAAGATAAAACAACTGAGTTACATCTATCCCATTGTTTTCCAAGAATCTCATTATTTTGAGATCTAACACAAGTTCCATTTACAAACCCAAATTTATTTTTAACCTCTAGTGCCAGTTTCATGGCACTAGCCCAAACTGAATAATTTTCAGTTCCTTTTAATTTCATTGTTACAATTGTTATACTGTTTGAATCATTAGGATGTAAGTATAGAGGATCACTTACATCCAACTTACTTATTAATGTTTCTGTACTAGATGTATATACTACTGATTCACTCATCTTTGTTATTATAAAAAATGAACTCACAATATCACACAAGCATGCGCACGTAAGCCAGTCAAGACCAGAGCCAGATTTTCACACCACTTAAGTGGCAGATCAAGGATTAGTCAAGATGGACAACATTGTCAAGCAAAAATAAAAGACCACACCCAGAAAATAAAGGTGTTCACTAGAACCAGAGCCAGGTTTTCACACCACTTATTGTGGCAGATCAAGGATTAGTTCAAATGAACAATATAGCAAATCAAAACTCAGATCACCAAAAAAACAAAAAAAAAACTCCAACTGCAACAGATGTATACCACGCAATTTGTTCCTAGGGATGCCTAGATGAGCAGTAAAACAAATTTATACCAAAGTCGGTCCACCTAACCCGACACAGAATGTCTAATGCAATGAAAAACGAAGAAGACTTACAGTGGTTTACTCCTTAGCCACGCAAGGGTAAATAAACCAAAAAACAAACTAGAGACTCACTCAACCGAGATGAGCAGATGCAAGACAAAACTAAATCAGAAGAACTTACAATAATTTTGCTCTTCCCCCCTTTTTAAAACCAAGACAGATGAACCTTTGACCAACGATCTTTCTTCGTCAGATCTATAGTTCCACCAGAGCACAGATTTCGAAGAATCTCGAAGTCTAGCTTCAACGATGACAAATAACAACAAATCGAGGAGGTACCTTTTTGGATCTAAACAGATATGAGTCAATGCAAACGGATATGTCAACCGTGACTCCTTTCCATCTAGAAGATGAATTGTCAAGATTTTTCAACAGATCGGCAGTCGAAAGGCTTATACCCTCAACTCGTAAATCAAAAAATCAGCGGAAGACAATAACCCAAGATCGGTTTATCGAAGCTCGATATGAGCTCTGATACCATGTAAAAAACCGATATCCTCGTCAACTTACAGATTCCAATGAATCTGTGATTTACTAAATCAAGAACAATACAAGAAAGAAATACAAACTACTATCTATTAGAACTCGATCTAAGATACAATAGACTCAAACCCTAAGATCGGTATAGACTCAAACAATCTGATCAACAATACAAACACAAGACAGAGATCTATGTTGTTCCATAGAATCTGCTCTAAGATGTAAAATACAGATGTGTGTAAACCCTAAATCTCTACAGAGAAGAAAGAATCAAAAATGAAAGAAAAAATATGACCGCTTCTTTCACCGAGCTACACATCTCTTTATATATGAAAACCCTTGATCAAAATTCTGCAAAGCCCATATACTAAAGCCCAACTAATATAACAACTAATAGGCCCAACAGACAAAACAAGTATAACAACTTACAAAAATCGTTACACATTACTAACTGAATTAATCAACAAACTCATAACATATTTTAACAGGTACAACCCAATTTTCCCTGGGTCACGCGATTTACCTTCCCTCATGTTGGTCGTAGGACCGGTTGGTGAGGGGTGTCTAATGGTAGCGTTCACCATTTTTTTGTAATAACAACAATCCTACCAAGTAAATATCACATGTAGTAAATATTTAATTAAAAAAGCTAATTCAGGATCATGATCTAAGCAGCCTGACTGGAAGTGAATAGATGTCAACAAAGATGAATGAATAACTATTCGTGGCCTACACTTGACATTGCATCTGCTATCTAATTCTCAGATCCTTTTTAGTAAACTATATGATAGCTAAACCTCATCGGAAAAATTATTTAACCACTTTTGTTGAAAGGGGTGGCTATTTGGTTCTCGTGTAAATGCCTTAGGTTTGCTGATCAATTTTAGTAAAAATGGTGGTTGAGTAATTAAGGTCACAAGTTTTGAAATGCATGAAGGTTGGTGATTTTACTGTCATCAAGGATATCTTAATTTAATTTGATTTACCAGGGACGGCCTTGAGAATTAAGGTGTCCAGGATGAGTCGGGAAATAAAAATGTCCCCTAACGAATTCAAATATCAAAGTGGAGGTGTTCAGAAAACCCGAAAAACCGTTTAATACCGAAAATCGAAACGTATTTGTAACTAAAAAAATCGAACTGAATTCTGAATTCGGTTTTCGTTTTGGTTCCTAACTGTATCCAAATTCCAAATTTGGTATTCGGTTCGGTACCTAACTGTATCCGAATTTCGGTTTTCAGTTCCAATTTTTTATAAATTCAGTTTGTTTGGTTAACCAATTAAACTAAATTCAAATATAGATTGAATTCGGTTTATTCAGATCGGTTTATTTAGTTTTTAATAGGTTTATTTGGTTTTAATCGGTTTATCTAGCTTTTAATCTGTTTATTTGGTTTTAACCGTAACTGAACCGAACAACTTCTCGAATTCGGTTCGGTTTTTGGATGAACCAGACCGAATAAACCGTTAACCGAACAAATGAACATATTTAGTTTAAAAGGCATGAAAGTAACCTCTAGTACTTAAAAAAATGTCTTTTTGTACCCTTTAAATCATCTATCTATAAATGTTTCTTATTAGTTATCTTCAGTTCTTCACCTTTTTAGTTCTTGTTTGAATGAATGTCTAGGGGTGTGTGTGTATGTATATTTTATGCCCCCAAAAAATGTGCTTGGGACGGAGGTCGGGTTTGCCCCTCCCCCGGGCTGCCCATGTGATTTACTTAGGTGGTTTTTACTTTTAAAAAGACACTTCCTGACCTCTTTTGTTTGCGTCGCGCATACACGGGCAGATGTTGGGGTATGCAGTTTGTTTGTTATTTAGAAGACATTACATTTTAAAACATCTTCTCATCTTCTTTTTAGTGCAGACTTGGACCAACAACCCTTCTCCCCTTTTTTCAACCTCTTCCCGTCCTCTTGAAATCTGTTGGAGAAATTTGTCAATAAACGCTTGGAAATCTATCGGATCGTGTATAAAATCACTATCCGAAATCAATATTTATACTCTTTCGAGTTCAAGAAACTTGATTTCGGAATAATCCAATAGAGAGGTTTTCTATGATACAAATTTCGATTGTGTTCATGTGCTGTGCATTTGTTTTCTATATCAAACACCAAAAACAACCGCATGGCAGTTAATAGCGATTAGTTTTTGCGGGAAAATACGCGGGTCAAGATGTCGGGTCAAAGCAATTCTGTTAATACAAAGTAAGTCAATTTCGTTTAGGTTTCGGGGCGTTACCCTGAACCCCACAAGGGCGCTGCCCCCTTGACTCCTGCCCACTGACTGGCCTGCGTCCCCGCCACAACGGGCTCTGCCTCTTGGACCCTGGGCTCAAACCCCTTGACCCCCGCGCTTTGGTAAAGAGCTCAGAAATATTAAACGATTGTGCACTCCGCACCTCCAACTTTTTAATATTCTTTTGCATCCAATTACACTAAAATATACAACAAAATCATCCATCAATAAAGAATTATCTTCGCCTCCTTCCAGCCATCTCTCCACCATCATCCCTCCACCGCCATCCTTCCACGGGTTCCAATCGCAATGGGTTCTAGAGAAGATAAAAGTAGATGGAATTGTTTGGAACACGATCGCAAACGGAAGGAAAAAGAAGCCGAAATCTTTCTAGATATCGACCCTATCACTCTCCTGATCAAAAATATCCTTCATTATGACAAGTTTCTTATATTTTTCAATTTTCATCTTATAAAATGTATTTTGATGTATCTTCCGCTCATAAATTAGGATATATATGCATGTATTGTTTTGTGTTGCATGGAAGCTTTGATTTATGCTATGCCTCCCAGTTTACAAGATTTGGATTTGAATGAATGGATTTTTGATTTATGCTATGTCTCACAGTTTAGCAGGTGCAGAAGTTAAAAAACAAACAATATTTTTTAACATATTGCATAGGTTTTGTTCATCTCTTCTGTTACAGAAGTTTGCAGATGTGGTCTGCAGTTTACCTTTGAAAAAACAAAGATCACCTTAATTAAAGATCAAATAAAAGGTTAGAATATACATTGATACGAGTTAAGAGTTGTGAGGTATACATGCGATTAAGACTATGTTAAGTAAAGTTATTTAGGGGCAAAACCAGTCGTAAAAAACCTGACCGGATCGTATGTGTGTGTATACATATATATATATATATGTGTATATATATATGTATGTATGAACACACATATTGTGACACCCCGTAATTTACAGGTCAGCTTGTTATTTATTTAAATGTTTATTTAAATGCTTTATGTAACACATGGCACTAGAATTAGATTAATTTAGTGTGACACGTGGCACGACAGTGCGAACACTGACACATGACTAGATAATTCAAGGAATTATCGACAAACAGCACACACGTGTCAAAACACACGAACGTTGGTGAACGTCTAACACATTGTGTAAGACAACACTTGAGACCTCACGAAACACTCACACATTGAATTTGGAAGTTCAAACAAGGCCAAACGATAGTTCGTAAACGTGAAAACGACGACGAACGGATCAAACCCATTAAAATAGGCTTATTGGGCTCTCCAGGGGCCCATCGCGGTACGTGATGGCCCATTTAGAGGAATCGTTGCGGTGCGCGACAAGCGTCGCGAGGAGTTGACTCCCGGATTCCTTCGCGTAGCGCGAAGCATCTTTTTAGCCTTTAGTCGCGGTACGCGACGGGTGTCAGACGACAAATCTTTATAAAACCAAGACACCATCATCACCAGCCACTCTAGTCTCCATTTCTCGAGTTCTGATCGACATAATCACCCTCTATCTTCATCTTCAACCTCTGGAACCTCCATTAACAGCCATTGAAACTCGAGTTTGAAGCTTGGTGACCACATTAAGGACTTGGAGAGCCAAAGGAGATCACTTAGACCACCACCACTCGCTTGGGGATACTTCATTTGAACTTCTGGAGATTCAGGAGCTGCATATTCATCATCTTGGTGTTCAAGGAGCTCAAGAAGGTAGTTCCATACTTAAAACTCACTTTCACATCACCTATACCCACATGCAATGGGTAAAACCCACATGCAAGCTCACTAGACCCACATGCACGAATTTTGTTTCTGGGTTTGTTGATAAAACTACTGTTTTTGATGATCTACAATGATATTATGATGAAATATGATGATCTAAGATGTTGTGTATGTATAGATTTCGTGATTTGTATGCAAAATGTTGAAATATTGCCATGCATGTGTGATCCATGATTATTAGGATGATTTTGAGTATATAGAAATGTTTCTTGATGATATTGGAATATGATTTCATGATTAGATGATGTTGAAATGGTCAAAAATAGTTTATTTGTGATACTTTCCATTTTTAGTAACTTTTTATTTGAAAAATGGGGTAATGGCTAAGATGATGAACATGCAAGTATATGAATATGTTGCTTGAATGTATTTAGGATGATTTGAGTACTTAAAGTATGATTTTGATAATGTTTATGGCCATATCTAGCATGGTTGCTATTTATAGTAACTTTTACGGGTCAAATCTTGTTAAGTGATAATTTAGACCATGTTAGTATGCTTAAATGATGTTAAGTGGCATATTATGATAAATGGTGATATAAGAATTGGTTTAGAAGAGTTAGATTGGTCTTTTCTATGCAAAAGTACAAAGTTATTATTTATAGTAACTTTATTTTCACAAAACCCGACTTAGGAATATTTTGAATGATTCGAGCATGCTAATTGGCTTAATATGTTATAATATGATGATTAGATGCTAAGTTAGATGGTTTCCGATGTCACGTGTGTTATAAATGAAAACTTTCCATTTTAGGAAACTTTTGTGTGTAAACATGATGTAAATGACTTATGTGACTTTGTATAATGATGTGTTATGTGTTAACATGATCACGTAGGGCTAATGAGCATGCTAGAACTATAAAACCGTTATGCTTTGTGAACTTTCCATAAATGGAAACTTACTATAAATAGTAAGTTGTCCATAGACGCGACTTGCGCGTTTTGCACACGACGAGCACTTACACGATTACTACATGATTCACAACCGTCACACGGTTCACCAACGGGTCGTTGACTTGACACGGTCAACTCTGGTCAAACTTGGTCAAACCTGGTCAAACATGGTCAAACACGGTCAATGTGGACCAACATGGTCATTGTGGACCGACACGGACAAACATGAACAGCCGAGGGTTGTTGGACACAAACACGAGCACTAACACAAACACTAGCACGATCACTTACACGAACTCACGTACGATGTACGATATAGGTTGCCGGTGACCGACGCGCTTACAACTTCCGGAGCTTACGCTTGATTATCACTCGCTTCACTAAGGTGAGTTTACGACCCCTCTTTACTCTTTTAAACGCTTTCAAATAGGGGGAGAATACTAGTTGAATCGAGTCAAACATTATTACTATTACAAACATTTTTGTGTATGCTGATTTATTAGACAAACATTAAGTGTTGAACTCGTAACAAGCCCTCACAAAGTCTTACCGTTAATGTACAAACAACGTGGTAGGTTTGAATGGATCCGTTTGGGTATGACTAACCCCGCGTGGCACAATATTGACTGGATGTCATAACACGTGAAACTTTGACCTAACTTGCTATGTATACGAGACATAGCGGAGGCAAGGACAAACAAGTCTAGTTCGGTAGTGACGCACTGACACTTGGAGCCTTGGGCTCGGTACTAACATTTGATAAACAGAATGACACACTTTTATTACTATATGTATATATCAAAACCTGTGAACTCACCAACCATTGTGTTGACACTTTTTCTAAACTTGTATTTTCAGGTAATTAGCATGGCTAACACTTGAAACAAGAATGCACATAGGGGATTGAGCATAGGACCCCGCATGCATTTTGTTCATCTTTTGAAAACAATTTCATTTAATTTATGTACTAAACGTTGTGTTGTCTGACAATTTACTTTCCATGTTCAAACAAATCTTTTCCGCTGCATGTATTTAACTTATTTTAATTCCGCTGCATTACTTTATCATTTCCGCTGCAAACTAGTTTACTAAGTGTATGTTTGGACATGTATTTGAAAACGCATATAGAGCTGTTCTATATGACCATGAGCTGTGATTCTGGCCACGTCACACCCACGTGGACTGACACCACGAGTGGGATTTTGGGGGTGTGACACATATATTCATATATACACATGTCTATATATATGTGTGTGTATAGACTGAGTTCATCATTTATGCTTCATTTAAAAAAAAACATTTGGACTAGGTGTAATTAGTTCGTGTTAAACTATAAAAAGTTTGGTATGATTTAGTTTTATTTTTTAACGGGATCAAAAACGTCATTTTAAAATGGTATTGACCCGTTAACATGTTTCGTCTAACATTGTAATGTTTTGTCTATAAAGTTTCATATAAAAGCATGCTACTTGGATACTACATGAAAAGCGGTATTCATAGTAGTTCTTGCCTCGTTCAATATTTTCACTACTGGTCGCGCTATGATCATCGCTTTGTGAATGTTTGGATGGACAAGCAAGATCGTAAGAAGGTGCCTCAAATAGGTCTGCAAAATAAAAAGACTGGGTTAGGTTGAACAGTAGAACCCATATATCCCCGTATTAAACATTCAAATTACATATATTCCCAATGTTAAATTAAAATTAAAAATATATTTATGTTCCAAAATTGCCCTTTAGTAAGGAGAAATACGTAAATTGTTTTTAATTAGTATATTAAGAATAAAATAGGAAATACATAAAAAAAATTTAATGAATTGTATAAATGTTAATATATTTGGTTTAGAAAGGGTAAATATGTAATTTAGTTTTATGGTTGGGTAGATATGTAATAAAGGGTTTTAGCAGGGGAAAATTTGTAATTAACTCTTTAGAAGTGGATAGGTTTTTCAATACGTAAAACAATTGAGGGTGTTCTACATACATGTGTATACATTTTACGTTGGGCCAATTTAAATATATTATTTAAAATAGCCAAATAATTAGCAACAAATATTATATAGAATTAATTATGCTTCAATTTAATAAAAATAAAAACTTCACCTTCTTCCGTGGAAGTAGGGGATTGAACATGACCGGAAGTTATCATGTGCTGTGGATTCACATACGACAATGGCTTCAGGTTGTTTATTTCAATTCCTTCTCCATAACCCAAAACATGTTCCAGCATAATTCTGTTTACTTTGGACGTAAAAAATATTTTTTATCAGAATTAACGAAAATATGATCAACAAAACTTATAATTAAACCCAAATAATGTTTTCAATATTGTAATTATATATAAAGAGAAAAGATCATTTTTCTAAAAAGAGTAAGAACTTATAAAATATTGACATTTGACATGATAATTTAGATATAATATCTTATTTTTTATAATACATTTTTATTTTTTTGTATTAGATTATTTTTTGTACTGGATTAATTTTTGAGTTTTTTGTAATGTATTTTTGTTTTTGTGGTACATTTTTATTTTTTTTTGTTTTGGATTTTTATTATTCTGTACTAGATTTTTTGATTTTTGTACTTGATTTTTTTGTACTGAATTTTTTTTGTACTGGATTTTTTTGTTTTTTGTACTTATTTTGTTTTTTGTACTGGATTTTTGTTTTCATTATTTTTCGCATGCCAGATGTTAAATTATTATTGGTTTTTACTCTTCTTATACAAAAATCTCTTCTTAGGCAAAAATCTCTTCTTAGTGGATCCAACCCTATATATATACATATAGATTTACGTTTATTCATAATTTTTATTATACATGTATGATAATATTTTCTTTTATGTGTCTGTGCTCCTTAACACGCATTTAGAATCTTACGTCAGTGTAAGTTGTCGTAACAACAAATAAAAATTTACGTTATAACGCAAACTTATACATGTTTTAAATCATAAATGGTGATGAATACACACAAACATATAAAATAAGATTTATATATATAGAGAGAGAGAGAGACAGAGAGGAAGGTTAATGAGAAAACTTTTCATTTTGAAGAAAACCAAGAAACTCATAGCAACCAATAAATTTTAAAAAAAATACATAATTTTTTTAACAACAAACAACTGATTATTATGGTTCACCTTTCGTCTGAACAACATAATGTGATGACATTATCCACCTACCTAAAAGTAAACACATAACTAGAAAAACCTTAGCTTAACCAAACTAATATTTATTTATAGCCTTTATAATACCTTAAATCCTTAATGATAATGTAATACCAAGTTGGCCGACCAACAGAGAGATGCTCTATAAACTTATAAAGCATTTACTTTTTTTCTATATGAATAGTAGGTTGACTTGCGAATAGTCAGATTTCCTGATTAATTTGTTAACAAGTGGTAACTTTCTTAATTTATATGTTTGACTAATGCAAGTCTTTTGGTAATGACTTCCATTTAAGGGTATATTGAATAATCAACGGACAACATGCATCCTGTGTGAACATTATATTTTACAAATTTTATGAATATTAGTTTAATGTAAAGATAACAAACGACTATTAAATACGCCACGTGACATGACAAGGCCGGGTTCACCCACTTGTAATGATCTGTGACAAGGCCTAGGGTCCTGTATTTTTTGGGGCCCCATATGGCACGGTTTCGCGGTCGGTTTTTTCTCCAAACATTTGGTTGGGTTTCAAAAGTTTGAAACCGTAGTGAACAGTTTGATTTACGGTTTCACTAAAGACGGTCTTAAAAAACCAGACCGGATCGTGCATGTTTATACATATATACATACGTATGTATGTTTATGTATGTATTATGTATATATGCATGTATATGGTTGATGATTTAGGTGTACAATAAATAAAATTATATTTGGGATTATAATGTGATTAGCCAATCTCAAACCTTAAAATGTTTAGGTTTGATTCGGTTTTAATTTTCATCGGACTCAAATTAAAAGCCCAAAACCAGAAAGCCGAAACTAGAATGGTCAAACCGTTAAACCAAATCGAAACAAAACCCTTAATAACGGTTTGGTTTGTTTTATTTTTAAATGTTCGGTTTTGGTTTTAGTTATTTTTAAATCGTTATTTACGGTTTCATCTAAAAAAAGGAACACAAACACTCATTGTAACACCCCAACCAGATTATGGCTGAAGTGTCACTTATACGGAAATCAGAATAAATGCAACAATCCAGAATAGATTAAAATATAATAAAAGTCTTACATAAGTCACCCAAAAACATAAATCAAAGTCTTATGATAAAGTTTATTACATTATTTTATAATCAGTCCTTGATAATCTTTTGTATCTCTTTCCTCAATTCCCAGTCTGATTTTCCTGATTACCTATACAATACATATAAATACCATAAAAACGAATACGGTTGAGCCAAAGAATGCTTAGTAACGGATAAACAACAGTAATTTACAGAAATTTAGAAAGTGGTGGAGGTAATGATAATAATATTCAGAAACATATACCAGAAACAAGGCAGTAACAGAAACAGAACAGTAAGCAGTGGTCTGACTTGAATAAAATATAACCTTTCAGAAACAATAATATAGGTTATAATGAAAGTCAGATATAGTGGAAAAATCCCAGAATATACCACGAGCCGACTGTACATATAATAGTGTAAGGTTCACGGATAGGTACTCCCGCTTACTAGACACATGAGATAGTTAGTGTTGGCATACACGTCACTATCCTCCAGAAATCAGAAAGTACAGTTAAAATTTATCCTAGGACCAGTACATACGCCTTTCTAGAATTCAGTAGGTGCACAAGTGTGCTATCATAGTACTAAATAGAGACGCCGTAAACTCAACAAACCGTTACGGGTGGTTCCACATCATGGTTGTCGCCATGAAGGCCCTGTAGTCATCCTTACAGGTAGGGGCATGCTCGGATAACAGATCAGAAGTTCAGTAGGTTCAATAGTTTAATTAGGTTCAGTAGGGTAGTTAAACTACCAATTATGTCATAATCAGATCATGCAATAATGAGTACAATAATATAGACCTATTGCATGTTAAACGAAACAGAGAAACACGATATCATATCGTGGCAATAACAAATCAGACTACAACAAAGATACTGAATTTAAACGATCACAGAAACAAAAAAAAATACTATGACTGAATTAAATAGAATCCATACCTTAGACTGAGCAAGTAATCAGAAAACCTAAGCAAGTAATCCAAAATCCCGACGATTTAGAAATTTGTGTTTTTGGTAAATTTTACGTTAGTTTAAACGAGTTTTAAATCTCTATACGAAATCGGTTAATAATAACAACCCTCTTAACACTTAATCCTTCGTGTTGGTTTATTTTGTATTTTTATAAATCATTTATCCTCGTTTACACTAATTAGTTAATTTCATAACTTGGCGGTTTAACAAAACAAAATGATCATTCCCACCTATTAAGTCCAAACTTTTCGAGTGAGTCATCATTATGTTTAATCTCCTCCTTGTTATTACTATCTTTAAAAAAAACACTTCCTTCATCTTCTCCATTATTTCCAAAATTTCATACACTTGCAGTAGGTATTAACAAGTTTCATTACTTATTATTTTTCCTCATTTTTAATTGCCGTAGATTACTACACCCAAACTTATTTGTTCTTTTATGGATTTAATCCAAGTATATGGTTGTATCCAATAAGGGAGTTATAACTATATATAGGGAGGTATTCCATTAAAAACCACTTTTATGTTAGGAACTTGAGAACTGCATAATACACTTGTACATTATGCTTTAAGTTTTGTACATAAAGTGGTTATTAAAAAGGGTAAAATAGTAACTTCTCATACTTTAAAGTTAAATTACTTTTATACCCCTAATAACATATGGTTCAAAATTATTTACTTTGGTTCTTTCATATTTAGTGGTTCTCAATGGAATAAGTCCCACTATATATATATATGTAACTTAATTTACACTAATTCTTTTGAAAGCGGTACATATATATATGGGGGAAAGATCAAATAAAAAGAGATTTTTGCCTAAGAAGAGTAAGAACTAATAATAATTTGAAATTTGACATGATAATTTACGTATAACTTCATATTTTTTGTACTAGATTTTTATTTTTTATACTATATTATTATTTTTTTGTTCTTCGTTTTACTTATACTAGATTTTTGTGTTTTTTGTAATACATTTTTATTTTTTTGTACTGGATTATGTTTTTTATACTGGATTGTGCCACGTGTCAAATTTATATTGCTTCTTACTCTTCTTAGGCAAAAATCTCTTCTTACTGGATCCAACCCCTATATATATGTACCCAATGATACAATTTCCCAATATAATCCCTTACTCAACCCTTAATATTTCCTATATGTTTAGATTTGGATGACCTCAAATTCACGGTTAAAATATCGTAGTCGCCGTATGCATGAACACCATTTGTTTCAATGATTAATTATTACCTTTATCTGTAGTACAAAGTAACCGCAACCGTAACCGCAACCGAGATCGGACTGCTGCACAAGATCAACCGTTTCGCATAGCGTCATGTCTCAAAGTGTTTTCATGAAATCTCTCCTCCTGTTGTGATGGTTTGCAGCAGCGGCTGTACCGTGGTTGCTCAAGTCGAGAAGATGACGATGGGATTATATTCCGACAGAAGAAATTGTCAACTGGAAGTTTTGTTAATATTCCAAGAATTTAGTCGATGTATCAATCTACGGACTCACACATTGATTATTCATACTCTACATAACCGACCATATTAAGTATGGATTTAAGTGAAAATTTTCACCTCCTTTAGTTACTGATTCCAATCGAATATACGGCTTACATCGGTTATGGTTTATTTTAGCAATTTACATGCTATTTAGACCAGTATTTTAATAACCATTAAGGAAGCTTTAACGTTTTTTTTAAACTGTATTTCAAATTTGTTTGAGTTTTTAATCAATGTTTTAGAAATACGGTTTCAATGATAAAAACAATTGCTAATGTATCAAATAATTCGTTTTAGTTTAGTATGTTAACTACTAGCCGAGTTGACTGTTAATTAATTCACTTGGTTATTCTTATAACTCGTATGTTTGGTCCTTAGTTTGTTATTAACCCGACATGACCAAAATTCAACTTAACTCGATATATATATATAGGGGAGGGATATTCTAAGAAAGCAAAAAACCATGAGAAGTGTGAGAAGCCATGAGAATGTGACACGTGTATTTTAGGGTAAATGGTACAAATGTCAACACATAAATGGAGGCTGCACATGCAAGTCACATGTTAATTCCACCAAATTTTTTAAACGTATGTAACTATTTTATACGTTAAATTTTTTTAAAAAAAATTACACCATAAAATCACAAATTTCTTTACTTTTGTAACGAGTATAATATTGTTATATTTAACAATAGAAAAAGAACAAACCTGATTGTTCTTGAAACTTGTGCGTTTTTATGGTGTTTTCATATTGTTTGTGAAACTAGACGTTTTATGGTGTTTTGAACATAAACAAAACACATCGTTTTTTAATTGCGTCATTTACACATGACGTTTTATGGTGTTTCTGTACTGTGTAATTTTCACAAACATTTTATGGTGTTTTTGAATTGTAATTTTATTTATGGTGTTTTTGAACTGTAATTTTATTCATGGTGTTTTTGGACTGTATAATTTTACACATTGTGTTTTATGGCGTTTTTGAAAACTAAAAAACATGTCGTTCTAAACTTTGTGTTTTTACACATTTAAGTTTAAAACGTCATGTATAAAATGTTTATGAACCAGGTGTTTTTGTTATGGTGTTTTTCAAATGTTTATGAAATATAGCGATTTATGGTGTTTTTAGTATTCAAAAACACCATAAAAATGCCTGGTCTTAGTTTCATGAATATCTGAACACAAAAACACCATAAAATGTTAACACCATAAACACAATAACATATCTTGAAAAAACGCCATAAACAATAAAATATCTCGAAAAAACATCATAAACTAAGTTAAAAACACCACGTACAAACTTAGCTGTTTATGGTGTTTTTCGTTTTCAAAAACATCAAAAAATGCCCTCTTTTAGTTTTATTAATACGCAAACACCAAAAAATAACATAAAATGTTAACATCATAAACACCATAAAATATCTTTGAAAACATCATAAAACATACATATGTGTAAAAAACACCATAAAAGATCAGTTTCGTATATATTGGAAAAACACCATAAACATATGGTTCGTGAAACTCATTTTAGGTTGTTATTTTAATTTTAAAAAATATACTAATATTATACTCATTAGAAAGATAAAAAAAATGCTTGATTTTATGGTGTAATTTTTTTAAAAAAATACTAACGTATAAAAAAGTTATGAACGTTTAAAAAAGATGGAGGAAAATGCATGTGACTTGCATGTGCAGGTTTTTGGCTAGATCTTCCCATTCTACCCCTACTGATGGTTTCAACTTATAACTATTTACGAAAATACCACTAAATTAATCCCAACCACAAAACCAATTGATCTAATGGTTGAAATCTCTTCTCACACTTCTCATGATTTTAAAACTTTTTAGTCAAACCTTATACTATATATATATATATATAGGATTGTGATCTATTACTAACCCTCATTTATAGCACTAACCCATTAACTCTCATAAGCCAATCAGAATTGAACACATATATTTATTCTATTTAATCTGATGAGGTTAAAAGAGTAATTTGCTCATTTGTACTAATGTGTCATTTAATTAGACTTGGTAGACAATAATTACATCTAAATATATAATTATCTCTCTTAGTTTCTACTTTATATCACCAGATTTCTAATTCAAACCACTTCTTCTTCTTCTTGATTTTTTCCTTTCTTCCATGGGTGGTGGTGAAGCAGTTCATCAGATTGAAGGTTGCGAAGAGATGGTTTCTGGTATTAACGATATTTCTAGAATGAATGAAGCAAGTATTACAGCAATGGAGGGTAGGTCGACGTCTCAGGAGGGTTTTCAGTTGCATGTTTTTAATGATTTGGGTGAAGTTTCAGTCCCCGAAGGTATTCCTGTGTTAGAAGACATCGTTGATGAAGCTATGGATTCAACATTGTTAGGCGACAGGCAGATTGGGGAACCTTTATATGACGATACATTTGACCTCCTTATTGGTAACTCTCCTTTGAAATATCTTGGAACAGACATGAAAGGTATGTTTAAATGTATTGATTTTTTTTTATCATCCAAAAGTTCCCTTTATTGCTAGGTTTTTATCGACCTTGACTTGTTTTTGATACTACACCACTGTAATATATTTGATGATCTAGTGTTAATGTATCTACGTACGTTTATGTTTTTTTTCCTGGATATTACACCATTGTAAGTTTATTATGGGTCGATATTTGATTGTTTTTTTAAATATTTTTGGAACAGACATGAAAGGTAAGTTTAAATGTAATGATTTTTTTAATCATCCAAAACCTTCATTTATTGCTAGGTTTTTATCGACATTGAGTTGTTTTTGATACTAATCGACTCTATTTTTTTGATGATCAAGTGTTTACTGTATCTACTTATCTTTATATTTTTTTTCCTGGATATTACACCATTGTAAGTTTTTATGGGTCGACATTTGATTGTTTTTTTATATTACACTATTGTAATTTATTTTTATGAGCAAATTTTTACTCTAAGTTTTATTTACTATTATTTATCCTACACCAGGTTTTATTCTGTATGTATGTTACACAATTGTTTATTTATATACAGGTTCTCATTCTAGTCTTGTTTATCAAACTCCTAATGGAACTCGCTACTGGTATCCGGATGTTAAATTAGAACATAAACCCCAAGTGGGGATGGTTTATAACACATGGGATGAAGTTGTTAGCATGTACGAAGCATACAGTGAGCTATCAGGTTTTGGTGTTCGGTCTGGAGCATATAAAAAATGGAAGGGAGAGATCACACATAGGGTTTTGAGTTGCAATCGGGCTGGCAAACCTAAGGAAAAGAAACTTAGTTCACTTGATGCTACAACACATGTTTCAACTCGTTGTAGAGGTTTCAAAGTTATTGATTGTAAGGCTCTGATTCGATTGAAGGCAGTAAAAGGATCTTCTAGTTTTTTATTGTATGAGTTTGCTGAGAACCATAACCATGAGCTGGTTTCATCTGATAATATGGATCTTACTCGTAAGGGGAAACATTTGAACTTTGATTACATTAATTTGTGCACACTATGAGTCTGCATCGGGTTGGTCCAACTGTTGCTCATAGATTTAATACTGCTTTGAAGGGCGGTCATCAAAACATGCGGGGGACTAGGAATGTTTATAGGAATATAAGCCGTGACATTAGGTTGTTCATCGAGGACCGTGATGTTCAGCTATTTCTTCAAAGATTAAAGGATCGTTCTGACAACCTACCTAACTTTGAATATGAAGTCTTACATGATGGTCGGGAGCTGAAAGCTATTTTCTAGGCTGATGATGTGTGAAGAACCAGATACCAGACTTTTGGTGATGTTGTTGCGTTTGATGCCACTTATTCTATCAACAAGTAAGTTATATCTGAGTTATATAACGAAGTAGTTATATGTTTTAACTGGTATTTCATTTTATAGGAACAATACGATTTTCGTTCCTTTCACTGGAGTTGATCACCATAAGAAGTGCGTTAGTTTTGGTGCTGGTTTGATACACAACGAAACAGTTGAATCTTATGAATGGTTGCTTCGAGCCTTTACTAAAATTCATTTCCGGGACCCTCTGCTTGTTTTAACAGATCAAGATCCTGCCATGCGGATTGCGGTATCTAATATTTTCAAAAAAGCGGCTCATCGTCTTTGTATGTGGCATATAATGAGGAAACTACCATCCAAGGTATACCGGTATATATTTATATGTTTTTTAATTTTGGTTAATAGTACACTTAATTTATATATGTGTGATATTGTGTGGTTGGAATAAGTAGAATTATTTTTTGGTCTAGGTCTTGGCTGATTTATACAAGAATTCAAACATTAGGTCTTTTATTCACAAACTTGTCTGGAATGTTTACTTATCTCCTTCCAGTTTTGAGGAAAAATGGGTTGAACTGATACATCATTTTAACTTGCAAGATAATGTATGGTTAAATGATATGTTTGGCATTAGGAATCTTTGGGTACCATCATACTTTCGGGAGATCCCTATGTGTTGTCTCATGAAAACGACATCCTGTTGTGAGAGTTCGAATGCCTTATTTAAAGTAAACTCTAGCTTCTCAAATACACTAGTTCAGTTTCTTATGTATTTTGACTTTGCAATCGACCAGCAACGTTACAATCAGAGAATTTTAGAATTCAACACCAATACCAGTTCATTGAAATATCAAACTGAGTTGGAGATAGAGAAACATGCTGGTAAGCTTTACACTCAAAATGTTTTTAAAGACGTGCAAAAGGAGATTCATAAAAGTGTGATGGTGTGTTTCATAACAAATGTGGATGTAGTGGATCATTCAAAGTTTTACAAGGTTTTTCACATGAATAATAATTATGAATATGTGAATGAATTCAAGGTATTCATTATCTTCCCTTAGAATTTTTAATTTGTTTTATTTATTTCAGCAGTGTAACACATAAGATCCATATTCATTCTTTATTTTTGTTTTCTAGGTGGTTGTGCATATGCATGATAACTCATTTGAATGTTCTTGTATGGGTTTTACTCGTATTGGTCTACTATGTCGTCACATATTTTGTGTTTTTAGAATCCTACAAATCAGAAACATTCCAGATAGATATGTTTCCAAAAGATGGCGAAGAGAGGTTCTCCCCAGCCGTGTTTACAGCATCTCAAACCGTCTCTCTGTTGACACGAGTGAATTAGCTTCCTTAAGGAATGAAGTAATGGATTGTGTAAATGTATGTGTTGATCGGTTATGTACTCGTGTTGATGATTTGTCTTGTTTTGCTGAAAAGATGAAGGAAATCAAGAAGGAAGTCTTAAGTGACTACCCTGTTTTGTCTGCTGGGAAGAGGCGAGCTGCTGCTATTAAGGATCTGGTTGGTCGGTTGGATGAATCTGATAATGCTCTCATGCCTCCTCAAGGAATTAGAAATAAAGGTTGCGGTACCAATCGTTAGTTGGTTGGTCCTGGTGAGATGGCAGTTGAGAAGGCCAAAAAAAAACCCCACGTTTGTGCCGTTCTTGTAAAAAGATATCTTACCGTGACTCTCGAAACTGTAAAGCGAAGGACAACGCCACACCATCTTCTATTTAGTAGTATCTAATCTTTATGTGGACAATATTAATATTAGACTACGTTTTTTGGTGCATCATGTGGTTGCTTATATATGATGCTTTTGATGGCAGGTGGGTTTTGTTTAGAATATGTTGTTTGGTTATGTAGCACGAACTTTTTGCGTTTTACAATCGTGTTTGTTTAATACATGGTGTTTGGTTATGGGAGGTGTTTTTTGTTTAAAGTGTTTGCTTATATATAATTGTTTGTTTTTATATTACAATTAAAGTCTTTGCAGGTCTTTTGAATAATATACATTTCAGGTCGGTTGGACTATACTGTTTACACTTCAACGGTGTTAAAAAAATTACAATGGTTTAATTTTTTTTCCATTTTATTTTACTGTGTTTTTTCTAAACACTTTTTTATATTGTAAACGATTATATTAATAGTTTTTTAAACAATCAAGTAAACGTTTAAATTACATTGTCGTTTATGTAAATTTTTTACAACCATAATGTAAATTTCAAATACAAAAGAAGAAGAGGACTTTAATATTTTTTTAAATGAAAAAAACAAATACACCCCCCCTCTCCCCTAATAAGGTAATTTTTGGTTTAAAAATATATTAAATTGTGTAATATTTTTAACCTAGAATATCACCAAAAAATATTAATACAATTTTTGTAAATACATTTCATGGCTTAAAAATAAATACTATAACATTTTGTTAATAAAAAAGTTTTGATTCATTTGTATATATATATTTTTTGTACTAAATTTTATAATTTCTTAAAGTTGAATTCATAAATATAAAAATTTGTACACAATATTGTAAAATTATATTTAATAATCCAAAAAATTCACAAGGTTGAAAACTGACAACGCTGAAACATTTTTTACTTTTGTTTTTTAACAATACAATGGTGTAGCCATTGTAAAAAAAAATTATTACACAAAAATTTTATATTTTTTTAAACCAGAATTCATAAATATAAAAAATTGTAAACAGTATTGTAAAATTATATTTTAAAATTCAAAAAAATTGACATGGCTGAAGCAGTTGTATATATATTTTTTACATTACAATGCTGTAGGTGGTTTTTCAATGAATTGTAGTTTCTTAAATTTTTTTTTACTTCAACAATGTAATTTACAAAAATTAAAATTAACACCACTTTAATATTTTTTTAATCTAGAAATAATAAATAACAAAAATTGCATACAGTATTGTATATTATATTTTAAAATACTAAAAATTTATAAGGCTGAAACATTTTTATTTTTTATCACAATATCTTCAACATTGTAACATCTTTAATATTTTTTTACATGAGCAAATTTTAACAAAAAAATTTAATAATTTGTTAAATATAATATATAATACTAAAAAAATTTAATAATTTAATATTATATTTAATAATTTGTTAAATATTATTATATATACAATGATGTAAACATAAACTTTTTTGCATTAAATTGTAACTTTAATAATACTAAAAATAGACAATGATGAAACATTTTTACCTTTTATTTACATTACTATGGTGTAACCATTGTAAAAGAATGATATTCCACAAAACTTTTATACTTTTTTTTATAATTATGTTTCAAATCCTAAAATTTGACAGGGGCTTAAACATTTGTATATATTTTTTTTACGTATCAATGTTGTAGCTTTAATTTTTTTTTACTTCAACTAAGTAATATACAAATATAAAAATTTGCAAAACTTCAATGTTTTTTGATCTAGCATTAATAAAAATTAAAACTACAATGTATACAGTACTGTAAAATTAGATTTTAAAATACTAAAAATTGAAGTGGCAAAAACATTTTTATTTTTATTCACAATATCTACAACATTGTTAATGTCATACTGCCACCCAACTTTACCATGTCATACACATGCATTAACAATCACATTCATCTTTAGTTTGTTAATGTTTGAAAGTATGATTCTACTTGCATACTTCTTCCTTAGAGCTTCTATCTGCTTTCTTTGTTTCTCTTGACTTGTTGAAAGCCCACAATTAAATGCATTATGACAGTTGCTCCGGACCATTTCCATGTGCCGCATAGCGAAGACACCACAATCTGTTATATTACCTATTGTTGCCCATGGAAGCCCCAACCTTACAATTGTAGCCTTCTTCAATTCTTTTGTCATGGGATGCTTCCACTTGCCAAGGTAATCTACTATAATATGTTTCTGTCATAATAACAAACAATTGACAACAAAAAATATTTTATGATTTAACATGTAAAGCTATAATATGTAATAGTTTAGATATATTAACTTACCACTTTGTAAGGAGTATCCTTCTTGAAGTAATCATTGTGATCTCTCATGGAAAAAACTGTTTCATCAGGGTCCATGTTGTCTATCAGGTAAAAACCGGGGTTCTTTAAGTCCAGAACAATAATGTAGAAATGATTCATTTCAATGATTGGGAAGACTGTCACTTCATATTGCTTCAAGTTTTTTAACTCTTCTACCCTTCCAATGGCTTGGTAAATACATTTCTCAAATGTAGCTAGCCGAATCGAGGGATCAACTCTTTTTTGTTTCAACATCCATTCTTTCTATAGTGCGCACAACAATGTAATATTATTTAAAACAATTTATATAGTAAAACTATGAATCTTGCAATATAAACTTACAAAGACAAAAGGTCCACAAAACAGCCTCTTTGCTTGTTCATTGCCTGTCATTCTTTCTTCATTGTTTAACACCGCTGCCCAACAATCAATAACATCAGCTGCGATTTGTGTTCCTACACTTAAAGCCTTCAGCATTCTTGACTCTGCTAGTAATACATCCTCAGTTTCAAATATATATGGCCTATAAAATTAGATCAAATTCCTTAACAATGACATACAACAAAATTCAAATATGATTATACTAATATGAAGTGTTTTGGTATATAACCCGGTTTTTTACCATTTCAAACAATACTATTAATTAAATGTAAACAATAATTATTGTTTTATTAACTACATACTGATGTTAGCTTACATTGAGTTGCTGCCTTTGCTTGTGTTTCGTATATATAAGGTCCTTCTTCCTGTTTTCACCATAATTGGCTCCTTTCTGTTTTAATTTGAAAGTTCATTATATAACTTTCTTTTAAATATTTAATAAAACAAGAACTTACATAATTTCATTTTTAAACAGGTACTGCCAAACAGCGTCGTCTTCTTTTTTGTAAATCATGGAGATGCAAACATCATCTTTATCTAAAAAAGTTACTTTCTTGATCATTTCTTTCTTGGCTGCGGTACCTAGCAATAATATAAAATTGACACCATGAGAAGTGTATACTTCAAAACATGTGCCATGTTTGGTTTCTTACATAAAATCTCAACTTACATGGTGTTTTATCCCAAATTGGTTGATGATTCTCATTTGTCAACTCTAGATCCACGTTTAGTGGGTTACCTTCAAAGGTTTTCGCACCGCTAGACTCTATGTCAACTTAACAATGATGTAACATTAAAACATTTTTCTAATATAGAATTCAACAAATCAAAGAAAACTCTTTGTCGTCTATTATATAATTCAACAAAGTTTACTTTGGTTTTAACCATTATTAGAATCATTTGAGCATAATTTTTTATCACCCCAATCATAAACTAGTTTTACAATGATGTAACTATTTTTTTTTATTATCATTAACAAAGGCAATTTTGCTTTGTTTTTAACCATTATTACAATTATGTAATTATAATTTTGGGATAAGTTACAAATGCAAGTTTCCTTTAGTTTCGACCATAATTACAATGATGCAAGTTAACTTTAGTTTGGTTTAACACAGCTATTTCTTTTATAAATTAATAGGACTAATTATACCTGGAATAGCATATGCTTCTGTTCCTACGCATTCTTAAGTTAAACCTAAGCTGTAAGACGGCATATCATGCGGCTTGGCACCATGTTCTGCTTCTGTTGCATTTTTTGACACATTGTATTTTATAACTACACTCAATCCAGCATTTTTTAGATAAAATATAACACTATTTTTATATACATATGCATCAAACTAACCTTTAGCATTGGAAATTGTTGCCTCTGTTTGTTCAACAAGTACTTCAATTGTTTCATCACCTATAATTTGATAATTTGCAAGAAATGATATAACAGACAATGTTAGACTTTGTAGCTAATTTAATCCAGCCTACTCTAAACACTATTCAACATCTTCATCTTGTATACAAAATGAATTTATATAAAGAAGGAAACTAACCTTTAAGATCAAATGTTTTGGCTGTGACATCCGCAGGCTCACCTTGCATCAAAATGAAAGAATCATTTATAAGTCAACACCATATCATTCTTTTATAAACGATTACGACTAATTATACACCTGGTGTAGCATCTTCTTTTGTTTCTGCCCATTCTTGAGTTAAACCTAAACTGTAAGATGGCATATCATGTTGTTTGACTCCATGTTCTGCTTCTATTGCAATTTTTACACATCGTAATTTATAATTACACTCAAAATACCATTTTTTAGATAAAATATATCACACTATTTTATATACATATCCAACGAACTAACCTTTACAATTGAAAATGTTGGCCTCTTTTTGGTCAGGAAATACTTCAACTGTTTCATCACCTATAATAGAAAATATTAACTTTTGCCTTGTAATTTTATCCCAGCCTACTCTAAACACCATTCAATACCTTCATCTTTTATCAAATAGAAATATACATATAAAAGGAAACTAACCTTTAAGAGAAATGACATCAATATTTATACAATAGCAAACATTAGTTCAATATTTCTCATTATTAGTTCTCTTTGTACAATACTTCTATATCAGTAATTACATACCTGAAATAGTGTTTGCTTTTTTAATTTCTTCCCATTCTTGAGTTAGACCTAAACTGTATGATGGCATTTCATTTGGCTTTAACCCTATTCCAGCTTCGATTTTTTTACCTGTAAACAATTCATATGATAAGAAAAAATTTCTACATAAAATTCTTCAGTTGTTTTAGTTCAAAATATACGACCTACATAATACTCTTACTAATTACAGATTTACAATTAGCCTTATAATACTCATGTTAATTACACAATTACAATTATGTAGATTACATTTTTAGGATAAAAACTAAAATAATTAGCGTTACAATACTCATATTAATCACAGATTTACAATGATATAGATTACGAATGTAGCAATTTTTTGCATAATTACAATGATGTAGAGTACGAATAAAAGTTAATTTTTGCATACTTACAATGATGTAGATTACAAATAAAAGTTATTTCTAAGCCAGTTAAACTAACCTGTATCATAACCCTTCATCTCCACATTATGACCTACAAACATTCCCAATTACTTGGTCAAACAATCATCTAGAACACACTTATATATGAAATTATTCCAAAAGTATGGTATTAAGAATAGATAATTCGTTACCTGCACCTTCTCCGTGGTCATCATCTACTTCATTCTCAGACTCACTTTGTACCATTACCTGTCTTCTTTTATTAATTTCCAAACATATATCCATCACCCTATCATCCCAATCAAATTTATTTTTTCTACCTTTCCCTGTAAATACCTTTTTGTTGTCATGTTTTAATTCCTTCTCCTCCACATGATCTGTTAAACATGGCTTACTATTATAAATTTCTTCATAACTTGAACATATGCCTTCTAATCTTGCATCCTCTTTATTTTTCTTATACAAAATCTGAATTCTCTTCTCTATTTCCCTTTTCTCTTCAAAATTGTTGCTAAGCATCCTTTGTATCCCTTTAAGTTGCTCCTGTGTTAAAGGAAACAAAAGTAATTATAAACATTTACAACTAACATTAAAACTGTTTTCTCATATCTCGAAACCTATGTCATCAAATGTAACCTTCAATCGTTCTGTGTTTTCTTCATTCTCGGTTGACCAGTCTAACTTTGCCATCTTCATAATCTCACCATCTCCAAAACGACCACTAGCTAGTTCTATGTGCTCACGCCCCTTAAGCCTATCCAAATCCCAGAATTTAATCGGAGGTGCACGCACATCAACATTCATTCCATTAATCTTCACACTGCCCACATACATAAGCTATGAAATATGACATGTTAGTGTTTGTATATTTGAATGTATATATTGACAAATTACATTGGTATAAATTACATTATTGTATTAAAATTTAGTACAAAGTAATGATTACATACCGTTAGTATTGTCAGCCCACCTTTGAATGGTGAGGTTGCCTTTCTTTCCCATCCCTTTTTACAATCTTTCAACCTACTGATGATGTACTTACACCAATTTATTTTGCCCACATCAGTGTCATCACTAAAATAATCCAACACATCTAGTTTACATTTACCATGTGCATAACACTCTACCATTGTTGAAATAAACAACACCAGGAAATCTAATTGGAAATTTAATGAAACATCATCATAATTTTTAATAATCCGGCTTACAATATCAGAAGGTGTAATGTAATCCTTGTCATATTTTTTTCTCCATCCAGTCACACTTGGTGTCCATACCTTTTTTGCATCTGTAGATAGCATATCAACACCATCTTTTGGAACACCAAGCAAGTTATGCAACGACTCTTCGTCAACCTTAATGTTTTCACATGGAACTATAATTTCCATGTTCACTTCATCAAACATATCAACAACATAAAAGCCCATTCTTTGAGGCACCCCCTCTACTTGTAACGAAAGCAGCCCACCAAAACCCATCTGTTTTACCACCTGTTTTTGTTTACTACCTAGTTTTCTAATTGCATTGAAGAGTTGTTTTGGAGAGCATCTATTAAATATTATAGGATATTTTCCTACCACAACCTGATTTTCTACACCTATACCATCAGTAACCTTCTTTTTCCCCTTTGTTTTACCTGTAAAATTACAAATCTTTAAAACTATTTTTTTCTACATGATACCTATAACAAAATATACGTTTTTTACACACCTGCTTTTTGTTTCTTTTCTTTTGTTCCATTATGTGCCTCATCCACCTCAGTATCTGTATAAATTACACCTCACAATAAAGAATCAAATAGCTTTACGATCGATATTTTACATATTATTTTCGTCTTTTTATTTACAATATAAAATTGTATACATGTTGAATTAAAAAATTACCGTATTGTTTTAAATAAAATTAACACATATAAATAAGAATATACATTTCTCCCAAAAATTTAACAACATTATTACAAGAATGTAAGTTTACAGTACTGTAACTTCTAATACAAGAACAATGTAATTTTATAATATAATAATTAAATAGAGGTTTGATTTCAAATAAGTAGTATCAAATAAATTACAGTAATTTTAATTTTAAAATATTAAACTTTCTCCAGTAGGTTTGTGTTAGAATGTAATTACAGTATTGTATAAATACCTAACTAAAGATTTTCCTGAATTAATGTTGTAGTATTTTTAATTTAACATTGTTACAATGTTTATTTATTTTTAAATCTTACAAATTGACTTACAATTTGAGAAAACTTAACAGAAATGTACAGGAAGAATTAAATTAAAGTAGTCACATATGTGTTATATACACATCAATTCATAGATAATTTGTAATATAAAACCAATATGATACCTGTATTCTTGCATGCTTTTTTTTCGTTTTCTCTTAAACTTTACCAATGGTGGTGCTGCAAATTTATTACAGTATTGTTGTTTAAAATAATATATAAGAATGCAAAGTATTTGTTTAGTGATAAAAAATGAACAATCTTACAACTATTCTCTTCTTCAATTTCTTCATCAGTAAATACATTAACAGGATTTTCAGGAGTATTTTTGAACCTGCTAAGTGATTTAAGTGCAATTCTTGGGCTCTTACATTCTAAATACAAAATAAAATCCAATAAATACAAGTTATATCTTTATCATTGAACCTTATGATCTACCCTAAAAATCTATCTACATATGGAAGCAAATAGGTTACCTAAAACCGTCTTCATCAACTCCAACTTGTAATTACCAATTAACAACAACCTGTTTATTTTCATAGCCCATGTTAAATACAAATCAATACGTGTGAGCCCAAGTAATTATGCAGAAAAAGCACCTTTTGGTTATGATAATTTAGAATTTTAAATATTTAGGCTCTATATTATTGGTAATGAGTGTAACTTGTTGTTAGAAGGAGAGTCATTTGATGAGAGCAAGAAATAAAAAATATACATTGAAAACACTAAGCATACATCTAGTTTACATCATTGCATTTGTCTACTTTATAAACTGGGGTAAATATAGACCTTTTAGAAATAGACGTAAAACACCTCAACTTTATTTTTGACAAGAAGCATATAGTTGATTAAACTAAATAAAATCATATTTTGTGATTCATTTAAAGTAAATGTGGTTAATTTTGGAAAAAATTTTGCCATTTTTACAGAACTCATTTGACAAACTCAAATGTCAATAATACTAAATTTCGAAAAGAAGATAAATGAAACTCAAATTTACCTAGAAACAAGATTTTATGAGAACATTACGAGCTTGATTAGTCAATCAGCATTTGTCAATGTAAACCATATAAATTAAACATCAATGTTAACCAATAGATCATAAATGCAGCATAAGGGTCAATCCACTTTTCATATCATAGCTACTACACCATTGCATCAATGCAGCATAAGCCAAAACAAATCAATTTTTACAATTACAACCAATTAATTAAAACCCCTAAACTAATCAATTTTTGTGCCAATGCATCATAAGCCAAAAAAAAAATTTCTGCACCAATGCAGCATAAGCCAAAACAAAATTTTTGTGCACAAGAAGCATATTATAGCTACTTTTTTAAAACACACATCATATACCAGAAACATATACTTTATTAAACTAAATAAAATCAAATTTTTTGATTCATTTACAGTAAAAGTGCTTAATTTTGAACCAATTTTGCCAATTTTGCGGAAATCAGTTGACAAAATAAAAGGTCAAGTTGACAAAAAAGATCAATGTCGACCTTTACCCAAAAAATATGTCAATCGATTGCAGACCTAGAAAGAAAATCAGCTAAAACAAGATAAATGAAACTCAAATTGACCTAGAAACGAAATTTTCCCCCAAAAAATGAGTTTATTCAACGTTCACGGTACCTAATTAGTAAAAAAGATAACAAAAAAAAACAAATTTGAACAAAGATTTTTGTCTGCAAACCTGCATGTGTCGAACAAATGGTGTTTCTGACGGCAAACCTCTCGACTGAGGTCGATTATTCTTTCGACGCCTTCCTTTCGAGGAGTATTACCCGTCGACAAATTTGAAGCTTCCTTTCGTCGCTTGTTAATCTAAGATCTTCAAAAGAGAAGACGGTGGAACGAAAATGGTGAATCTGATGGTTTGGGAACTTTTTGAACATCAGATGTGATATGTTCTGCATATCTGCACATTAACAGATGAAGAGCAAATTACGTATTTACCCTTTCTACTTATTTTTCAAATAAAGTACAATATAATATTCTAATAAAATAACAACCATTGGATCAGCATCTTTTTCATTGATCATTGAACATGGTTGGGTTAATGGGTTATTGATGAATCTTAGAGTTAGTAATAGATCACTTCCCTATATATATATATATATATATATATAGGGAGAGGATCAAATGTTAACTCTCCCTTATAGCGTTAACCCGTTAACCCTGTCATTTTTTGTCCGAATCTTTGTTTTTTTTCGTGGTTTTATTATACATAAATAGAGGGGTTTCTTTTTTGTGTTTTTGCTAATTTATCACCATTTAGAAATTAAATCAATTGTAAGTTTAAGTTACACTATCTGATGTAAGTAAGTGTAAGAAACTTACACTTACTTACACTTTGATTTAATTTCTAAATGGTGATGAATTAGCAAAAACACAAAAAAGAAACCCCCTATTTATGTATAATAAAAACCATGACAAAAAAAAAACTAAGATTCGATCAAAAAACGTCAGGGTTAACGGGTTAACGCTATAAGGGAGGGTTAACAATGGAACAATCCCCTATATATATATATATATATTGTTTATTTTTCTTTTAATTAATTAATTTATTTTTGTTATTATTATTTTACGTGTATTATACCCATAATAAAGGGTCGTTTAGACTTGCAAGTAAATGAATGAATCAAAAAGACATAGGAAAAAAATGTAAGTTTTTGAAAGAATGAAGGGCCCGAATTTTGGTACCGCCAAGGGCCCTCAAATTGGTTGAGTTGGTCCTGATTCAAATATTAAAGTAGATGTATTCAAATAAAACCAAAAACCATTTAAAACCGAAAATCGAACCGTATTCGTAATTGAAAATATTGAACAAAATTTTGAATTTGGTTTTAACTTCGGTCAGTAACGGTATCCGAATTCTGAATCTCAGTTAATTGATTCGGATTTAAGTTTATTATTTTCTTAATAATATATAAGGTTGAATACAATTTATTTAGATCGGTTTATTTGGTTTTTAACAGGTTAAATTAGGTTATAATCGGTTTATTCGTATCAGTCTATTCTGTGTTTGAACGGTTTGTTTTGTTTTGAATCGGTTTGCTTGATTTAGCCGAAACCGAATCGAACCGAACCACTTTCCGAATTCGGTTCGGTATTCAGTTAGGTATTCGGTTAGGAGAAAAAATTGAAAACTGATTAAATTGAACCGAATAAACGTTAACCGAATCGATGAACATCCTAGTTTAAAGGGCATGAAAGTAATTTCCTCTTAAATGAAACATGTGCCTATAAATGGTTTTTTAGTTCTTTGTAACTTGTTGGTTCTCATTTAAATAAAAACTCTATATATACATATTTATCGAAAATTTTGTGCCCTTTATAAAAATGGGTCTCGGATGGAGGTCGGGTTTGCCCCTCTCCCGGGCTGCGCTGGTAATGTTAAGGTTTTAACTCTATATATGTAGGATTGAGAATAAAGTATAACTCTCTTATTATACTAACTCAAATAACACTACCAAGATCAAGCCAAATATTGAATTTTTTTTCGAACATCCAAGGTCAGCTTAACCATTTCGAAGGCCCTAAGCGGAGTTGAGCACTTCACTAACGATCACGTTACAAAATGGTCAAAACCCTCCTTATATCTGGGATAGGACCAGACAATAATAAACTTATAGTTTATATACAGTGGAGTAAACTTTTTTTTTTATATTTACGTGTATAAATTATTTAGACTAAATTTATTTTTCTAGTTTTTTTAATGCAAATTTTTTAATAAAGTATTTATAATCAATATTTTTTAAAAAGTCCTTTTTCATTGAATATTAAAAGGCTTTTGTGTAAGCCTTTTTATTCCTTTCAGATCCTACAAACTATAAAAAGCCTAAAGATTAAAAAAAACTCAATTACATACAAAAATTTTTAGAAGAATTAGAGGCCCTATATTTTTGGGGGGCTCTAAACCCTTGCTTGGGTTGCATGGCCCGTTGGGCCGGCCCTCCGAACATCATTGTAACACATGTAAGACATTTTATTATTTTATGTATATGTGTAAATTTATCACCGTTTAATAGTCAACATTATTGTAATTTTTTAGGTTTAACCAGTTACAATATTGCAACCCAAAAACTTACAACGATGTTAACTCTTAAATGGTGATGAATTTACACATACACATAAAAACAGAAAGTGTTTTACATGTTTTAAAATGATGTTCAAAAGAAAATCCAAGATTTTGCTTGATTTTGACAGAGTTATTTGATTCCTAATTTTTGTAAATTTTTTCATATGTAATGTTTTTTTATTTATAAGTAATGGGCTTAAATTAAAGAATATATGAGGTTTTATTATATATTTTTTTTGAACTGCTTGGTACAACGACACCCAATACGGGATTTCAGGTTTTATTATATTTATAGGTAGTGAGCTTGTAATTGAGCAATTAGCTTTGACTTACGAAAACTTTAAAGGGCTTTCTAGATAGGTATTTACAATTTGTGCCTCAAATTTTAATCAGATGTCTCAACTCTCAAACACAAATCAAATGGGCCCCGAAAAACTTGGAACCCATGGACAACCTCTCAAAAAGTCAATCTTATTATTCTAAGAACGTGTGTTGGGTTGATTGAGTTTGTTCATGGGTCACGAGTTATTTGGGTCGTCTCAACTTTTGGATATTTGTAGTTCCGTCAGGAAAAAAATACCATTTATTTTAGTGAATTTCTTGGTAAAAATATCTATTTTAATGCTACCTTGATATAGTATATGTTTGACCCAAAAGTTAAGATGTAACAACGATGCAATTTTAGCTCACCAAGTGAACAAACTTAAAAAGAAAAGCATCCAACAAATTGTCCTGGGTCGGGTTTTGGCTCTACCAAATTAGCTCGTCGCATGGTGAACGAGATCACTTTTCGACGAACAATAACTTTTGTGGTTCCATACATGCATGAATTTGGACAATTCATATGTGTCCTGATCTTTGGTTTCACATTTTCGGATTCTTCGAATACTTCCCCAACATATGGGAAACTTTCTCCGGTTTCCATTTCAGTTACACTGCTTTCGTGTACGGTTGAATGAAATTCAACCCGATTTCCATTGACGGAGCTTGAATTGAAAAACGAAGGGGGGCGAAGGATTTTTAGAAAGAAAACGGAGAGGGGTGAATGATTTTAAAAAGAAAACGGAGGGGGTGAATGATTTTAAAAAGAAAACGGAGGACCAAAGGATTTTTAGAAAGAAAACGAAGGAAGCCAAAGGATTTTTAGGAAGAAAACAAAGAGGGCAAACATGGGCGCACCTTTATTCAGACGGTCGCCCCCCTGTTTTTTCGGGTAGTAGTATATATTTCCCGATACGTAGTGTAAAAATTTTTAAAAACCTTTATTTCGCCCCCCTGGGATCTTGGTCAAGCTCCGCCACTGGGGGCAAATGATTTTCCGACAAAACACTATTAAATCGACTCTTCTGATCTGAAAAACAGTAGATCAGGGCACCCTCGAGCCCTTATTAAGTTCCTTTTTTGCAATATATACCCAAGTCAAAAGTCACATTAAATGTATCACTTTCTTTTGTAATTTTCCTATTATTTAGATAATGGGATATATTTAATTTAAAACTTTAGATAAAAGGATATATCATGTATGTAATTTAACGTATTGGATAGGAGATATATGTATTTTATTTTTTAATATTAAGTTTACAGAGGATATATGTATTGCTTTTATTTAAATCTTTCCGGCTGACCATCACCATTAACAACTTTAGGCAAGTTGAAACTGAATTTAGTTTATAGAAAGGTGCTGTCATTGGAGGGTGTTGTCAACATCTCACACCCTGAGTTGTAAAACTTGCGTCGCTGTTTTTTATTGCACTAGTTAAAAATTTAAGTGTTAAGAAAGAAAATATTATTTTAGACTTTAAACGTTGACCATTAGTTTTGATTTTAATGATCAGTACCGAGTACCAACCAAAAAATTAACTCTCTTAAATAACGGTACCAACCCCTCTCTCAAAGTAAATTCTTTATCTTCTCACAAAAACAACAATTATTTTATAGATATCATTTTTTTTTTATTTTTTAAACTGTTACATATTTCTGTTTCAATTACAAGCACCTGTTTTATTATTATTTTTTAGATTTTTTTGAACGGCATTTGATCTCAACGTGTGAACCACTGATTTCCAGGTCACGTCACCAAGGTCTAGTTACCATGACCTCCGTTGAGACCCCACCACCACCCCGGGAGGAAACCGCACCGGAAAACCCCCTGACCTCCCAATGACCCCTATTTCGCCTTGGGAGGGATTTGAACATGTGACCTCCCAAGGACCCCTATTATTTTTTAGATACTAACAAAAAGTTATAGTGATAAAGAATAGTAATATTTATTTTAGAAATCATTATTTATAAAACTCTAAAATTTATAAATATTGATGATGCATAAAAGAAGAGATCGTTAATGAGGGTAAAGAGGTAGACCGTAGACCCAAATGTGAATGCTCTTTAGTTCGCTTCTACCGGACAAAAAACTCCAATATAATTAGAGATGACAAAAAAGAAAACCAAACCTCACTGATTTACTCGAAACCTGTAACATATTGGACTGGTTTTCTCAAATCTGATGGGTATTAGTCCAAGTATAAGATTAATTTTTAAAATTATTGAGGGTATGTGACAAGCATGAGATTTGTTCATACACCAGGTTACCCAACCCGATTATATATACATATTTACCTGACGCGATTATATATACTTGTTTAGCCGCCCCTTGCACCCGATAATAAATACTCATTTACTCAACAAGTATAACTAATTTTCTTTTTCAGATATTTATTTTTGTTTTAGTATATAATTGATTTCTAATTTTCGTGTAATTTATTGTATTTTGTTATTTTAGTTATGATCATTTGTTGGTGTATTTTTTTGATTTTTAATTGTACGAAAAAGATTTGGATGAATGGGTGAGAAAAACAAGTGCATTTTTAGCTACCAAATACTCACGTGACGAGGACGGGTTAGAAGCCAATTATTATAATATTGTCAAGGTTATATTTAGCTAACTAAAGCCCGTGGGTATACCTGAAACCCACGGGTATACCTGATGCCCGCTACCCGACACATACTCAATGAGTTTTGGCTTAGGTATGTACATGACAAACTTTTATAAACGAGTATGACGTTGGGATAACCTAAATCTGAGCTATTGGCATCCCTAAATGTAAATACCATCTTCCCTTTTCTTTTTGTTTTTTTTACTTCTGACTGGTTTAAATGAAGCAATATAATACGGGCCGTTTCAATTGAATATTTACGTGTTTCAATTGAATATTATCATGTTAATATGAGTACGACCATCTCAATTGATTTTTTTTTTCTTTTTTTTAAGATAGTAATGATTTAAAATTACAAATTAATGCATATATATATATATATATATTATGTGTGTGTGTATTATGACATTTTAATTAGAAAATTTTATGTTACTTTTTTAAGTTTAAAATTTTAACAAAAAATATTCAACCAGATTTATTTATGATATAGCCTTTTAATAATTTAATAATTTATACTAATTAATAAATAACTAATTTAAGGAACATATGTCATGTTTTTGTGGTCTCCAATTTTATTTTCACGCCTATCTTTTCTATTATATAACTAGGTTAAAATCCCGTGTATTACACGGGTTGAAAAAAATATTATGTTATATATATATATATATAAATCTATTGACAAAAACTTATGTAATTAAAAAACATTTACATTGTAAAGTTTTACTAAACTCATGTTTACAAAAATAAAATATTATATTTGTTAATGCATAAAGTCTTAAAAATAAGTTTAAAATATTTGATGTAATAATTATAAATTATGTTTTAATTTTATTTTTTTTTTAAATGTGTTAATATTTTTATGTAATGTAATTCATAAATAATTTAATTAAATTATATTTATTCTCCTTTTAACACATTAAATTAGCTTTAACTAAAATTTATATTAATATATATAACTTGGATTTTTAAAAATTACTTACTTTTTGTATTTCAACATAATATATTTTTATCATTCAAATAATCCAATCATATTGAATGTTTAAAAATTTTTAAAAGCATTTATAAAAAAATTAGTAACATTATTGTTATATTATTATAGTCCTTAATTCCTAATTTCTAACTAAATAATAAACATAGATAATTAAATAGGAGAGAGAAATGTAGATAATTAAATATGAGAGAGAAGCGGAAAAACAAAAATATAGGTGATCTATAATTATGACAAGTGTCCACAGTTATTTTGATTTATTAGTATAGATAGATATTGAATATGAGTGCATTTAATAGGAGAGAGAGGCGGGAAAATTTTTATAATGATAGTCTAGAAATGTGACATGTGGCAATTTTTATTTTGATTTATTAGTATAGATAGATGAACCGTGACATTAATTACTTCATCTTTATCTTTGTGATATTGTTGTTGGTATTAATTGCTGGACATGTTATAGCTTATTGTTTAACTGTTATAATTATGAATTCAAAATTAAATGAAAGTTAACCATATTTTAGTGAGATTGATGTATTTGACGTATGCTTTAATCCAACGGGATCATAGTACGCATATCACCCGATCATGCCCACAATCTAGTACATCATATCCAAGTTAATTTGGTAAAGGACGGGATAACTATGTAAGTACATGGATCGTGTGATCAGCGTGTGGATTTCATGTGTTTAAGCTTACCAATTATGCAATTTTAACTATTTAATTGTGAGAAATATGAGTGCTTTGCATGTGATGTTTGATTTTAGGTTGAGCATGAGAAAAAGACACAAAATAAGATGTTTAGGAGGTTTGGAATGGAAAATAAATGAAAGACGAAGGAAAACCAAGCCGATGAAGAAAAAGAATGGAAATTGACAGGTGGCGTTTTATGGTGGCGTCTGGAAAGCTACAGTTGCGTTTCAGACTTCACACTGGCGTTTTTGGGTGGCGTTTACAGAGGCTTACTGGCGTCTGGGACGCCAGTCGACGCGTTTTTTCGGAATTTTCTGATTTTTCCACCTATTTAACCCTAAACCTTAGGGTTTTTGAGGGATCTAGTTTTTTAGAAGTTTCTGAGCGAAAAAGTGAAGTTTTGGGGCCTCCGAAGCATCCGATTAATATCATCATTCATGCAATCGCTCCCCAAATCAAGAATTGACGATCCTTCCATGATGATTAGTGGCTAGTTCTCTTCATGATTGCTTCAGGGCAATTGGGTTACTAGAAAGATTTGATTTTTATGTTTGAACTTCGTTGTTTGGATGTGAAGACACGATTTTTACATTGGGTTGTTTGATTTAAACGATTTATTTATGATTAAGTGATTTTGTGTTGCCATCAGTTTTCGGTTTCCTTGCATCGTAAACTCATTGGCATTTACGAGTTACTTGTTATATTTAGATTGGCATTGTGTGAATAAACAAGTCTTTAAACGTTTGTTCCATTTTGTCACTTCAATTCAACCAATTACTTAAGCGTGTTTAGGTGAAGCATATCTAAGTTTACTAAAGATCATTGTGAATCTCTAACCTAAAACCGGAAGTAATCATATTTTGTTAAGTTTTATTAAACCATCAATCAAGTTATTTGCTTTAAAGTAGTTTTCCTAATCCAAATCAAAGTTAAGATTTCGTTTCTTTAGTTAGTAGAGTCAATTGATAAACAATTAGCACTTTCCAAAGATTCCCTGTGGATACGATACCTTACTTACCCTTATGTGACACCTCGCAATTTCCAGGTCAGCATTTATATTATTTTAATAATAATGTGTATTATTATTTCATACGTGGCACTAGAATAATTAGTATTTAGTGTGACACGTGGCACAACAGACCGAACACACCGATAATTCGAGAAATTATCACACAACACTCGCACGTGTCTTGAATAACGAACGTTGGTGAACGGATCAAACCATAGCACACTTTCACTCCATTTAGGTTCTAGAGAACCTAAATTGGTTAGAACAATGTTCATATGTCGAGAAACGATGTCCGTAATCGTGAAATTTGCGAAAATCGATTCAAAACTATGAAATTGGGCTTATTGGGCTCAACCGAGACCCATCGCGGTACGCGATGGGCACCCAATTGGGCCTTCGCGGTACGCGAAGCCTAGGCGGGATAATTTGAATTCTCCGAATCCCATCGCGGTACGTGACGACCGATCATTTTCCACCATCGCGGTACGTGACGTGTTTCGGGAACCGGATGATTATTTTAATCATCGCGCATCGCGGAGATGCTTTTTGTCAGGTGTCATGGTACGCATGACTCCTACACGCAAAAATCTTTAAAACTCCAAGATTATTCATTTCTGGCTATCCCACTTGATTTCTATCGACTGAAAGCTTCCCCCATCGACCATTACCACTCTGATAACACCATTGGAGCTGCAAAGAAGCCATCTTGAAGGTTTCTTGAATATTTCTTGAAGATTTGAAGTGCAAGGAGACCTTGGAAGGCCATCTAGCTCATTCTACTTCTTGTACCAGTTTCCTTGGATGATTCCAGACGATTTCCAGGCCCCTAGTTGCTGTGAGGTCGCCAATCTAGTTGGTGTTAGCTCAAGAAGGTAGTTCTTGCATCATTTTTGCACTTTTAACACATCTACACACACATGCAAGCCATTTTGGCCACATACAACACTAGCTTCATCACAACCATGAAATTTTGATCTAGATCTATTATTTGATGTTGATGCTACTGATTTGATGATTTGATGATGATCTATGATGATTGTAATTACCTATGATGATAAATTGTTGATTTTATTGTGTAATGAGCACTTTCAACCACATGCATGTATGATCTAAGTGGTTTTACACGATTGAAATGTTGTTACAAGTGATATTTGAGATTTTCTACATAGTTAGAATAATTGATTTTGTCAAGGAATGGTCATTTGGTGATTATTGCTAATAATGGAAACTTTAACATTGTAAAATTTTGATTCTTGATGAAATGGCTTAATGTATGTGATTAGATCTAAGGTTTATGCTTAAAATGATGTTTAAAAACTAATAGGATGATCAATTGATGTGTTGGAATTGTTAGAATAGTCAAAGGTATGATTTTTGTGATTATTACTATAAAAGGAAACTTTTTATTATAAGTTTGCTAGAAATGATGAATTTGGAAGATGTTGTATGTTTAGTATGCTTAGTTAAACTTGCTATGATGTTAATAAATGATTTTATGTCCTAAAATGGTTGAAAAATGTGTTTTATCACAAGTTGCTATAAATAGTAACTTTATTCTACAAATTGGTGAATAGGAACATGCTAGTCGTAACGGGTATGATTAGATGTCTATTTAAGACTAAGATATTGATATTTGGTTGATGTTGATTATAAAACTTGTGTAAATATGCTTATCTTAGTAACTTTCTAATTATGGAAACTTTTACGCGCAAAACATGCTAAACCGGCTATGTGTAACTATGTGCTATGTGATAACATGCTCACTTAGGATAAATATGCATGTTAGAATAAACGGAATATGGTTATTGCTTGACTTGCTAAATTTGGAAACTTTCCTGAAATAGAAACTTACTCACGAAAGTGACTTTGGTATCCGTACACATCACACGACACTAAACCGCACGTTACACACACACTTGATCCAAAACCGTCACCAACGGGTCGTTAGGTCAAACACGGTCAACACGACCCACATAACAACTTGGAGTTGTTAAACACTAACACGGTCCTGTGAGACCCATGTGTATGTAAACACAAACTCATAACACCTATGTGATATAGGTAACTACTAGCCGGCGAGCTACACGATTCCTGTTGAGAACACGCACTACTTAAATCAGGTGAGTTTACAGCCCCACTTTTACTTCTTAACTGTTTTGTTAAACTATTGGGGTGAGAATTACTATGCACATGTTTTAGATATATGACTAGTATGTTGTAAAACTATTTTCGAGTGTAACTTCTATCGCATAAAGTCCTCACTTATCCTTACTGTAACACCCCGACCGATGGCGGAAACGTCGGGATGCCACGAGGGATGTGTAGATTGTTCAAAAACTCGTGGGCATCTAAATCAAATCATCATATATCATTCAATCAACCAAAATAATGACACAAAATCATGTTCATCATGAATTAAATACATCAATTACACAAAAGAATTAGCTAAACTAACTAAACTCTAATCGCCAGAAATTTAGTTAATTAGCTAAGTCCAAGAATCCTATGTGATGATGTCCAAAAGTGAGAATTCATCTTCTTCAACCTACTTAGCTTCATCACCTTAAACATGTAAGAAAATCAAGTGTCAACTACGAAGTAGTTGGTGAGTAATCATAAGTTTTTATACTTAAAAGTGCTTTATAAAATGAGTATAAAAGTTTATGTTTTAAAATGTTTATAAAAAATGTTTTGATGAAAATGAGTATAAAAACTTATTGTCTTCCTGAGAAAATCCACAAGAGTACCTGTATGAGATAATCCAACACATCTCAAACTCAACAATCAAACATACAAACAACCACATAGTCACATAATCAAATAATATCTGTGACTATACATGGACATTATGTAATTAACATAAGTTAAAGACATGATCCATGGAGTGGAAGCTATCCACGTGACAATACATGAAGTCAAAGCAGTTAACTAAAGTTAAAGGCAATGATTCATAGAGTTTGTGATAATCCAAGTGACAATACATGTAATCTTTGTTATTGACCGAAGTCAATGACAACGTTACACGAACATATGAATATAAGTGATAATCTATAAATAATGATAATTCTATAATGTGAATATCATATTGATAAATAGGTATCATCCTTGTGTTATCAAAATAATATTTGAAATTGGTATACATGTTTCACCTCCGAGTTTCAAAACAAAACAGTTTAAAAGAAAGGGAGGTTATGAGAACTCACCTGAGTCTTTTGATTCAGTGTTCTCGTATAATGCGCGCTCACGTATGTAAACTCAAACAACTCAAGGATCTGTAATTATCGTGCATTTCATGTTCATGAGTATGTGAGTAGAATTCAAGTATCATAGTGATCGGTGTCGAAGTACCAACCAAAAATAAGAGTTTACACTCCAATCCTACTACCCAAATTAGATAGGGAAGTCGGGTATCGATCCACGAGAAGTCTAGTGGAAATCACTTTCAACACGATTGATTAAAAACTAATTAACTACTTGCAATTGAAAAGTAAACTTGAAAAGGTTGATTTTTAGGTTTAAAATAAGAACAGTGAACTTTAACTAAAACAAACGAATGAAAATAAAGATTTGTAAACAATTAATGGAAAAGGTGATCACTCCGGGTTTCGAATTAGGAAGACAATTAGGTTTTTATTAATTTGTCAATTGGGAATCACATAGACATGATTCATGCTTTAATTGATAAACATGTATGGTTTTGAGAACAAAGCAATGATCTTGTTGACAACCGATAACTAGACCGATGTTGTTGACTTGATTGATTACGAGTTCTACAAAAACTAAGATTTCTAAATCACTTTAAAACCCTAATTCTGTTGATAACTAATTCAATCAAACAATGAATGAAAATAAAGTAATGAACTTGAATTCGAAATTGCAAAAGAGACAAGAAATCATAATCGTTTAACAATCAAAACACCATTGAATCCATAAAACTACGAATAATGAATTCAATACCAATATCCAACAAATCAAAGAACAAAACCAATTATCAAACCTAATTCTTCACCCGGAGATGATCACGATCGAGTTAGCCGGACATCCTCAAACTTGAACCTTCACAATCGTTGATCAAAGGCATGAATTGATCTTTGCTTTTGCGAATCCGGATGATCTTGGATTGATTTGGATGAGTTAGAACGCCCAAAAACCTCTCTTTTTCGTCCAGAAATTGCCCCAAAAAGTGTTGGAAACGAAACCCTAAGGTTAGGCCTTAAATATGGGAGAAATTAGGTAAAAATCGTATTTTTCCGGCCGTCACCGTATGATACGCCGGGCCCGGGCGTATCATACGCCCACCAGGATACCCTACGCCCAGAACTTTCTGTCAACGCTGAATTTTGGGCGTATCATACGCTGGCCGTATGATACGCCGGGTTGGCCGTACCATACGCCCAAGATGAACTCACCATTGGCTTCGTCTCGTCGAGAAACTCAGTTTTCATATATTATGGGCCCCGTAACTCATTCTCTAACCTGAGTTATGCATCCGCAAAGTTTTGGCTTCCGAACTTCGTGTTTTCACCCTCTTTCTCGCTCGGCTTCTCTTTCAATCCTTCAATAAGCTTCCGAACACGTCTTTAGTCACTTGAAACCTGCAATTCATCAACATACTCAAAGTAAACGTGTTTCGGGCCAAAAATCGATAATACCACGCAATTACACATTAAACAATACAACTATTCACGCCTTCATCACATCCCCACACTTGTTCTTTGCTTGCCCTCAAGCAAAACTCATCAAAACCATCCAATCATTATAATCAAATACATTTCCCCATTGTCCCGCCAATTCTTACATTAAGTTCTAGATCACAACCAAGTCACAAGACTTACAACATTACATAGTTTTACATTGTGACAAGTACAAACGATTTTTCAAGCAAAACATGGAGTAACCTCTAAGTAGACCTAACATGCTTCAAGTATATTTCACATGAATGTATTGCACCACTCACAATATTCTCTCCACTCGGTTTATTTCTGGACTAGTCATAATGCACTAGTGTATATGTGAACTCTCAACCAAAAGTGAATGACCGTCATCATAAGCTTGTATTGCAATCATACTTTCACCGAATTGCTAAAGCCATACACAAATCAACAGGACTTAACGGGTTGTAATGAAAGGCTAGGGTTAAGGTAGGTACAAGGAATTTGATGGTGACGACAAAATAATGGAAATTCAAGAATATTGAACCACTAACAAGCTCAACTTACCATTATACTACAACGACTCTTTTTGTTGCTTCATATTAGGGTCATTTGACCTAATATTCTTTTTTTTTTTTTTTTTTTTTTACTAAATTTGGATTCCATTACTACATTTGAAAACCAACTAAACAAATTATGGAATAAGACTTTAAAGCTTTACAAACAATTAGGCTAAGGCTCAACATGGTTTCTATTGGTTGGGTTGAAATTGCAAATTAAATGAACAAAAGGCTAACGAAACAAGGGTGAATCCTAATGCCTCCATCATTTTTGTGCAGGTTCTAGCGTACGATATCAACACGCATTGCAACACAAGTTCTAATTTAGTATACACTTTGGTATCCCTTAGAAGCAATCAACACTAAACAAAGATATTACACTAAACCGTCGGGCTACGCGAAGGGTTAAGTGGAACCTGTCGCGATACGCGACAGGGTTAAAAGCGCAGAAAGTCGAGTTTATGTTTCCTGAAACGGCTGGAGGCTAGGGGATTCGATATCAGACGATCTAGGACGAGGTTAGAGACGGCCAGAGGCGATTGGAAGCGATTGGGAGGCTCTTGAAGCGAGAGATCGAAGGATTGAAGCCCCGGGATTGTTCCTTCGGGTGTTAACCATTCGGTTTTCTCGTTCTTGGTTTCATTCCTGATTACTATGTGTTTCAAGCTTTGTAAACTTGTTATGATTTCTGTTTTGACAATGTTTCTTGGCTAAACTCTTAGAACTACTTAGGTTAGATGATTGTACATGTTTGATTTTGGTTTATTTCAGTGTTGGAACATTTTGATGTGATGAATTTATGATTTAAAGATTTGGTTTGGAATATTGGATGTGTATGTGTGTCTTTGATTGTTGAATGATTGATATTATGTTCCTCATGTATCTTGGTGATTGTCTGTCACATAATAGGTGCATGCTAGAATCAATTACTGTGTGTTCTTGATTAGTGGATGAGTTGCTTTGGCCGAGTGATTCATAGGAGTGTTTTATTGTGATTTAGACGATTAAGATGTGCAACTAACTTTAATAGCCGTGAGGTGAGAAGTTGTCGATAAGTCTTGGATGTTGGATTTCTAGTTAGAGCCTTTGTGAGAAGATCTTTCTAGTATGTCTATCAAACCTTGTTTATCGAGTCCAATAGGAAAACCCAAGTTATCCCTAGCATTTAAGTGAACTGTAACTTTCGTGCCGTGAGGTAGAGTGTTTAACAGTTATTTCTTAGGTGTTTTGAGATTATTGTACTGTGAGGTAGATAATCTAGTGGATATTTCATAAATAGTTGGATGACCTGTGAAGGGAATCCATTTAACCGGTGGTTTAACGGCTTTTAGGACCCTTAGTTGACTATCCTTGAGAAGGGTCGAGGGTGCTCTAGGTTTCCTTTGAGTTTAGTATTATAAGATCCCGGTATCACATTAGTTCCAATCCCCAATAGAACCTTGTCAAGCATGTATATGATTCAAGCCTAGGTAGTGTTTCTTTTCTTCTCTGATCTAGTCTTTGTTTGCTCGTCTGTTTTAGTCTATTTAAGTTATTATTAGTTTTGATAGTAAAACCCCCCTTCTTTATTATTATTTTAGTTAAGTACAAATTTTGTATAGATAAGTCTTTGAGTCTAGTTAGTACAGTCTGTAGAAGTCTGTGGGTTCGATATCCGGACTTACTTTTGTCTCGCTGCATACGATAGGTACACTTGCCTGTCGGTAGCTTAGGTATTTAGAGAGTCTAGATTTATTACTTTTTGTCTAGTTTTAGAGTCGGTTTTTAGTTAGTTTTATAGCTAAGCTCCGTCGACATCACACTTATTCATGATGTTAAAACCATGTAAGATCTCACATTTCGACTTAGAAAATTTAGAGAAATTAGTAACTTAGATTAAGCATGAATGCATGGTTGTTCATATATGTATATGTCTATGTATATTCTTGCTCCCAATTACCCTTAACCTATCAACAAAATGGATTTCAGTTCGGCTTCCCATAAGGGCAGCGAACCTTCTATCTCCATTGACATAGGTTCGGCTAAAAGTTGACATGGTTAGGGTTCGGCCAAAACAAGAAAAGGTTCGTGGGGTAGGGACCTGGATGGTTTAGGGTTCGGCTAAACAGAAAACCTTTAGGTTCGGACAATAGATGAACAAGGTTCGCCTAGCATGAGTCCAGGTTCGTCGAGATGATAAGGTTTCCAGGGACAAAGGTTCGGCCACCCTAAGGGTTCGGCCACCTTTGTCTTTCCCGCCTCAAAAGGTTCGTGAGTTAGGAGGGGTTCGCCCAAGTTACCTAGAGATTCTAGGTTCAGCTAGGGTTCGTGGGGTGCCGAGGGTTCGTGGCCCATGGGTTCGGCCGGAACTAGGGTTCGTCTGATAGAAGAAAGGTTCGGCCGGTCCCCCATAAGGTTCGTCCGACTTCAACAGCCTCCAGGAGGTTCGGCCAAGCTCCATTGCAGCGAACCTGTATAGTTTCCAGCACCAACTCCAACTATCTACGGATCCAAGACCAACCATGGCTCCCATCGTTTACTACACCACCGATTACCCATCTCAAACCCTAAAATTGTCTAAGAGTTGATAGCATAAACCGGTTCTAGATATCTAAGTGAAAACCGAAAATAACATGGATTACATACCTTCCAATCGTGACCAAACTCTAGGTTTCTTCATATCTACTCGTTCCTCTCGATCACACGAACGCGTGGACACCAAGATCTCGTAATTTCGTGAAGTGATGATCAAGAAAAACTAGAGAGAATGTAGAGAGAAAGTGTGTGTGTGTGTTTTTGGGTGAACTAGAGAGAGAAAGGATTTGTTGAAATGAAAGAAATGGTGAAGTCTTCCACCATTTGTATCTATCCCGTTCCCGCGTTTTCTGTCTCGTTTATTTCGCGATATTAATTATAAATTCTCGGTTCTTTCTCGTGAAATATGTTTAATCATAAAATATTTAATTAATGGGTTTCGTTAAAATAAAATGGTCTAAATAGTTTACTTCGTAAAACGATTTCGTTTTACTTACGATACTTTATTTATTCAAATAAAATAATTTATTAGGTTTTGTTTTATGTTGTGATTCCTAATAAATATTTATAAAATTTCATTTTTTAATTTAATATCGTTTGGTATTATTTCGTTATCTCGTCGAAACGCGTTACTTGCATACGTATTCGTAAAGATCGTCACCTTTGCGAATCCAACGCTCGTATCGTATTTTGATTCGATTTACTATTTATGGAATATCATTTCAGAATATTATTCTTAATAATTATATTCGTGTGAATCGTCACCCACGCGAATACATTTATCAAGTTAATATTTCTGAATTAATATTCGCGTTTAAATAATGTTTGTAACCTCATCATCGCGTAATTGTTTTTCAATTATATTTCCTTTATTTTTATGAACTTAATATTATTATTCCCAATCCCAAAACCCGCTAAACCCAAGTCACTGACACATCCATGATAGACCGAAATATGCATATGTATAGGGCATATGCAGAGGTAGATCGCAACCTCCCCTACACCGTCCCACCGCTATTTCGATAAACCATGATCATGTGTCCTTGACCACGTTTAGCAACCAGACCATAACAAACTCCCAGTTCCTTCCCATTCCAACCCAAATCCATAATCATCAACAATATAACTGCAACAAACTCTTTGGTTCTGTTTAGTTGAGTTACAACTAAACTTCCCATGGTTTACGCGTATAATATGTACTAAACATGTATACCAGTAACAGTGATAATCATCAAATAATGTATTGATATTAATAATTACAAAATCTCAGGTCGTAATAGTACAATCGTACGGATGTACGGATGTACGGACGACCGGACAGTGATGTTAGTATGTTACACTTACCGTTAGTTATGTAACAAACGAGTCGTAATTACGTAGTACTACTGGGTTTGACTAACCCCACTCAGCACCAATGTTGACTGGAGGTCATAACGAGTGTAATTTCGATGTAATGGCGGGTTCAGCGATGACTCGCGGAGGCAAACTGAAACAGTCTAGTTTCGGTAAGATGAACTGACACACTCCACGGATCGTAGTATCCAACAACTAAACTCAACATACCCAGTATATGTCTGTTTACTATTTCTGTCTGTCTAAACCTGTGAACTCACCAACTTTTTAATTGACACTTTTCGCATGTATTCTCAGGTAACTAAATGAAGCACACGCTAGGATGCGCACAAGGAAGCACTAAGGAGTCTGACTGGCATATAAACTCATGTCCTAGGCTTTGTGTGCATTGATTTTATTTGAAACAATCAAACTATGTAGTGTTTAAAACTATTTACTTTCCACTGTGAAACAATTTACATTTCCGCTGCTTTTTATATGAACTACTCCGCTGCTTTATTTTGAAAACATGTTTGTTTTATAAAACTGTGTGATTGTATAACTCATATAGAGTCGTTCTATATGACCATGAGCTGTGATCCTGGCCACGTCACACCCACGTGGACTGACACCACGAGTGGGAATTTGGGGGTGTGACACCTTACTAGTTAAAGGTAGCTAAGACACGGGTTTTAGACTCATATTTTGATTGACCATTCGACATCGATCAGTTCTAGGTAAATGTTACAAGTTGGACTAGCCTACTTGATTGGTCTTTTAAAAGTAAGACGGTGAGTTCAATCTCATACAATGATATAATTTGGTTTAAGGTAATTAAAATAAAAATTAGCATTTTCAATATCAAATATTAGACATAATCATCTTAAAGTAAAACTTTTAATATAAAAATCAAAAATAAATTTCTTTAAACACATCAAAAACTAAAAATAATAATCGTAATTAAAATTAATTTAAACTAATATTTCAAACGTTTGAGCTTTAAATTACTATATTTTTAACAAAATATAAATTTCAAATTACTAGATTTTAATTAAAATGTTATGGTACTAAACTAAAAATAAATAATTTAAGAATATAAACATATTTATGTTATAGTAGTTAAAATGTTAGATACAACTTATTTTAACTTGAACTATATTTATGTTTTTTAAAACAACTAATTTAGACTCAAAGGCATTTTGCTTAAAACACATTTCAACCCGTTACCCGACTCAATCCAACCCACCCATTTTGCAAACCTAACATAATATTATTATAAGGTGAACACAAAACATGTAATCTTAACCGGGATTCAAGGTGAATTTACAACAAAACCCCAATATAATCCATAAGATCGAGCCTAATATTAACCCAATTAACAGTCCGATTATCATTCGGTTTTTGAGTTTTAATAAATGATACATTCTCTTCATGCAAAATTGATCAAAGGAATAGTTTAAACTTACGAAAACAATCATAAATCACAAAACAAGATTAGACATTAGTGTTCTTTACTCTCATACATTAAATAGATACTAGAGATGGGGTGGTGGCATAGGGGAGGAGGGACATACCACCACCAGAACTCATGTCAAACAACCCATACTCCTCCATTAACCTCGTAAGCAGATTTCCAGCAACATAAGACACGCCTGACACTGATACCGCAGCAGTAATGTGGTACACCACGGTTTTAAAGTACTCAAGAACCGTACATTTATTGATATAAGCCTTGAAAATTGCCAATAACGCGACACAAAGAAGCGACGCGATTGCTACCACCATGATTGTATAGTCCTTATCATTTTTCTCATGAAATGAGAACCCGTATGCGACCGGTGGGACCATACCAAACACGAGGAAGGATAGTATTGCGAAAAACACGTGTAGTGGGAAATAGTCTACTTGTCCAAGTAGCTCTTTGTACTTGTTAGCAGCTTCATTGTTTGAGCTATCCTTGTAACAATCATCTCTAAGGTCCCAAAGCTGAGAATGTGATATTTATGATCAAATGAGTTGCTTTAAAAAACTATAATCTCATTGAACATTAGAGACTAAATTTTAGTTTTAGATGTTTACATTTAATAAGGATGAGTCTTGAAACAACTAGTAAACTTTTGTTTTGTGTCGTTAATGTCATGGGTTCAAGCAGTAGAAAACAGTCTCTTATGGTATTATGTAGAGTAAATTAAGTTGCATAAATTAGATCACAAAGCGATTTGATCCCTACCCAGACCCTCATCATGCGAGAGCTAAGTAAAGGAGCAGATAGAGTATTTATTCTGTCATTTAATGATGAATAATTTTTATTTACTAAAACTACTATATATCTAGTACTTGCTATTTGTAATTAGTTTAAGACTAACAAAATCAATCACTAGCTGATAATCATTAGGTATTGATTTGGGAGTGTTGTACTTATTTTTCAGTTCTCTATGCTCTATTTAATTTCAGTAAGAGTCCTATCATACATACACCAGCCCTCCATGCAAGACACCATCTGGTTGTCATATATACACCCATACAGGGGTTATACGGCCCGTATAGTGCTGACTGATTTCTATACAACCCGTAGAAAGGACACCGATGTATGGATAACGAGGGTGGTGTACAAATAGGGGTAGCCTTTCAGGAATATACTCACATTGTGTCCGATGATGAAGACTCCACCGATAAGACTTGCGATTGCCAACGATATGATGCTCACTATACCACCAACATGTGTTATGTTAAACATTTTAACAAATCAATCAAAATAACGTAAACAATAATAGATCAAAACTGACATGTAGATGCATCAGAAGAAGCTGCGGATGCTACAACACTTAAGCTTGCAATCACCTCCATTAAACCTCCATAAACAATACTCTTCAAGATCTCTGCAAGAATGCCCTCGTAACCAAGCCATGATCTTCCTCCAGATTGTGCAACAACTACGGTTTCTGTATTATAAACACCAAAATTATATGAAAAATAGTTGTTATAAAGACTTTGAACTATTTATATATTGATCAGCTTCTAGCTAGTTGTTACCCGGTTCGTTTTCAATATTAACTCTGGTATCATCATTTTCTGTAGCTTTGGGTGATTGGGGAAGAATTAAAGAAGGTGCTTCAGGATCTGCCCAAAAAACAAATTAATAAATAAAATAAACTTAGAAAAGAAACTAGTGGAGCTAGAATTTTTATAGATGTACCAATTTATAGTTACACAATTTCAAATTTTCAATTTTCAATTTTCAAGTATGGTAGAAAACCCAGGTCTTTAGTCTTTACCCTAAGAGTATCATCACATCATATTATATAATATATACAAGAAATTCACAAATTGAAAATCACCTTAAGTTGTAAAAATCATGAAAATCGTGAAAAACCATGTAAAAAGATTTTTATTTCATGTTTATAATATTATTTTACTCATTTTTATTAAATAAACAAAAAAAGCCGAGGGGTTTTTTTTAAAAAAAATATATAACACAATGTAAAACATATATTTTACAAAATGAGCCAAATAATTTTACAAACTTGTAAAAAAATAAAAAAAAAAAAAATTTTGCATGGTTTTTCCACAGTTTTTATAACTTATGGTGGTTTTTAAAATATCATATATATATATATATATATATATATATATATGATATTTTCAATTCAAGTCTCATGACAAAGATGTACGTAACATATCGGTTTAGGTTTGATGGTTTAAACTTTAAAGCAACGAGGTAATCAATCAAAGCCTGCTTGAGAAACTTAATATGTGTGTGTATGGATGCATTCAATTGAGAACCAGTAATTTTTAAAGAATTAAAAGAAATCATTTATACACATGTTTGAAGAGATATAAAAGTAATTTTCGTTTAAAGTATGAAAATTAATTTTATACATTTTTTAACTTGCGGCTATATACCTTAAAGTGTGTTTATAATATGATTATTTTTAAATGTATTAAAAAATCTCTTTTGGTTTAAAAATATACAAAAAGTATATTAAATATTAAATATTATATTTAAATTGTATGTATTCAATATGAGAAATACAAGAAATCAAAGTTGAGGTGATCTAAAAATATGTCATCTGTTTTGAAAACTTTTATTTATTAGATTAGATAGATATATTTTTTTTGGATCTTTTAGAATTAAGTTTAGTTTATATATAAATAGGTTAATTTTATAATTAGTATAAACATCTTTCAAGATAATGAAAAGCCATTAAAAAGCTTTTAAAATAGAAGATAAGATGATTTAAATATACAGGGTGTATTTTGTAAAATTTTACATAAGTGTTTTGCAAGTCAAATGTACTTACGTGAAGTCGACAGTTTCTATCAAGTATACAAATAACTAATTATTTTTATTAATTTAGATATTAACTGTAATGAGTATTATTAACATAATACCAATCACCGAAAAATTGTTTCAGAACATGCAATAATATTTTTTATAACAAGTTATTTAATCAAATCTAATTATCTAAACCATTTCTTTTTTTGATCAAACGGCTTATATCTTAGACCGGCCACAATGGTCGTCCCGCCCGGCCAGCGGGCCTCTTCCCCGCAGCGGCTCCGCACGGGAACACCGCCCCCCTCGTTCGCGGCCCCCGCCGAAATGGTTCCCACGGCCCCCGCTCCCCGCCATGAATGGTGATGTGTGATTGGCCCAAAAATGGTTTTCAGTGGGGTGATGTGGAATAGTGGGGAAGGGTTTTCAGTGGGGTGACCATTGTGGGTGTTAAAGATTTTCAGTGGGGTGATGACGTGGCAGGAAATTTCAGTGGGGAAGGGTTTTCAGTGGGGTGACCGCTGTGGATAGTCTTATAGATTTTAAGGGGCTTTGTCCTAGTGGTACCTCTATGGCTTTCCAAATGGAAGGTCATGGGTTCAAATCCCTCTCAAGGCGAAATAGGGGTCCTTGAGAGGTCAGGGGGTTTTCCGGTGCGGTTTCCTCCTGGGGTGGTGGTGGGGTCTCAACGGAGGTCATGGTAACTAGACCTTGGTGACATGGCCTGGAAACAGTGGTTCACACGTTGAGACAAAATGCTGTTAAAAAAAAAATATATATGTACTAGTTTCACACTTTAATACTGTCACCTGCGCATTGCAGCCTTGTAGATTGTACTCTATAATAATTACCACAAACTTCCAATTTGTTAAACTTTTCTAAAAAAATTTATAAGTAACGAGTTAAAAAAAACGATAGTAATAATATTTATCTTATTTCCTTATGTTTTTATCTCTAAAGGTTCGATTGTTCAAAACTTGCTCGAAAAAAACTAGTTTTAATTTTATTATGTTGTAAACAAATCAAGCACTATTCTCGCACGGTTTAGTTCGGCTCATGAATAGTCCCACATATTATACATTTAGGTTGTAGCGATGACTTTTGTCGTTCCTAAAACTTTTTTTCCTGTAGTGAAATAACCATTAAATTTGTAAACGAGTGAATAATGAATATATAATCCAAGCATACTGAAATTTTTAAATAAAAATATTTTTAATTAAGATACCGAACACTTCACCTTTTGGAACGGAAGAAGTCCCTTCCACGAATGGATGGGATGGAACTTGAGCGGAAGTTAATTTGTTCGCAGCTGGTTTTGATAACTCTGGATGATCGTCTGGTTTTGGGTTGTCTTTTCTTTCCCGAACAACCCAAAACATACTCAAACATGATTCTGTTTGATTTCCAAGAATTAGTTTTTATAATTGATATAAATAATTAAGAACGATAAATAAAAATATTATATAACAATTTTTCGTGTCATAGTAATTAAGGAAGGGTAGTGTTATTTTTACACCCAAAAAACTTATTTTCACTCCTTTAAAACACCTCGTATAGGCTTTTATGAAAGCTATACGAGGCGGGTGTACGAAACTCTGTAAATTAAAAGGACAATGATTAGCCCTATACTCCACGTTTTGGTCTATACTTAACGTATTTGTACGAGGTTCTAACGTTCTACAGTTTTTGTTGACAGATAATACATGGTCAAACAAGAATAAAAATTCTTATATAATACAAGTTATAAAAACAAAATAATCATTTAACTAAATCTTTTAAAATTAATAGTTTTATTGATATGTATTTTTTTTAAAAGCTTGATACAACCCGAACGTTATTACCATTACGTTTACAAGGTTAAAAAAGAATAAATATTCTTATGTAATACAAATTATAAAGAGAAAATAATCATTCAACTAAATCTTCTAAAATTAATAGTTTTACACATGATACAACATGCTAATTATTAAAAAATTTTGGATATCCAAAACGTTAAAAAACAACAAAATTCTAGTTTTTTTAAGTTTATACGGGTTATATAGATCTCTACGAACCGTATAGGCTCTCTAATGCCAGTGTAATGTTAGCAGAATGTAAGGTTGACGAGTTATACGCCCCGTATTGCCCTATAACAAACTTATAGGTGGTTGCGAGGTGTTAAAATATGTTTTTGAAGTGTATAGATAGCTCTGTCTTAAGGAATTATGGATGAATGATTTCATAACTGGACTTATCAAACCGGTCTACTAATTAAGTTGGTTTAAAAATAAATGATGCCAAACTAAAAATATATACAGAAATTTAAATCAACATATCGAACTGGCTACTTTATATTTACTAATGTGTAAATATATAAACATTATAATGTTAACAAAATATGTATTTTAGAATGAATAAAATATAAGCTTCAAAGTAGTAATTAATGAAAGAAAACTACTAAGATAATAAAATAAAAAATTGAATCATGTCTGTTTGGTTGGTTCAACCAATCCAACCCCTAATTAATGTGGTTTAAGACCACTCAGTTGGACCGGTTCCAAAACTGGATCTGGTCCGACCGTCAGGTTCCAAACATGATTGATAGGATATATATATTACCAGTGTTTTCCTTTTCTTGGCCTTGGCCGGTTGGTGGTGGAGATGCAGGACTGATCGTCGTTTCTCTCCTTTTTGTGAAGATGTCAAACGGGTTAAAACATCCGTCGTCTGTTTTAAGAAAGAGGCCGGTTTAATTAGATTCAATTTCTATGAGTTTGATCATCACTATCTTACTTAGTATATCGTACTATTAGCAAGGTCTGTAGAGGGTAAGATGTAGACAGTCAGTCTTACATCTATCTCGTAGGAATAGAGTGATTGGCCGGTTCCAATTAGACCCCTGACTCATAAAGTCTGATTAACCGACCAACCAAACACTTTTAACGTTATTTTCACGAATATTAGGTGAAATAACGTTAAAATTAGGACAATTTTACTTTTGTCGATCGACGCGCACTGTAAATGGGTACTTATGAGTTTGTTATCAATAAGCTGCAAAACTAATATAATAAACATGGTTTTACCTGAGCAAGTGAACAAACTTAAGCAAGATAAACATCCAACCAGAGGTTCCTGATGAGTGGCATCAGGTTCATGTTTGGGTTCGGCAGGGACTACCGGTTCGACAGGTTTCTCGGTGTAGTTGGGTTGATATGAGACCACTTTTCGACGTAGAGTAACTTTTGTAATTTCCTTCTTGCAGTTGGGACAATGCATAGAATGTGTCGCGAGCTTAGGTTTTATTTTTTCAAACTCTAACTCGACTATCTCCTCTTCGACAACCTCCCCGACATGTTTGGAACTTTCTCCGGTTTCCACTCGACTCGCACTGCTTTCGCCTCCATTCGTGGTTCCAAAAACATTGGCACCGATGTTATCGAAGTCCAAAATATCTGAAACATCTACATGACTACATCTGTTTTCATTCACCAGCACATAATTATAGAAGTAGAGTTGGTATAAAAACATGATGCATTTTGCAAGTAAAACATTATAATGTTATCTTTAAAATTACCTTCATTGTGGTCAAAACCATGGCCATTGGCTCCTTGTTTTGGGCTAGCCATGGCTGCAAAACCATTGTCAGGCAACGAGTCAGCGGTGGCAACCGCTTTCAACTTGGCTTCCGCCACATCTTCGACCTCCAGCCGCCATATCTCCGTCGCATCAGCCATTTTTGAAAGTTTTCTGGTTGACCACCACCACAACAACAATAGGCTTCTATAAGATCTACCTTAGAAGGCTTTTGGCTTATTGGCTTTGGTGTGTGTTTGGATTAAAGTTGTTATTGCTTTTATAGTTGTGATTGGAATTAAATTGATTAGAAGGTAGTTGTCATAGGTTCACATTGTCTCCTATTAAACAAACATAAATCAATTATTTTCATATATAATTTGTTAAGCAAAATAATTTATAAATGTATGTAATTAAGCATAACATCATTATTTTTTGACCACAAAAACATAACATGATTTCTCCGAGAATCTGGAACCGTTTCGGGTTCGGGTTTTGGTCTGGTAAAGGTGAAACCGGTTTCGATTTTCCCGGTTCCGGTACCGGTTACGATTTCCGAGAATCCAGATTCGCTTGGGGTTGTCGGTTCCGGAACCGGTTATGTTGGCCACCTCTAGTCACGGAGCTGTTTAACCGTTTCACCAAAGGGATAGGGCGTCCCAAGTTACAATCTTAGACGGTTAAAATTTATCTGATGAGATTTGTGTCTAGAGATGATATGAAACCAGAATCCAATAGAATACCCAAAACTCAAAATGTTTGAGACCAGCATATATATATAGAGTTAGCTAAAGAACAGATATAATATTATTTTTGAATTTTTAGCATGGATGAGACGGATATAGATATGGTGTTATACCCATTTACCCGACCCAGTGGTGGAGCTTCAAACTATTGTCAAGGGGCGAAAAATTTACGTGACATAATTTTTTTTTCTACATTCCAGTTTACACAATTAAATACAGCATGTTGAATTTAGTATTTTGTGCCCAACCCCATGACAAGAAAAAGTTTATCAATTACATTTTTTTTTGAACGGCAGAAATTTTATTAAAACACCCAAACGAAAAAACAAGATGCTAAAACTCGCAAATACACCAAAAAGATACAATTACCACTAGCCATAAAATAAAAACAAAAAACTCAAAAGGAAGTTTATCGATTACATATAAACTAGATATCAGTAGGGTGTGTTGCAACATCATTGTGTGTTGTGTGTGGTTCTTTATCACTGTTGCAAAAGTCGGCATCCAAGGCCGAGTACTCGCTCTAAGGAGTTGTCCCGAGGCCGAGTACTTTCTGAGTATTACCCAAGTACTCCCGCCTAGGGCCGAGTACTCTCCGATTACTCGCTCCAAGGAGCTATTCCGATCTATGAGCGCCTAGCGACTTTTGCAACATTGTTCTTTATAATGCGTTGACTAATATGTTTTTTTTTCAAAGTATAAAAAACAACTAGTATTTTCACTATTTAGTAAGATTTAAGGTAAATAATGAAGATAAACCTTACCTCTATATTAAACGATATTTAAGAAAGGTATTATTGTTATAGAGATTATGTTAAATTTAAATTACTTAAATTAAAAAACTATAACCCTTAATAATGCCATAACTATTTTATATTACTTAAATTAAAAAAAAAAAATTATAACCCCTAATAATGCCATAACTATTTTATCTTTGTATTATATGATACTAAAAGTCAATAATATTATATAGCACCTCCTCACCTATCCGCATTTATTGATTTTTTTTTATGTGAAATTAACTGACATTTATATATATATAACTAATATATACGTATCCTGTGCATACACCTGATTACCTGATTTATGAACTGATAATGATAAATTATTTGAAAGGGAGATACGCAAAATCTATAAATTTTTAAAATAATTACTGTACATCATGCATCAAGTGTGAACATTATGCTTTAACTGTTCTTGGAATATTAATGTAGCTCAAATAAATGAATACTAAATACGCGACCTCACAAGACGTGGGTGTACCTTGTCACATTAAATTAAAGTATAGCTACATTGTCAAACACATTTTTTTTGAACGGCGAAGGTCTCAATCGTGTGAACCCACTGTTTCCAGGCTATGTCACCAAGGTCTAGTTACCTGGACCTCCCATGAGCCACCACAACCACAACAGGAGGAAACCCCACTGGGAAAACCCCCTGACCCCCCACAGACCCCTTTTTCGCTGCGAGAGGGATTTGAACCCAAGACCTCCCATTTAAAAGATTCTTGAGGTACCATTGAGGCAATGCCTCTTTGGTCATTGTCAAACACATAGGTGTATTTTTATAAATGTTTATGTAACACCCTTGACAAATTTTACATTGGTCGTGGATATAAGAGAATTTTGGTTCATATGGTGTGTCCGTTCTTTAATATCACCAACGTATTTTTATGTTCATTGGCTGTAAATAAGAGGAGAACTTCACATTTAAATGTGGTTGATTAGCAGCAATTAAAGGTAGGTGACCTCCCTAATAAGTTTTCATCCGATAATCAAAGGCAAACACGTGAGCTTAGAGTGAGGAAAACAAACAATATTAGTGGTAGATGATACCCAATGTTAGAGATTATCATAAAATAAGGGAAAATTACCCAAATAACTAACTTTGACCCATTTTTACCAAAATAATCACTGAGATTTAGCCTCCCATTTCAGTTTTAAACTTCACTTTAGACCTTGCTTTAGATGCTAGTTTGATGTACTTTTGTGTCCCTGCAACAAACATACGAGCCCACATGTTGACGGCTTTATCAGGGTCTAACATGATGTTTTTAGACCCTTTTCTACGGGTGTCGTAAGATGCATTTAGACGCCCAATTTAGACGCCCATTCTAACGCCTTTACACGCCCATTCTGTCGTTTTGGAGTCTTGATTCGAACATATATGATATTTAACAAGTTTGTGGAGATATACATTAAATTCTCCCTTAGTTATATATAATTGGAATTTATATGCAATGATTTCCACAGCCAAAAATTACTCCGTTTGGGAACTTAATACCAATAAATTATTTGAAACGGAGACACGCAATTTCCACGATTTTCTAATGTAATTATTGTACAGCAAGCACCCATGTGAATATTTATATATTAAATTATTATCTTTGAAGTCAAAGTTTTTAATTGCAGTTAAATTAACTAAAAAATATAAAAATTATCGATACTGACGTGACGATTTGGGGGAACACAGTTTGCCTAATTACAATTTAATTTGATACTAGTATTCTCCTCGTGTTTGGGTGGAGTTAATCGATCTCAAATATAAAGTGAGGTAAATAAATATGTCGTAAGAATTACAAGTTACAACCTCATCAGTCAACTTACGTTTAAAAGTTTGGAAATTAGGAAAATGTGACTAACACAAACTTAACATATAAAAATTATAACCTATTATATTTTTAGTTAAATTATAAAGAAAAAAAAATTAAAAAAAAATTAATTATACATACAGTCCTAGTGATTTACGTAAAGTAACATAATTGAGCATTAAAAGTTCAAAATAACAGGTTTTTGTTTTTAATTTTGTAATGATTTTGAGTATGAAAGCAAACTTTCGTCAACTTTTACATTAAATTAGGTGAAAATGATCAAAATATAAAAACTTTAACAATTTAAAAACTTAAAGAGCATGGACGGACCTTTTGAAGGGCTTGAGGTCTCCTAGTCCCTGTTTTTTCGGTTAGAATGGTCGATTTATTAGCATGCCGTTGGAAAATTTCTGTTTTTCCACTTAGAATGGTCAATATAGTAGTACTTTGTTGGCAAATTTTACAGGTATTGTTTTGGGTAAAATTAACAAGCATAATTTTTAACAAACCGAATTAGTTAAGTAGAGATTTGTGTTTTATAATTTGAAAATAGCTTATATGTAATTTTCGACAAAATTATCCCCAGGGATCACTAGGGATATTTGAGAATATGAAAAAGAAAAATAGCCAAACACGCGAGATTTAAACGAGGAAAAGGCCTTAATCCCTTAAGATTGCCGGCATAAAAATCTCGAGAAGTGACAAATGTCACTCTGCCTAATTTATTAATGTAAATGTAAATGAAATACAATGAAAGAGCACAATGAGATCGATGCTAGTTGTGTATGTAATCTTATGAAATTGCTAAGTGTATTGCCCCTATTATCGATCAGTGTCTCGGTATTTATACTATGACTTTACAACAAACGGTCACTATAGTCGTTCCGGTTATTTCAGCATCATTCCTTTTATGGATGACTTATTCAAAAATCGTGTCGTTGAGTCCTCGTGGTCCATGATCTTTTCTTGGAATGCATGCTGGTCTCTTCGTAATTATAGCTTGGTGAGTTGTAGACATGTTTGACCATCTCGATATTAAGTCAAATATAAACAGAGATATGAGTTAGACATAATTATATCCTTATATATCCCTAAATATCCTCGATCTTGAAATATTCCGCATAAATTTTGGTGTTCAACAGTTATTAAGTCCAGCCTCTTCCGTTTCTTTCTAAAATCCTTTGGTCCCCATAGAGTGCTTTTTTCAAGCTCAGTCAATGTTAAAGAGTATTTTAGTCATTTCACTTATATAACAAAAAAGTTAATGGTTGTTGGAGGATTTTTGGAATGAGTTGGGGGATGCTTTGAAATAATTTGAAGATTCTGGCTGATAGTATTCGGTTTTGACACATGTATACAAGTTTAGACAATCAGACAGTTATCATTTATGATTTTATACTATATTCATATCAAACTTACAATATACATTAAAACTAATCCAATACCAATCCTCCTGCGTTTCTGGGCGACCCGCAATCACTTGTTATAAAATAAATAATAAATTGTTTAGATATAAGCACAAAATATACAATTACCAAAGTGATATGATACAATTTAAAAGGTCTAGATTAACCCCGTTCACCCTGTTTCCCTTTAGTTTGATTGAGATTACGCGTAACCTAAACGGGTCACACTGGTTTGATCACCTTTAATTTTATCTTTTCTTGCTAACTAATTTGGCTTGATCAGAGAAATCATCAACACCCACAAAGGCCAACAGGGCAACATACTTGATTGGCTCACTAGTCATGAACCACTTCACCATTCAGTGAACCGGAAACCGGTTTGGCTAAGTATATGAAAGATGGAAAACATTTGACCCGGTTTTTGCATCTTTTTAGACCATCTAGCAATGGTCTTGAAATAAACAGGGCTCATGCTAAATGGGAGGAGAAAACCATAAAAGATGCAGAGAAAATTATGAAAATAACAATATTCTCCCGCGACTCATCTTTCTCATACTTCTTTATCTTCCAAAGAAATTTAGATTTGTGTATTGATGATGTAAGGTATGCCTAAATAGGTTGATATTGTATGTCTTAATAGACATGTCTAGCTAACCTTAACACGCCTGGTCTTTGGCTCTTTGCCTTCTTTACATAACTTAAGTCGTGATCATACCTAAAAAGCTTGGGTTGGCCCACTAAAAGTAAGCCCATCTCCATTCTATAAACAACTGTCCATCCTCTTACTTCTAGGCTTCTAGCTAGAGATGGTCAAACGGGGTTTTTTTTAGAATCGGAACTGGTTCCGGTCAACAAAGTCAAGAACTGGCTCAGCATCCGGTTTTTGCCGGTTCGGGTTTGACCGGTTTAAGGGTGAAACCGATTCCGGTTTTTCCGGTTCCGGGTCCGTTGGCCACCTCTACTTCTAGCCTTCTAGGCATCCCATATGTAAGCAATCAGACACTTGCTAAGTTGCTATACATCATTAAAAAAAAAAAAAAAAAAAAACTAATTTTTCTTGCTTAATTTATAGATGGCTTTGAGTTTTTTTTATCTGTCATAAGACAGGATCCTAGATCTTTTATCTTTCCTACACATCTTAATCTACATTCCTACATAATCACCACATATGATGATAAAAAAAAAAACTCTTTTATCAAAATATTTCTTATTAAAATGCCTTCTTCTTATAATCATGTACTAACCATTTGATTATAAATTACTGATTTGGTGCAACTAACCATTTGGTGCTAGTCTTCTTGTCCCCTCTAAAACATATCTTTTTTATAGTTGTAGCTCAAATGTATGTTAGATATAGCTTGGCATGGTTCAATCCGACAACAATATCTGACCCGAATTTAGTTGCAGCGATAACATGTATGTTTTAGCTAATAGTTGTATAAGAAAGAAACAAAACCTTTAAATGAGCATCACATATCTACTTGTGCTCGCGTATTAGACTTCTTTCCCATCAATAATGACTTAACTAACATTACGATACATATCGTGTATAACTTCGTGTTACGACACTAAATCATGTATAGATAAACATATGTATTTTTACTCATGTTTAAGTGAATAATATTATGAAAATGTTGTACCATGACTCCATGAGTTTAGTTGATTGTACAACCATCCAAAAATTGGAAACCATATTATTTTACTGCACCAGGTATGACAAACTTTGTTAGAGCTGAAATTACTGAAATCTTTTACAAAACAGAAAATAGATATATCATTTATTTAACCTAAAACATGCTAGAAAATATTTTGAAAATAGGCTTATTTGGCCTTCACCTCAGCTTTACCTCCGTACCCACCACCACCACCACTAGGTTTGTCTACATCTCGTCTATCGTCATAGCCACTTGGATATCCGCCATAACGGCCAAGATATCCGTCATATCCTCCTGGGTTTCCCCCATAACTACCTGGGTTTCCACCGAAACCAACGGGAAAACCGAAGATGCCACCAGGAAACCCAAAGATGCCTCTAGGGAAACCAAAAAGACCTCTGGGAAACCCAAAAAGACCTCTGGGAAACCCAAAAAAGCCTCTAGGAAACCCAAATATGCCACCTGGGTATGGGTTTTGATACCCATACCCATAAGAATCCCCGTATGAACCCTGTGGCAACCCACTGGAGAAAGTATCCCTTTTTTGATCATCTTTATCCATCTCAGCGCCATGAAAATGGCCCGAAGGATCATGATGGCGTTCAACGGGTGTGAGGTCAGCTATGGTAATGACATCATGATCATGTGAATCAACACGTTTCGGATCATGATGCGCTAAAAGTGTTGCACGGCTGTGACCAAAGGTTATGAGATTAAAGAAAACTATGAAAAAGATTAGAACCAAGAACAGTGGTTTGTGAAGGATCTCCATTGATGAGTTGGGTGAGATCTAGTGTTCAATGGTTTTGGTATTTATAATGCAAATTGTGCAGATGGTATTGAAGACGCATAATACGATACAGCTATGCTATCAGATTTCGTGGTTAAATTCTTCTTGTTTGCCATATATGGTGACTGAGGTAAGGTACTCTGTGCATCAAAATTGCCTCTGTTTAGACCGTATTTAACGTTATTTATGACTCGTACATAGATATGCAAAAAAGAAATCTCAAATAAAACATAATGTCATATACTTGTATAATACATACATGATTAAAGTTATACATCAGTATCAAAATAATTATAATTTTATATGATAAACAAGCTAAATTAAGTTTTAAGGTTAAAAATTACCCACTGGATGATATTGAAAACTCTATAGTAGGTGCTTGCCTCACATTTTAATAATGTTCATTTGGTACATGTTAGTGTGATTTAAATAAGTCATTATGAGCAGCAATTTTTTCTCCTAAAACCATGATAATATAATATATTTAAATGTGAAAATTATTAATAATTTATTTGATGATAAACTATTAAAGATTATGCAAATAAACTATGTATTTCCTTACAAATCATTTTAACTTGAACTAAATTGACGCTTTTAAAAACGATTAGACCAAAACAGATTTTGTTTAAAACTCGTCATGCCCCGCAACTAACCTGACCCGAACTCGTTATAACCCGTTACCCAACTCGACCTGTCTATTTTGTCAAGCTTACTGTTCACATAATATAGCTTTAGTTTTTAAATCAATTATTGTCAAATTAAAAAATATTCAAATAAAATTTTCATACTTTGGCAATTTTGAACAGATTAATTATAAATGAGACTCAATAAATAGTAACAAAACGATAGAATATTTGGATGGTTCAGATCAAGACCGTTAAATCAACTCCCGAATCCTATAGGAAAAAAAAATCATTTGTTCCGACTCTTGATCCATTTCAGCCCACGACCCGCCCTGCTACTTTGGAAAATTCACATTAATGCATAACATCTTTTAATTTTAGATGCAAATCCAGTTCAATATATATAAAAAATAAATAAAATATTAAACCAGCCCAAATGGAAGAGGTATATGCCTCTTAGATTGAAATAAATGTGTTCAGTTTTCGAATATGACTCAAAAAATTCGAAATTCGATTCGATTTCAATTCAAAAAACACCAAGTCGAAATTCGATTCGAATTTTTCATATTCAAATTCGATTCGTAGTACAATATTGAATCTCGAATTTCATATTTTTAATTCGATTCGAAATTTGAATTTAAATTATTTATATATTTTTATTTTATATATACTACTATATTAGAAAAAGACTTTTTAATTAGATGGTTTAGTTGATAAAACTAAAAGATTATTACACAAATGTCAATTTAATTATAAAATACCCATATTTTTAACACCTTTAAATGCACTAAACCTAAACATTCACAACAAAAACATCATTCATGAAGCTTGAAAAATTAATCATTTTGGTTGTTAATTTATAATATTTTGATTACTTGTCACTTTATGTTTTTTGTATATTATCATGGACATTATATATTGAACTTTTATCATTTTATTAGTTTAAATCATCTTTAATATTACAGCTTATATGTTGCTTATTTGATATTTGGATGTTTAAGGTTTTGATTATTTGATATTTTGAATATATAAAAATAGCAAGTATAAATATTTTTTTAATTAAATTCAAATCGAATTCGAATGCTCTTAAAAAATTCAAAATTCGAAATCATTCGATTCGAAATAGATTGAAGGGCAAGAGTTGAATCCCTAGAAAAGGATTATTAATGTCGTTTTAAGGGTATAATTAGTACGTGTATGTGTTTGCCGTTATAATAATAATAATATAAAAAAGAAAAAAAAAAAAAGAAAAAAGAAACTGCACAGATTACCAGGCAAAAGAAAACAACAGTTCAGAGACAAGAAGAGCAAGAAACCTTGAGTGACCGATACAACATAACTGTGGTCAAGAAATAGCATTCAATCAGTCCAGATTCCTACCTAAAGCAAATATCATGTATTAACTACTTGTACCCAACGTTTCCTTTACATGAATAGCAGGCTTCGTGCACCTGTCACCAGTACATACAGCCCGTTAGCATAGCATTAATAAATTTCAACCAATTTACATGAAAAACAAGTCACTTCATACGCCATAGCTAAAGATGATGTTGTCATAACGGGTCAAAATGTCAAATGGCATGCATTCAAGAATACAAATGATCATCACCTATCTACCATTATTTTATTTAGAAATTATTATGTTTTTTTTAAGGATAACTTTGTAAAAATGTAACCAACTTTTCATTTTGTTCCAATCAAATCACTCAAACTTTATTTTGTCCTAATTAAGTCATTCAAGTTATTTTTGTATTTGAATTCTATGTTTTTAACCTGAATTATAGGTAATACATGTTGATATAATTTTGAGTGAATAATTTTTTTTTTTAAAAATGACTGACTTGAATAAGTAATTATTAATTTTTTGTTCTTTGTCAGATATTAGTTAAAACTTATAATTATTGATTCAAATCAGTCATTTTAAAAAAAAAAAATTATTCACTCAAACTTATATTAACATGTATTACCTACTATTCAGATTAAAAACATAGGATTAGAACACCAAAATAACTTAAATGACTTAATTAGGATAAAAAAAAAAAGTTTGAGTGACTTGATTGGAACAAAATGAAAAGTATGTTACATTTCTATGAAGTTTCCTTTTTTATCCCTTTAGCTTTAGAGTTTAGATAGAGATAAGATTTGTTCTCTCTCACAGACCCTACTATTTGAGTAGGATATTTGCAAAGAGTATGTTTATGTTTTTTATTTGGAAAAAGAGTTATTCTAAATCATCTATAACACATTGATTAATTAATACAAAAGTTCAAAAACCCACAGAGTAATGGTGGGTCAACCGAACCTGTTACCATCCGCCCATTTTGTCACCTCTATGTCAACAACAAAGTTCATAAACAAGGACAAAGTAATGGTAAACCGACTTGGCAAGTTACCCTCTACAAGGAACACATGTTTGAGGATTGATGTGCCAGTTAAGGATACTGATTCCTTTCCTGTAGAGGCAGGTCTTCACCAAGGGTCCGCACAAAGCTGGTTTAATTCGCAGTTATCATGGATGAGTTGACAAATTCAATCCGAGGGACAGCTTTGTGGTGTATTTTTTTTCTGAGGACATTGTAATATTGTATATTAAAGGAGTGGTGAGCAACCCTGGAGAGTAAAGGCTTGACGTTAAATCGCTTTAAGACTAAGTTCCTCTATTGTGCCTTTAGTAATACAAGCAACATTAATGACACTCAAATCACCATTGAAGGCCAAGTAATCCCTTAGTTAATGAATTGCTTGTACAAAGTGATGGAGATATATATGGTAACATTACACACCGAGGACAAGCAGACTCGTTTAGATGGAAGGCAACTAACTACAAGGGTCACGGGTATCAAGTGACAAAAACTTTCTAATTAGGTTAAAGGAGATTTTATAGTCACACAGTTTAATTAGTTATCCTATATGAAACAGACAGTTGTGCCATCAAAAAAACACAAGCACACAGGTCTTCGGCTAAGGCTACTAAGTTTATATCTATTTGGGCTTGACTATCACCAAGTCAGGTCTATTTATCAATGGCAGGTCAAATGGGTAAAACTTAAATCGAAAAGAGTACAGATGTAACAATTTTGCTGTCAATGAGTATTAAATTCACTGTTTACAACATCCTATATTGTAATTAATAATTATTAATAATAACAATTCATACTATAACAAAAATAAGCAACTATTTAGAGTTTTAGATATACAGACCTTGGACTCACTTGGAGACAGGAAGGTAGACCCTAATAAGATTTTTGTTTGTAAGTTTCTGCCTACAAGTAGGGCATTTATGCTGAGCATTTATTGCAGCCAGGATGCATGCCTTGCAAAATATGTGACCACACTTGGTGGTCACTTCCTCAACTAATGGTCCCATACAAACAGGACAGCTGAAAGTTGGTTCCGGTGGTGGTGGTGGTGGTGGTGGCGGCGGTGCAAAGTATTGTGCTCTCCCCCTCTGCAATTACAATAACAAAAAAAAAACAAATTTTAACTCATTTTCAATTGTCCATAGGTAATAATTTTCAAGCTCTTTACTTGTTCAAAAGGTTAAATTACCTCAACCACTACTTATTTATTTATGAAAAATAAAAAAATCTATAAAAGTTGCAAAATAATTATTTTGCAACAACCAAACTCAATCCTATCACCATTCCAAAATTACCCATTTTAACCCAAAACCATTTTGGCCTGTACTTAACCCAACTCATTTTTCAACCTCTAGATATAGTTTACAAAGTATGCTAGCAAAATGATATCCAGCTTGACTATTGTATATTTATTTTATTCCATTGGATGTTGCAATGGATCAACTATTTTCAAGAAAGCAAAAATAAGTTATTAAGATATGTATACAAAACACCATATGGTAAATAAAGGAATATGTTGTCTACGGCATCAAAGTAAAATGTTATTACCACAGAGCCACTACTTCCTTCCAAATTCACATAGAGTTCGCAATTAATAACTGGCGCACTCGGAGGACCTCTTCTACGCTTGTAAGCCTGGTTTAGATCGTGCCTAATGGCAGCTTCTTCTGTCACATGTATTTCATTAAGACATAATAATAATAATAATATGGCATCATGTAAAAGCAATATGATGTCTCATTGTAGATGAAAATTATCTAGAATTATCATATGGATAGATCATTAAAGCCTATCTTAGCATGTATAAAACATTTGTGCACCTTTCAAACATTAAAGTAAAAACATAAGAACAAATGACTTCTTTAACATGAGCAAATAATAGCTGGTGCAATAACAAGGGTAGAAATGACTGAAATGAGATACATATCTAGGCTTACATATAATAGCATAAGATCATAAGTATTGTCTATGCAACTAACAGAAAGCATTGCTTAATAGTAAATACTAAAATTTGCAAAATGGAGCAAAATTAGGAGAACCGGCATCCAATACACTAAAAATTTAAGATCCAATCATACTGAATTGACTGAAATAATATACCTTTACTCTCATTCTAAGACATTAGTGCCTCGATTATCAGGAGAGAAATCGAAGCAAGTTTTCTGCATTTGTCTAAAATATAACCACCAACATACTATAAATTCAAAAAACCTTCCCATTCAAATATAAACTTGTTTTGAAAAAGAAAATTTAATTATCAAGAAGTGAAAACAAGTGAGCGCTCATGAGTGCACGTGAAAAATAGGAATCTTTACCAGCTTCCACATCAACCACCAAAGCCCGTCGACTTCTTTGTGATTTCTTTTTAGCCTGACAACAAAGTACAAATTAATAATATGAAAATGAGTGATATAAACAAGTAGAACAAGCAAAGTCTAATGTAAAAATGTTTACTTCTTCAAATGCTCTGGGCGATGATATAACAACATCATCATCCAACTCCTCAACATCAATTAGAGCAGGTTGTGTGGATCCAGCTGGCTGATGAACATGACCACGGCCAAGAGCTAGTAGAATGGATGGAACATCACCCTGACTACCCTGAGAATCTGAAATGGCAGGCCCTCCAGGCTGCTCTAGGATTTCAACTGGAGGAACATTGAGATCCAGTACTCCTTTCCTACGCCTACCATTTCTTACATATCGCACAACTTGTCCCTGGGTGCTCATTGTCTATTTTTCTAGCAGAAAAGAAGACGTCAAAACTGTATCATATATTCATTCAACACAAATCATCTTTTGTGAAAATCTAACAAGTATTTAGTGGTGATTTGTATACATTACAATCATAACCACAATAAAATATATATATCAAGTACAACTATCGCATAAAATGGAATCAACCTAAATACCACATCCACTCCCTTCTTGTAACAAAAGGTTTTCTGTATGGTTATTTAACATTCAAATGAATTTGTTGAAAAACTCAATCACCACAAACATACTTCTAATAAAGCTACCTTTCCTTCATTGGCACTTTACGGTCCAGCCCTAGTTGAAGCCAACTGCAAAAAAATCACTTGCAAGCGCAGACAGAATTTAAAAAATCTATGAGAAACTTATACAGGTCAATGACAGGACTAGCAACTGTGTAAAATTCAACTTATTGTACGATCCACCACCATTTGTCATAAGTGGTTAAAATTCAACATCAATGTGGCTCTGAAAAACTATAATTTGTCTACCATCACTTGCGATAAATTTGCAGGCGCTTTTAGACTGCTTTACTGACTAACATAGAACTCAAACACATGAAATACAATTAAGTTAAATCAACTACAGCTTTATGATCATAATTGAAATTGATGAAACAAAATCACGATGCACAAAAACTTAATTCTTTCAGACCAAAAAAATCTTCAAATGTTACTAAGATCCTCAAAACTCACATATGCATGAACCCTTGTTTAAAGCTTGAATTCCAAGATAATTAAACAATAGACAAGCCATCTGTAACACATAACGATAAAAAATTCTAACACATAATTAAAAGCAAAAGCATTACAATCATGGTCCTCATGGATGCAAACAATACGCTTTCAAGAGCAGATAATAAAAACTAAGCAAAATTCCTTAAGAAAACTACATAAGTTCTAAAAATTCACCACTAAAAAGATTAAAACACGAACTAAAACATCAAATAATTGATCGACAATAATGATCAAAAAAATTATCAAAATTAACAAATTCAAAGAAATACGCCTCACCTGTTACGATCCTCCGATCGATCAAGAACCTAGAGTGATCAAATGATGAAATTTACAGGAATAGATAGAGGATTCAGATTTATGGACCCTGCTAGGGTTTGTGAAGAAGACGAAAATAGGGGGATATTTGAAGGGTAAAAACCTGAGCGGTTTTCTTCGTCTGGTTGGTCCGGGTCGGGTCGGTGATTGTTTATAAAGTTATACACGTCTCTCTTCGCAGGACCGCCAGTCTGTTTACGGACCAATTGTAACGCGTGGGTTCCCTTGGTACAAAGATATATTTTTACACGCGGGGATTTATTCTTAAAAAAAGTAAAAAACAATAAATTGTAAAGAATTAAATAAACCACATTTGTAGCCACAAGTTTTGAATATATAAAACTAAATTCTTTTGAAAATAGAGGAAATTACTTTTATATCTTTCAAACTTATGGCTAGAAATTGTTTTTTTAGTTCTTAACTTACATTAGTTTTCAATTAAACATCCCTACACAAGAGTGCAATTCTTTGCACGAGGAGAAATTATATTTTATGTATTTAAAAAAATATATTTTAATAATTTGGTTTAGGATGTTATGAATCCAACTAGCTTTTCTCATGCATGTTATATCGTGGATATGAAACGTATCGCAAAGGTTGTTAATTGTTATTACGATACAAATATCAATGTATCAAAAATCTTTTTTGCAAAGTCACGGTATTTACACCTGTAAAAAACAGGAAAAACACAAGAAAAAAACTACAATTTAACCTAGGAGCAACCTTGAATCAGGCCATCCACCAAGCATGTGCATTCTTTAACAAGTACATCAATGATCAATCCATTGTTTTGTTATTAAGTTGTAAATAAATTATATAAAAATTGACACATCAGAAGCCACTAAAAAAAAGTGGTTACTACACCAATAAAAGGCATTCAAACTGCTTTTTATGTATATACTTCTCTCACACATGCACAATCTTCCCTCACACATACTTTTTCTATACGTACCTCAAAGCCCTCTACACTAATCAAAGATCATTCTCTCATTCATTCCCCTCTACATACAAACATATCTTCCCTTGTACTTACACAGCCTTCTCCTTCAAAATGACTTTCACCTATTCTTTCTCCCAAGACTGCTTCTCAAACCTGTCTAAACCTATCCAAGATTTCCTTCAAACCTCAACCTGAAATAAAGATTTCTTTCTCAAGAAGAATGAAAAGTGTTGCCAAGAAATACAAACATTGTTCTTGCAAACGTGTCAAAATCTCAACCCAAAACTTTGAGTCGGACTTTGACACTGATAATAATAAGCTTATCTCATCACTAATACCAAGGAAAAGAAAAATCAGTGTTAGATGATGATGATGACACTTTTGTTCCTTTCCCTTCTCACTTTGCCAAAATTCGTTTCCCAATAAAACCGTTGATATTACAACTGAGAAAACACGACATTCTCCCTTCAAACAAACATTTTCTCCCAAAAATTCATCCCTTCATAATAATATCTTTTGAAACAAATAGCTGAAGAGGTTGAAAAGGAGAAGAAGCTTCTGGCTGATCTTGAAGCTGCAAGGCTTCAGGAAGAAGAGCTACTTAAAACTTAGCAAGATCATATCAATCTTTTTGATCATAAATAGGAGGAGTCTTACCAACCGAAAAGAAATTACATAATAAAATTCCTCCTGAATTTTAAAAGAACTAAAACATAAAGTAAATAGCAGCTATCATGTGAGAGTTGCTTGCCATTGTTCCTCTTTCCTTAGTATATATGTAGATTATGGGAGTTGGATCCACTAAGAAGGGATTTTTGCCTAAGAAGAGTAAGAAGCAATAGAAATTCGACACGTGTTATCATAAAACAGTAATACAGTACAAAAAACGAAATACAGTACAAAAAGAAACAAAATCCAGTACAAAAAATCAAAAATCCAGTACAAAAAATCAAAAATCTAGTACAAAAAAAATCCAGTACAAAAAAAATAAAATATAGTACAAACAACAAAAATATAATACAAAAAACCACAAAAATCGATTATAAAAAAATATAGAACAAATCTAGTACAAAAAAAATAAAAATGTAGTATAAAAAATACGATTTTATACCTAAATTATGTGACACGTGTCAAATTCTTATTTGTTCTCACTCTTCTTACACAAAAAGCTCTTCTTATTTGATCCTTCCCCATAGATTATGGGTGTGAACATCATTCTCGTCAAAAGGAAATTTCACGATGGGAGTTGCGAGGGTAGGGGAAGTAGAGATGTTCAAAAATCTCACGCCTTGAGGCTCGCTCGATAAAAGCTCGGCTCAAAAAAAACTTGTTAAAAACGAGCCGAGCTTGAGCCAGAGTTGACTCGGCTCGTGGATCGGCTCAATTTTAATATATATATATATATATATAGATTAAATAATAAATACACATATATATATTATATTACACACACAAACATATAAATATATATATTATGCATAATATATATTTATATATATTTGATATCTTATAAACATATTTATGTAAATTATAAATCATTTATATAAATATACATATTATGTATAATATATTTGTATGTATGTACATAACTATATATGTATGTATATGTAAACTAGAGAAGAGAAAAAAAAACAAGTTGGCTATGCCTCGACTCGAGGCTCGAGTTTTTATACGAGCTTAAGCTCAAATTTTTAACTCGAAAAGATTTTCGAGCTGACTCGGCTTGGCTCGATTACAGCCCTATTGGAAACACAATAATGCACATTAATTATAGCAAGCACTCCCCATAATGGTCATTTTCATTCACCTTCTTCATGTCCCGCTTTTTAAACCCAAATTACAATTATCTTCTTTAAATGGTGAGAAATATTTAAAGGGATTCATTTATATGGTTGAGTAGTATACCATCCGTGACTATTCTGGTTTATTCTTGAACTAAATTATATTTGATCAGGTCATTGACAAGCATAATCGATTTAATATGCATGCTAGATTTATGTATTTCAAAATAGTAAAGTAACAAAAATTTCAAAATATTTTAAGTATCTTCTTAACTCTCTAAACCATGGTTGATAACACAAAAATTTGTGTGCTTGTGAAATTTCTACTATTATATGATAGAAATTTATGTACAAAGACATATGCAAACATACCTTTGATGTGTGTTTGATTTTCATGCTCTTTAACAGTTTAAAGTTGTGTTTTTATGGGCATTTTATGTGGAATGATGATACTTTGATATACAATTGTGAATTGCAGGTAAAAACACATTAGAGGGATGCCCGGGGGTGGTAACGAGGTGAAAAGATGCACAGACGGATCAGAAACTGTCGAGAAAAGCTCAAAACTTCGGAAGCGCATATCTTGAGCTAGAGGAAGAGTTACGGAAGCCATAATATATGAAAACCGAGTTTCTCGACGAGACGAAGCTGTTGGTGAGATCAGACTGGGCGTAGGCTACGCCCAGATCAGCGTAGGCTACGCCCAAAAATTCAGCGTTGACAGAAAAAGTTCACCGTTCCGTGTGGCCCAGCGTAGGCTACGCCCAAAACGCGGAAAACGAGTTTTTAACCCTATTTTGCCTATTTTCAAGCCACAATCCATCCAAGTCGAAAGTTAAGGTTTTTGGGGCCATTTGGGAACGAAAATTGAAGGTTTTTGCGTGGATCCAACCCTCCAAATCAAGATTCAATCCAAGAATTCATGAATGAAATCAACAATTGAAGATCAAATCGCGATGAGGCAAGGCTAGTTTCTTCGTAATTGCTTCCGGTGGATTAGGGTTGTAAGTGAAACAATGTTTGAATGTTGAATCTAGGTTTTTGATTGTAAACTTGATATGATTTCTTTTTGGTTGATTTAAACAATAGATTTATGTTTTCGTATTGTCGCGTTACCATCAGTGATTCGGTTTTCTTGCATCGTTTACTCATTGGTAGTCGTGTGATGTGTTGCAAATGTCTATTGGTAATTTTGTGAATGAGCAAGTCTTAAACGTTCGTTCCATCTTTATCACTTTAATCGAATTGATTGACAACATTAAGTTTATATGATTTCAACCTAGGTTTAATGTACATTCATTGTGGATCTTGCAACCTAAAAACCGGAAGTGATTACCTTTTTCATTAATTGTTTTCAAATCAAAAGTTAAAGTTTGTTTCTTTTAAACAATTCTCTTAATCCAATTCAATCAAGTTTTCATTTTTCTTAGATTAATTAGTTTGTAGTCAAGATTAGCACTTTCCACTGATTCCCTGTGGAGACGACCTTACTTGCCCTTGCTATAGTCAAAGGTAGCTAAGTTCTTAATTATAAATTGTTTTTGATTGACCTACGACACATCGATCAAAATGGCTCCGTTGCCGGGGAATCAACGCGCAAAGTGCTAGTTTTTAGTTTAGTTTTAGTTTAAGTTTAATTTTAGTTGCATTTGCTTTTCAAAAACATAAAAATATAAATAGATTTGATTTTTCTTTTATTTTTGTTTTGTTTTGTTTATTGTTCGGATTTACGTGTGGGTTTTCTTTGTTTGTGTTGTGCAGGTAATCGTAGAATTGCATGCATACTCGTTATTCAAGGAAGACATCACCGTTGATCTTCGATCCTGAAATTGAGAGAACCGCAAGGCATAATCGGGTGTTGCATAGATCCGGATTGATAGTACCTCCAATTCAACAACAAATTGATCAAGAAGCATCAACCATGAGTCATCACAGTGATCATGGAGCACCACCAAACTACCCAATTCCACCATCACCACCTCATCCTAGACCACAATCTAACTACCATGAGGATGATGATTTTCAACCTTATCCCGAACCACCTCAACCACCGCCTCAAGCACCACCTCAAGGTCTATATAGAGGGAGCAACTTCCAACCTTTTGGACCTCAACCAAATCCTATCTTTGGGCCACCACCAAATCCACCACCTCCACATAACCCACCAAGAACTCCACAAAGATCTAATCAGGGGTCGTCTGACACACAATCAACTCATTTGAATCGTCATGATACACCTTCTCATCGAGCAAATAGTTTGTATCAAGAGGACAACATAAGAGGACGGGTTGATGATTGGGATGATGGAGTGGTCAATGAAGGAGATCAACGTTATCAAGGAGGTTGGGATAATAACAACCCTGATGCTGGATATGGATATCATGGTCATCAACAATATGATTATCATAATCAAGGATATCAAGGTCGACCCGGAGTCCCTAGAAGGCCTGATGTCAATCAATATCCTGATGGAGGATATGATCATTTTCATGATGGTGTGCCAAGGGCACCTAATCGAGGTATAGTTCAAGGTGTGGAAAGTCATTTTAGACCACACATAGCCGTTAATGCTTCACCTATTGTCCGTCCTGAGGTGAGAGGAAGATCATTTGAAGTAAGGCCACAGTTCTTGAACGTGTTACCCAACTTTTATGGCAAAGCAAGTGAGGAACCGTATCTACATTTATCTGAATTTGAAGCGGTTTGTGGAACAATAGGAGGGTAAGGCTTCACACCTGATCAAGTGAAGTTAGTTTTGTTTCAATTCACTTTGAAAGATGCGGCCAAGTTGTGGTTTCTAGCATTGCCTTCGGCTAGCATTTTCACTTGGGAGGATTTGCAACAACAATTTCTCGATGAGTATTTTACTCCACAAAGAACAAGTGATGCTAGGCATGCTATAAGGACATTTCAGCAACAGTCGGGAGAGTTATTCCATGAAGCCTTTAAAAGATTCAAGCAATTGTTAAGGACTTGTCCACATCACGGGATTTCTAAATGGGAGTTGATCACTGCTTTTCATGATGGTTTGTCCACTGATGACATAAGGGATGTGAATTCCACCACAGGTGGAACATTTTTGTCCAACCCAGTAGATGTGGATTGGGATTATTTGGAGAAGATGGCGGTAAATTCAAAGAGGCAAGCACAATCAAGTAGAAGAAAGAAGTTTGCTACAGTGAAAGCCTCGGGAAGCTCTTATGATAAAATGGAGAAATTAGAGAGAGCAAATCAAGCATTGGAGCGAGAGTTGGCAAATTTGAAGATGGGTGGAAGCAAAGGTGCCACAAGGGAGAACCAAGTGTTTCATGTGTGCGATGGATGTGGAGAGTTAGGCCATGCTACTTTGGATTGTCCCGGTCAAGGTGGAAGGGAGGAAGAGGTTAACCAAGTATATGGAGACCGCAAGCCATATGATATGAATTCCAATACATATCATCCAGGTTTAAGGAATCATCCCAATTTTCGTTATGGTAATTCTTCTAACCTGTAACACCCACTCTTTTCACACGATTACACGTGTCCCATTTTAGGTCCCAGATTTAACTTTTTCAAAAATTTTGTTCGGAAGCGTAAAAATAACATTTCATAAGTTAAACACACTTAATTTCAAATCATTTATATTTATGATTAATAAAACTAGTGTGTTTAAGTTTAATACCATCAGAGAATTTTTTTTTTTACATAACGTTTGGTTCTGCTTCATAACATGCCCGATCAGATCGCCCGATGCATATCTATCTTCGACCTGTAACATCACATATAAGTCACCATTAGTTCATACGAACTAAGTAAGTAACCCCTCCCCGAGTTCCCACAACTCATTTAACACATCCACATACATATCATATGGATGTTTATCATATCTAGATAATAATATATTATCCAATACAACTTTATCACCAGCATCTCTGGCTAATTTTAAAACACAATAATCACCACATATATATATACATATATATATATATATCATTGGCTCAACCAATTTCCCACACACCTGTGGTTTCAACAATTCAATTTCCGGTGTAACCGGTTATCCACACATTGGTGGTATCATACACATATTAAGTCTTAAGATGTTCACCCACCGGTCCTTCCATCTAAGACAGTTGCTAGCACCTCCAGCTAGTGTATTCCATAACACCATACGGATACAAAAATGATGTCCCAAATATAATTTGGTAACAATATTCAATCATATACAAAACGATCCACTAGTGGGTCGTTTCCACCCAAAACCCCATGAATCACCCATTCATGTACAATTATTATAATTTAACGCCACACATACATGTGCATCTTTCCAATCCACCATTTGTTCACACTCCTTGTGAATCCTTTACATTGGAATTGCAAGTTATACGTTCACACACCTTGTGAATCTAAACATGCACATTACCAATTCAACATCTACGCATTCGTAGATCACCACATGTTCACACACCTTGTGAATCTTTTACATTGGAATTGCAAGTTACACGTTCACACACCTTGTGAATCTAAACATGCACATTACCAATTCAACATCTACGCATTCGTAGATCACCACATGTTCACACACCTTGTGAATCTTTTACATTGGAATTGCAAGTTATACGTTCACACACCTTGTGAATCTAAACATGCACATTACCAATTCAACATCTACGCATTCGTAGATCACCACATGTTCACACACCTTGTGAATCTTTTACATTGGAATTGCAAGTTATACGTTCACACACCTTGTGAATCTAAACATGCACATTACCAATTCAACATCTACGCATTCGTAGATCACCACATGTTCACACACCTTGTGAATCTTTTACATTGGAATTGCAAGTTATACGTTCACACACCTTGTGAATCTAAACATGCACATTACCAATTCAACATCTACGCATTCGTAGATCACCACATGTTCACACACCTTGTGAATCTAAACAACAACCATAACCACAATCATTTATATAAACACCAAAATCATATTGATTAATCACCGGTTCATCCGGTTATTTTAATGCAAATATATTGCATACACGTTTCTCATTGAAACTTCACAACACAAACTAAAGGATTTCTCATCCATTAGTTTCAATCACATATTTAACATCATTCACATATTTCAAGCACGTAAGTAGACTCATTCTACTGCTTATATGTAATGTTACAGTAAGTTGGGTAACTTACCTGGTTCAAACGGTTGTTCACTTGCTACAACCTCTTTTCCACCTCTGTGAATTGTCACTTGACGTTCACCACCAACACCTAGTTGCATATTCACACATATACAACTATATTCAATACTTATAACACGTACAGTCAAGTTCAACACACTTGACTGATTTGACTTGCTCAAAGTCAACTTATCACATAATTGACTCTATCTTACTATTTTGAGTAAGTTGTAGTCAATTATTATAATTAATCATACTTCATGCCTCCCCCGGCAATTTATCAAATAATTGATGTTTATTATATTGGTTATGATCACAATCACTTTTCTTTAACCAAAATTCATTCATGATCATAACTGTTAATAATCTTTAACATCAATTAATCAAAATCATCATTTAACCCATGGATCACAATCCATATTTCATCTAAAACCATAATCTATTTATTCCTACTAGTTACAATACCATGATATGGGTTTCATAATAACCGGACATTATCCCGGCTTCAAAACGAAGATTTCACCATCAAAATATCCAATTCTTCGTTTCTAACAATCCCTAGTCATTCGCTAGGCAATAAGCAATACCCATAATCATACTAATACATTTAAATCTAGATTTAATCCACAAAATATTGAACCAGTAGGATAAAACGAATCATTACCCAATCGAACGGATTTCTGCGGGTAAAACCACGATCAGAACTTGTAGATACGATCCTTGATGCGATCCACTTGATCAAGAGGCTTCAAATTTGAAGATTTGATGGCTTAGAACTGATTTTTCGTGTGTGGGATGGCTGAAATCGTCAAAGATAAGGTTGAGATATGGTTTCTAGAAGAAAATTCGACTTTTTAAGCAAAAATCGCGATCTGATGACATCAGGCGCATCGCCCCAAGTGGAGGTCTTTTCCGGGCGTACCGCGCGGATGCATGGCGGCCAGATTTTTGTCTTATCTTCGTTTCGCGATTCCGGGGGCATACGGACTCCGTTTTGCGCACGGTTTTCGCCTACGTTCACGATTTTTCGAGCTCTTTCCAATGGTTATAATTTCAAGACCTGAAAAATTCAAAATATATGATCTCTTATTTAATGCTATCTTCAACTTAGCGTATCTTGAAATCAGAGCCTCGTTTCGTGATTTCGCTTACACTCATTCTCTTCATTCTCGAGTTATGATTTTAACATGAGAATTTTGAGTTGTCATAGTAACCATCACAATCGTTCAATTAACGATTTTCACAATTACATTTCGTTTTATTAAAAACGGGTCGTTACAAATCTCCCCTCCTTACAAAGGTTTCGTCCTCGAAACCGCTCAGACGTTAAAAGAAAAGAATAGAATTCTTCATCTCATCTTCTGACCCACACATGGAGTCAAATCCCCTTATATTATTCCATTGAACCTTCACCTGGTTCAGGAATTTGTTTCTCAACTTGTTGACTTTCCTGTCAATATAGTTATCGGCTGTTCCACATATTTCAACTTGTCATAAATTTCCAAATCTTCTAGTGGCATGTAAACCAATTCATTAGCCATACATTTTCTTAGATATAACACATGAAAAGTATCATGTATACCATTCAATTCCTCCGGTAGCTCAATACGATAAGTAACACTACCTATCCGAGCTATAATTCAAAATGGTCCGACAAACGCAGCTTAACTTCCGTTGCTTTGTAAAACGTATCACACCTTTCCACGGTGAGACTTTTAACAACACAAAATCTCCCACCTGAAACTCACTAGTCCTCCTATACTTGTTAGCATAGGCATTCTGACAGTTTTATGCCACCTTCAAATGAACTAGAATCTAATCTATTCGTTCATTCTTTACTTTAACTACCTTTTTATTTGCCAGTTCTCATTATCCAACTTCTCCTCAACACCAAGGAGTACAACATTTCCTCCCATATAACATTTCATATGGAGGCATTCCAATACTGGAATGACAACTATTATTATATGAGAATTTAGCCAATGGTAGATAATTATCCCAACTACCCTCAAAATCTATTATGCACACTTGTAACATATCTCCAGTATTTGAATAGTCCTTTCACCTGACCATCAATATGAGAATGATACATCGTGCTCATCCACGATCCTAATTTTTCTGATATCTTGATCAGAAATAATCGTAACAGGCACACCATGCCTAGATACCACTTCTCTAACATATATTTTAAGCATAATTAAACATTTATCCTTAGATACACATGATCATTATACATGATTCTCCAATATCAATCTGCAATTGATTACTTGGTTTGACTTTCTTCATTCAAACCAAACCATACACTCAAGTGTATTTCTATATACATCTTTCACTTTTCATTTGAATATTCATATAAATATTTCTCTCATCATATGTATGAATACAACTTATACATATTATGAATATCCTATTTCTTTACAAATAGGCTTAACTTTGACTTTTTAAAGTCTAACATCATGTATAATGTATTTAACACACAACCACAACCGAATGACTTAACATTCGCGTTATTCATTCATTCCATAACCGAATGACTTCACATTCGCGTTATTCGTTATCTCATAAGAGCTGTTAATTACACACAATGGTAACTATTGCATTCATTTACATAGGTAGACATTCTTATCTACCATTCATGCTCAACCCTTATCATTTAACACAATACATATGTGCACACAAAACTCCAATTGTGCATCATATTTCCCAAAAGTCAAACTTAAACAATTCAACTCTTGAAATTGGATGTCTACACTCTTGTAGATCATCTTTTGTTCACATAACTTCTACATTAAGATGGTTGTTTACACTCTTGTAAATCAACTCAATCATTATTACTAGTTGAATGTTCACATACCTCGTAAATCATTCAACTACAATAACCACACTAACTATAACCATTTATATCAAATTCAATTAAAACAACAATTCACATATACGCTAATTGCACAAACAATTTTTAGTGTGGACTCACCCAGTCCTATAACAACAAGTTAAACAAAATGAATAACTTATTATCATGCACATATACATGAATTACCCCCAACGCCACAAAATTTGTGGACTTACATGACAACACCAACGCTATTTCATTATGGACTTACCTACAAATATTAATGCCACGTACCAGTGGTCTTACATCAGTTTCACACGAATGTGAATCGTCTCTTATTATCTGTGTCAGTTATTTTAAACATATAACTACACCTTTATTAGTTATGCAATTTATCATAACATTAATCAATTTCACAATCCAAATACCACCCCATGTGGTTCCATATTCATATATTTCCACACAATGTGGATTACCATCAATTTATAGTGTCAACTATAAATTATCATTTAATAACACCTTTCAACTTATGCAATTAGCACATAACATTCATCCAATACTACAAGACATCTATCAAGTAGTTAATTACCACCATCATGTGGTTTCATATCCCCAACATTTCATAACACATATGGTCAATTTACCATTCTTTTTATCATCATTACTACAAGTCAATTACAAGTAGTAACAACAACATAATCAGATAACACATAACCATTAACATGTCTTATGGTTACATATTAGTGAATAGTTAACTCATCTATTCCCATTACCCATAACTTTGACTTTTTAAAGTCAACATCGTTCAACACATACTCACGTATTGACCAATCCACACGCATGTGGATTCTTTCCAATGCCTCACTAAGGAGGACTTACATGATAACCCAATGCCACTCACCAGTGGACTTACATGATAAACCCAATGCCACTCACCAGTGGTCTTACATGATAAACCCAATGCCACTCACCAGTGGTCTTACATGACAATATTAATCATCATTTCCTTGAGACTTCCTTTTTCACCAAGGATTCTCAAGATAGGTAATCACACCACCTGTGATTTACCTAAACTCCATATTTTCTCCATGGGAAGATCACACCACTTGTGATTCAACCCATTTTGCATTCACACACCTTGTGAATTGCTTGACTATTTCAGTCAAATTTCAAATAAGAAGTTCACACCACTTGTGAATCATTCTTATTCCTCCATATCATTTATAAACATAACAAATCACAATAACTAAGTAATTTAAATACTTATTACATGTTATTGTCAACACCAAGTAATAAAAAAAAATTGTTAATGGGTTAACTCCACCCAACAATTTTCATCACCACACACACATTAATCTTCATGGTTATTAACTTTAATCTACTCACTAGTAGATAACACGATTTCCACCACAATCTTTTTGTACACTTATCTGTACATTTAATTCAACACACACATTGTGTTTAATTCACACACTTAATATGCAGCACATATTATTCAAGACATTACTATCATACCCATGTGACTTACACGCCCATCGGGTATAGGTGCCCATATATTTAGTGGGTCAATCCCATAGTAAACACAATTACTATTCAACATGTGTCACTCAAGACATTTACATCACACTTACTATGATTTACACACTCAATGTGTATTATTGCCCATATCCCCAATGGGTCAATTATGTAATACACTCAATTACTAACCATCACTCAGAATCAATTTACCTTAATCTCAATATCTAAGTATAAAATGATTTTCATAAAGAACATGTTCATATCATGTTTGCACTAGTAAGTTGGCCAGACATACTAGTTCACTCATTATATGTCCAATTCCTTACTTCATTTATTTCATACTCAAGACATTGATTTCAGTTTCAAATAATCACATTTCATATGTATTGATTCACAATACATTTATCAATTATAACACAGGAAATAGATATGCTAACCTCATACATTCGGCATCATGATCGGGTCTTCGAATCAAACGTTATGTTTTCATATCAAGAGCACAAGAGTTTGAGATCAAGTGTTCATGACACACTTGATTCACTCAAACCATTGCTCTGATACCAACTTGTAACACCCACTCTTTTCACACGATTACACGTGTCCCATTTTAGGTCCCAGATTTAACTTTTTCAAAAATTTTGTTCGGAAGCGTAAAAATAACATTTCATAAGTTAAACACACTTAATTTCAAATCATTTATATTTATGATTAATAAAACTAGTGTGTTTAAGTTTAATACCATCAGAGATTTTTTTTTTTACATAACGTTTGGTTCTGCTTCATAACATGCCCGATCAGATCGCCCGATGCATATCTATCTTCGACCTGTAACATCACATATAAGTCACCATTAGTTCATACGAACTAAGTAAGTAACCCCTCCCCGAGTTCCCACAACTCATTTAACACATCCACATACATATCATATGGATGTTTATCATATCTAGATAATAATATATTATCCAATACAACTTTATCACCAGCATCTCTGGCTAATTTTAAAACACAATAATCACCACATATATATACATATATATATATATATATATATATATCATTGGCTCAACCAATTTCCCACACACCTGTGGTTTCAACAATTCAATTTCCGGTGTAACCGGTTATCCACACATTGGTGGTATCATACACATATTAAGTCTTAAGATGTTCACCCACCGGTCCTTCCATCAAAGGAACTATCAAGCAAATCAAGATCAAGGAACATCATCCGGTAATTCTGACACCTCTAACAAGGAGATTATGGACTTCCTGAAGGAGATGAGAAAGGATAATGAAGTGAGGGACAAAACTGTTGAAGCTTTGACAAAGCAAGTGGGTCAACTGGCCGAGGAGGTAGCAATTTTGAGGAAGGATCCAGGCAAGTTACCAAGTGACACAAAGATAAATCCACAACATCAGTCAAGCAGTTCTAAGCCTCAGAAATCAGCTCAACTTCATCAGGTAAGTATTCTTAGAAGTGGGAAGGTGTATGACAACAAGGTTGTCCCTCCACCACAATTTGTTGAGGGTGTGGTGGAGGATGTGAATGAGAGTGATAAGAGTGAATGTGAAACTGAAGTTGCACCAAACAAATTAAACAAGAAAGTAACTTTCAAACTGCCACCACAAAATGATTTTCAAAATGAAACCACTAAGGTTATGGAAAAGGAGATGGAGGGTAATACCATTCCTTTTCCAAAAGCCTTAGTAGATCCATCTAAAGTCTCAAATGTGAACAAGAGAGGCCCACAACAAGAGGAAATGTGGGAGGTTTTTAAACAAGTGAAAATTAATCTTCCTCTCATTGATGCAATCAAACAAATCCCATCATATGCTAAGTACTTAAAAGAAATGTGCACTCAAAAAAGACATCACAAAGTTCCTAAAAAGGTTGATTTGACTGAAAATGTGAGTGCGGTTGTGACGGGTATTCTTCCACCCAAACTTCAAGATCCGGGAACGCCCTTGATGCCAATTCAAGTGGGTGACTTTAAAATACAAAGGGCTTTATTGGATCTTGGAGCGAGTGTAAGTATTCTCCCGGGTAGCTTGTACGACCAATATGATTTTGGTCCATTACAACGAGCCGACACCACCGTGGTGTTGGCCGATTTGACTTCCAAGCTCCCTAGGGGAATTGTTTCTGATGTTATTGTGATGGTGGAAGGTTTTTATTATCCGGTTGATTTCTTGGTTTTGGATTATGTCATTACTGATCCATTAAGGCAACCCACCGTGATTTTGGGTCGTCCATTTTTGGCCACCTCTAATGCTTTGATTAATTGTAGGACGGGAACAGTGGACATGACTTTTGGCAACCGGAAGCTCCAATTGAATGTTTTTTCTAATATTGCTAATTCTCGAGTCAACGATGAATGCTTTATGGCGGACATTGTTGACGGGTGTTTATCCCACGAAAGTGGAGGAAACACCATAGAGATGTGTTTTGCTTGTGACAGGGATGAGTTAAGCATGGTAGAGGACATGGAGGAAGAAGATCGGAAGATGGAAGTGCTAATGGCGAGTGATGGTCGCCCACCATGGACGATTCAAGTGGAGAGTCTTCCGGATAGCATAGACTCCAAACTCAAGCCCTCTTTGGAAGAACCACCAAAATCTGAACTTAAGGAGTTACCTAAACATCTTAAGTATGCTTTCTTGGGTGAAAATAACACTTTACCTGTTATCATTGCAGCAAATTTGGATGAAGCACAAGAGGAAGCTTTGATGGAAGTGTTGGTGACACATAAAGCTGCAATTGGATGGACCATAGCTGATTTGAGGGGAATAAGTGTGACAATTGTATTCGAGAATTACGTCATTAATGACGAAATCATATGTGGTCGTGCTTGAAGTCCACACTGAATTGATAATTTTAATTATTACAGGTTGATAATATGCGAAAAATGGTGTTAGTAGATCACAAAGAAACATCCATCACATAATGCTTATTTAAATAGATGACCAACTGATTTCATGTTTAGAATCATAACTCGAAAATGAAGAGAATGAGTGGAAGCGAAATTTCGAAACGACGCTCCGATTTCAAGATACACCGAATCGAATATAGCGTTAAATAAGAGGTCAAATATTTTGAACTCTTTAGGTCTTGAGATTATAACCATTGGAAAGAGCTCGAAAAATCGTGAACGTAGGCGAAAACCGTGCGCAAAACGGAGTTCGTATGCTCCCGGAATCGCGAAAACAAAATCGGGTCTAACTAAGGCGGCGGAGGTACGCGAAGCCACCCTCCGCGGTACGCGACGGATGCAGATAGCTTAAAAATCTGATTTTCTTGATCAGATTTCATTCCCATCCGAATTCTCGACTTCCAGACGCGTAAACTCAACATTTTTACCATTAAATCTCCATTTTGAGGTGTTTAAACATCCGGATCGCACCAAGGAACATATCTACAAGTCCCGATCATCATATCTGTCCGAGAAATTCGTCAGATTAGGTAACGATTCATTCTAATCTTCTAGCTTGATTTTTATTGATTAGATCTTGTTTTTGAACGTAATGAGATAGTTATGGTTGTTGATTATTGCCTAGATGATGGCTAGGATTGTTTATAAACAAAGAACACGATGTTTTAACGGATAAATCCTTGTTTTGAGCAGTTGTAATGCCCGGTTTTCATGAAACTATATCTTAGATTAAAATGGTTTAAACCATTTGAGTGTAACAATGATTGTGATTGTCTTGATCATTTATTGAAATGATAGGTTTCATCCAAGTGTTTCAAACTAATGATAAGCATAAAGATAATCACTGGAATAACGATCTGATGTTTATGATACCAGTCAGACTAGTACATTGAGCATGGTTATTAAACCTATTTTAATATCGCATTCTTATGTTTCATGATACCTAAATGATCAATAACAAGGATTGACTATTCCTAAGCCAGACATTCATCTAGGAACCGAGTGAATAATCAACAATCAACATCTATATGATCAATCTGAAAACGTTGTGACTAATTCAGTTAGTCATAAATTGTTATAGGAACCATATAGGATTTTCTCTCCGTTGAACATCCAGATCACCATCATCCGTATATAACAGTGAGTTTCATATTCCCCTTTTTAATGTTTGTTTTCTAAAACTCGGGGTGGAACATGTAGACATCTTTTCAAACATATCTTATCAATCATTGTGAAATCTTATATCATTATCATGAGGAACGTCATGATAAACACTTATCAAATTTTGTGAAATTATATATATACGTATCATCGGGATAATGATAAACATTTATCAATTTATGTGAAATCATGTATTGGTTTCATCAGGAAAATCATGACAAACTATTTTGATTAAATCTTTTATTAAATCATTAAAAACACGCGTATCACGGTTATGACAAGGGTTGGTGCGCCACTTCAGCATGGCTGGCTAAGGCACCCATAACCAACTAGACGCGTTCAATGAACATTTTATCGAACTATTAAAACAAGCGTATCACTTGGGAACTTTGGTTATGTGGAGGCTATTTGGGACCATTCTTATGTGAGCATCATTAACTTGTTATCAAGCCCTTGATAGTACTGGTATGGTCATATGCGGGAATGCAAGAACATTATCACAAATCGCTCCGACCGTGGGTTGGACATCATCATGTGATCTCACAATCGTTGTTAACGATTCATCATCATTAGGTTTGATGTTTGCATGCCCAGGTGGATTCAATTTCAAAGTACCTGTTTGATCACTTGTGAATACTAAAATGATGAAAATCAATTGTTTGAACAATCATTTTAAATCAGCAAAACCTATGATTCTCACTCAACTATTCGTAGTTGACTCTTTTATCTACATGTTTCAGGTCATGGGGAACGACATCAAATCAATCTAGGTCAGGATCAGCAGCAGAACTAGTGGTGACCTAGAAAGAAAACTTAAACATCGTATTGTATAATAAATACCTTACGATAACTTGTTGTATAATATGTATATTATGCGTGTTTAAATGAATTTAACTCTATGAAACATAGTAATCATGGGTTGTTCTCCAACATTGGCACATGAACACATAGTCACGCGCCGTGGATTCCGCACGCGGCGTGGGTTGTGACAGATGTGGTATCAGAGCCAAGGTTGTAGAGAATTAGGTTAACCTTAATGGATGACCTAGACTACAACTTAAGCGTCCCTTATGTGTTTATGTGATTCTTACCTGAAACTCCTCATCCTTATCTTATACATCAATCTAAATATATTGTTTGTCGTTCTGTCTTTAGAATGGCCGACAATAATCCCCTGATGAGACAGAACGTTTGGCAGCTATCATTACTAGACAAGTGACACAAGTTTTGCCAACTTTAGTTACTCAACTAAACAACTCTTATCAAAACTCTCCTAATGGTTCTCAGTATCGTCCTACTCAGAATAATGGTGAGAATTCGAATAGCTTTACCTTTAAGCAATTCAACGATGCTAGGCCCAAAACTTTCTCTGGGGTAGAAGGTGCCACTGGACTCATTCAGTGGTTTGAATCGATTGAGGATACTTTGGACTACACTAACTGTCCAGATGATCAAAAAGTGAAAATGGCTACAAGCACATTCCAACAGGGAGCCTTAACCTGGTGGAATGATGAAAAGAAGAGTAGAGGTAGGGAAGCTGCCTTAAGCATGACTTGGACTGATTTCAAAGCTCTTTTGGTTACACAATTTTGTCCCAAGCATGAGATGAAGAACTTGGAGGATGAATTGTACAATTTAGTTCAAGTAAGTGGAAACAATCGTACTTATACCAACCGATTTCAAGAGCTCAGTATTCTGGTGCCTCACATGGTTACTCCTGTATCCCGCCAAATCGACAAGTATATTGGGGGATTGCCACTACTTATCAGGAGTATGGTAATGGGTAGTAAACCAGCAACTCTGCAATCAGCAATACATCTAGCTGCTGATATTACTAATGAATTCGTGAAGGGTGGTCAACTTACCCGAACCGATGATGTTGTTCCTGTGGTTAAGGAAGAAAAGAAGCTAACAGAGCCATCTAAGAAGAAGCAGAGAACCAATAAAAGCTTTGCAATTTCATCAACCCCCTCTGCTTCTATAAATCAAGCACCGTCAGTTGGAGACTCTACCACGAACTTCAGGGGATCATACGTTGGACCCCACCCTTTATGTAACAATTGCAGGTATCATCATCCATTTGGTCGACCGTGCAGGAAATGTACCAAGTGTGGGAGATATGGTCACTTGGAGGACAAATGTCGATCCACGGGGAAAATAGTTACTACAACTACGTCGATGCCTCCACCGAAACCAGTTGGGCCAACATGTTATGAATCTGGAGCAACTGGTCATATCAGGAACAGATGTCCCAGACTTTTTAACAACAATCAAAGCCAAAATGCTCCAGCACGCGTGTTTTCTATGAATGCCCACGAAGCACGCGAAGAAACCACGGTTGTCACAGGTACGTTCACTATTAACGATCATTATGCTTCAGTTCTATTTGATACTGGTGCCGACAAGAGTTTTGTCTCAACATCAATTATACATCATTTGGGTAAATCAGTAGAAGTATTAGAACCCCCGTATACCATAGAAATAGCAAACGGTAAACTTATACATGCCAATTCCATTATTCGCAACTGTACATTGAAACTCAGTGATCATGAATTCTCTATCAATTTGATCCCAATGAATTTGGGAAGCTTTGACATTGTTGTGGGCATGGATTGGCTATCTTCTAATCGTGCTGAAATCGTTTGCTCAAACAAGCTTGTACAAATTCCATTACCAACGGGGGAAACATTACGAGTCTATGGAGACAAGCCTTGTCGTACACTCAAGATAGTATCATGCATGAAAGCTCGAAGTTATCTTCGTAAACAATATCCTGCTTTCCTAGCACATGTTGTGGCTAAGGAATCTTCTAAGAAAACTATTCAGGATATTCCTGTCATTCGTGATTATCCTGAAGTGTTCCCTGATGAACTACCTGGACTTCCACCAGTACGTCAAGTTGAATTCAGAATAGATCTTGTACCTGGGGCAAATCCTGTTGCTAAAACACCTTATCGTCTTGCACCATCTGAGATGCAAGAACTCTCAAGTCAGTTACAAGAGCTATTAGATAAAGGTTTCATTAGACCTAGTTATTCTCCCTGGGGTGCACCAATTTTGTTTGTTAAAAAGAAAGATGGATCGTTTAGAATGTGCATCGACTATCGTGAACTCAACAAGTTAACTATCAAAAATCGTTATCCATTACCAAGGATCGATGATCTATTCGATCAACTTCAAGGAGCTACTTATTTCTCTAAGATTGATCTTCGATCTGGTTATCATCAGCTGAGAGTTCATGATGATGACATTTCTAAAACAGCATTCAGAACACGCTATGGACACTATGAATTTTTGGTTATGCCATTCGGACTAACCAATGCCCCTGCAGTGTTCATGGATCTTATGAACATGGTGTGTAGACCCTATTTAGATCAATTTGTCATTGTCTTTATTGACGACATATTGATTTACTCTAAGACTAAGAAGGATCATGAAACTCATCTCAGACTGATTCTGGAACTTTTAAAGGAAGAACAACTTTACGCCAAGTTCTCGAAGTGCGCGTTTTGGCTAAAAGAAGTTCAGTTTTTAGGTCATGTCGTGGATCAGCAAGGTATTCATGTCGACCCAGCCAAAATTGAAGCTATAAAAGACTGGAAAGCACCAAAGACACCATCGGAAATTCGTTCTTTCCTAGGATTAGCCGGATACTATCGGCGATTTATCGCCAATTTTTCCAAGATAGCCGTTCCACTTACTATTCTTACTCAAAAGGATCAACCATTCGTTTGGGGTGAAGTACAAGAAGATGCATTCCAATTGCTTAAACACAAGCTATGCAATTCTCCTATTCTCAGTTTACCAGAAGGTAACGATGACTTTACAGTCTATTGTGATGCTTCTAACTTGGGTCTTGGTTGCGTGCTAATGCAACGAGACAAAGTCATTGCTTATGCGTCACGACAACTCAAGATTCATGAAAAGAACTATACGACACATGATCTTGAGTTAGGTGCTGTAATTTTTGCTTTGAAAATTTGGAGACATTACCTTTATGGTACCAAATGTGTTATTTACACAGACCATAAAAGTCTTCAACACATTTTTGATCAAAAGGAACTTAATATGCGACAAAGACGTTGGATATAATTGCTCAATGATTACGACTGTGAAATCCGCTATCACCCAGGCAAAGCTAATGTGGTGGCAGATGCATTGAGTCGAAAAGACAGAGTTAAACCCAGAAAAGTGCGAGCATTGGAGATGACTATTCAGACTAGTCTTATACCCCAAATACGTGAAGCACAACAAGAGGCACTTACTGAGACTCATGTATCTAATGAAGCATTACAAGGTTTAAATCAACGATTTGAAACCAAATCAGATGGAGCATACTATTTCCTAAATCGAATATGGGTACCTTCTTTTGGCAATCTAAGGAAAGTAATTATGGACGAAGCCCATAAATCTCAATATTCGATTCATCCAGGCGCAGACAAGATGTACCAAGATCTTCATGAATTCTATTGGTGGCCTGGAATGAAGAAAGACATTGCTACATATGTTAGTAAATGTCTCACGTGTTTAAGAGTAAAAGCCGAACATCAAAGACCCTCTGGGTTATTACAGCCATTGGAAATCCCAGTATGGAAATGGGAGCAAATCTCTATGGACTTCATAACTAAATTGCCAAAAACGCCTAGGGGTCATGATGCAATTTGGGTTATCGTTGATCGATTGACTAAGTCAGCACATTTCTTAGCCATTCGAGAAGACTACAATATGAACAGGTTAGCCAAACTATATCTCGATGAAATAGTGAGCAGACATGGAGTGCCAATCTCAATTATCTCTGATAGAGATAGCAGATTTACTTCAAGAGTTTGGCAAACGTTTCAAAAGTCTTTGGGTTCACAACTTAATCTTAGCACAGCTTACCATCCTCAAACTGATGGTCAAACTGAACGAACCATCCAGACTTTAGAAGATATGTTAAGAAGTTGTGTTATCGATTTTGGTGGTAGTTGGGATACTCATCTTCCTCTTGTCGAATTCTCCTACAACAACAGCTATCACACAAGTATCAAGTGCGCACCATTTGAAGCTCTGTATGGACGAAAATGTAGGTCTCCTGTTTGCTGGGCTGAAGTAGGTGAAAGCCAATTCACAGGTCCAGAACTTATACAAGAAACAACTGATAAGATTGCTGTTATACGAGACCGAATCAAAGCTGCGCAGGATCGTCAAAAGAGCTACGCCGATACTCGAAGAAAACCTTTGGAATTTCAAATCGGAGACAAAGTTATGTTAAAAGTTTCTCCATGGAAAGGCATAGTCAGATTCGGGAAACAAGGTAAACTAGCATCTAGATATATTGGTCCTTTCAAAATCCTTGAAAGGATTGGACCAGTAGCATATCGATTGGAATTACCTTCCGAACTCAGCAATATACATGATGTATTTCATGTATGCAATCTTAAAAAGTGTTTATCAGATGAATCCCAAATCCTTCCTCTTGAAGAAATTCAAGTTGAAGATAAGCTTCAGTTTGTTGAAGAACCTGTTGAGGTTATGGACCAAGGAGTCAAGAAACTAAAACGCAGTCGGATACCTATCGTGAAGATTAGATGGAATTCCAAGCGCGGGCCTGAGTTCACTTGGGAACGTGAGGATCGTATGAAGGAAAAATATCCTCATTTGTTTTTATAAGAAGACAATTATGGACGAGCACAAATTGAATTTCGGGACGAAATTCCAATAACAGGGGGAGACTGTGACAATTGTATTCGAGAATTACGTCATTAATGACGAAATCATATGTGGTCGTGCTTGAAGTCCACGCTGAATTGATAATTTTAATTATTACAGGTTGATAATATGCGAAAAATGGTGTTAGTAGATCACAAAGAAACATCCATCACATAATGCTTATTTAAATAGATGACCAACTGATTTCATGTTTAGAATCATAACTCGAAAATGAAGAGAATGAGTGGAAGCGAAATTTCGAAACGACGCTCCGATTTCAAGATACACCGAATCGAATATAGCGTTAAATAAGTGGTCAAATATTTTGAACTCTTTAGGTCTTGAGATTATAACCATTGGAAAGAGCTCGAAAAATCGTGAACGTAGGCGAAAACCGTGCGCAAAACGGAGTTCGTATGCTCCCGGAATCGCGAAAACAAAATCGGGTCTAACTAAGGCGGCGGAGGTACGCGAAGCCACCCTCCGCGGTACGCGACGTATGCAGATAGCTTAAAAATCTGATTTTCTTGATCAGATTTCATTCCCATCCGAATTCTCGACTTCCAGACGCGTAAACTCAACATTTTTACCATTAAATCTCCATTTTGAGGTGTTTAAACATCCGGATCGCACCAAGGAACATATCTACAAGTCCCGATCATCATATCTGTCCGAGAAATTCGTCAGATTAGGTAACGATTCATTCTAATCTTCTAGCTTGATTTTTATTGATTATATCTTGTTTTTGAACGTAATGAGATAGTTAGGGTTGTTGATTATTGCCTAGATGATGGCTAGGATTGTTTATAAACAAAGAACACGATGTTTTAACGGATAAATCCTTGTATTGAGCAGTTGTAATGCCCGGTTTTCATGAAACTATATCTTAGATTAAAATGGTTTAAACCATTTGAGTGTAACAATGATTGTGATTGTCTTGATCATTTATTGAAATGCTAGGTTTCATCCAAGTGTTTCAAACTAATGATAAGCATAAAGATAATCACTGGAATAACGATCTGATGTTTATGATACCAGTCAGACTAGTACATTGAGCATGGTTATTAAACCTATTTTAATATCGCATTCTTATGTTTCATGATACCTAAATGATCAATAACAAGGATTGACTATTCCTAAGCCAGAAATTCATCTAGGAACCGAGTGAATAATCAACAATCAACATCTATATGATCAATCTGAAAACGTTGTGACTAATTCAGTTAGTCATAAATTGTTATAGGAACCATATAGGATTTTCTCTCCGTTGAACATCCAGATCACCATCATCCGTATATAACAGTGAGTTTCATATTCCCCTTTTTAATGTTTGTTTTCTAAAACTCGGGGTGGAACATGTAGACATCTTTTCAAACATATCTTATCAATCATTGTGAAATCTTATATCATTATCATGAGGAACGTCATGATAAACACTTATCAAATTTTGTGAAATTATATATATCCGTATCATCGGGATAATGATAAACATTTATCAATTTATGTGAAATCATGTATTGGTTTCATCAGGAAAATCATGACAAACTATTTTGATTAAATCTTTTATTAAATCATTAAAAACACGCGTATCACGGTTATGACAAGGGTTGGTGCGCCACTTCAGCATGGCTGGCTAAGGCACCCATAACCAACTAGACGCGTTCAATGAACATTTTATCGAACTATTAAAACAAGCGTATCACTTGGGAACTTTGGTTATGTGGAGGCTATTTGGGACCATTCTTATGTGAGCATCATTAACTTGTTATCAAGCCCTTGATAGTACTGGTATGATCATATGCGGGAATGCAAGAACATTATCACAAATCGCTCCGACCGTGGGTTGGACATCATCATGTGATCTCACAATCGTTGTTAACGATTCATCATCATTAGGTTTGATGTTTGCATGCCCAGGTGGATTCAATTTCAAAGTACCTGTTTGATCACTTGTGAATACTAAAATGATGAAAATCAATTGTTTGAACAATCATTTTAAATCAGCAAAACCTATGATTCTCACTCAACTATTCGTAGTTGACTCTTTTATCTACATGTTTCAGGTCATGGGGAACGACATCAAATCAATCTAGGTCAGGATCAGCAGCAGAACTAGTGGTGACCTAGAAAGAAAACTTAAACATCGTATTGTATAATAAATACCTTACGATAACTCGTTGTATAATATGTATATTATGCGTGTTTAAATGAATTTAACTCTATGAAACATAGTAATCATGGGTTGTTCTCCAACATTGGCACATGAACACATAGTCACGCGCCGTGGATTCCGCACGCGGCGTGGGTTGTGACAATAAGCCCCTCCATTGTGATGCATAAGATCATTACGGATGAAAAGATCAAGCCCTCACGAGACACTCAACGAAGATTGAACCCGAACATGCGTGAAGTGGTGAAGAAGGAGGTTCTTAAGTGGTTAGATGCTGGAATCATTTACCCAATCTCAGACAGTACATGGGTAAGTCCTACACAAACGGTTCCAAAGAAAGCGGGGATTCAGGTAGTCAAAGATGACAAAGGTGAGGAGATTGCAACCCGGCCGGTAACCGGGTGGCGGATTTGCATTGATTACCGTAAGTTAAATTCAGCCACTTCAAAGGACCATTTTCCTTTGCCTTTCATTGATCAAATTGTGGAAAAGCTCGCAGGTCAGAAATTTTATTGTTTTCTGGATGGGTATTCGGGGTATAATCAAATTGCTATTCACCCCGACGATCAACAAAAGACTACATTTACATGCCCATATGGTACTTTCGCATTTAGGCGAATGCCATTTGGATTGTGTAATGCCCCAGCCACCTTTCAAAGGTGCATGATGAGTATCTTTTCAGATATGGTTGGGGAGTCTTTGGAGATCTTCATGGATGATTTTTCAATTTTTGGTCCTTCTTTTGAAACATGTCTTGAGCAATTAACAAAAGTTTTAAAAAGATGTGTTGACACCAACTTAGTCTTAAGTTGGGAGAAAAGTCATTTCATGGTTCAAGAAGGAATTGTGTTGGGTCATGTGATTTCAAGTCGTGGGATAGAGGTTGATCATGCTAAAGTTCAAGTCATTTCAACGTTACCTCCTCCCACGAATGTTAAGGGCATTAGGTCATTTTTGGGACACGCGGGGTTTTATCGAAGATTTATCAAAAATTTCAGTGTCATTACAAAACCCTTGTGTAATTTGTTGCTAAAAGATGTTCCATTTGTTTTTGATAAGGATTGTGTCGATGCTTTTAATGTGCTTAAACAAAAGTTGGTTGAAGCCCCAATTTTGCAATCACCGGATTGGTCAAAACCTTTTGAAATAATGTGTGATGCAAGTGATTATGCAGTCGGGGCTGTTTTGGGTCAACGGGTGGATAAGAAGCCCGTTGCAATCTACTATGCAAGCAAAACCCTTTCAGATGCTCAGTTGAATTACACCACAACAGAAAAGGAATTGCTTGCTATAGTGTTTGCTTTAGATAAGTTTCGGTCATATTTGTGGGGTAGCAAGGTTATTATCTATTCTGATCATACTGCTGTTAGGTACCTCATGGATAAGAAGGATGCGAAACCGAGATTGATTAGATGGATTCTTTTGCTTCAAGAATTTGATTTGGAAATCCGCGACAAGAAAGGGAGTGAGAATGTGGTGGCGGATCATTTGTCACGTGTCATTCACAATGAGACCGAGGAGGGAGTTGCTATTAAAGAAACATTTCCTGATGAGCAATTACTACATGTTTCTACTGAGCCATGGTATGCTAACTTTGCAAATTATTTGGCTGCAGGTACACTTCCGGATCATTGGACAAAGAGAAGGAAGCAACAATTCTTAGCTCAAGCAAAGCACTACATATGTGATGAGCCGGATTTGTTCAAAGTTGGAGCGGATCAGTTGATTAGAAGATGCATTCCAGATTCAGAGATTCCTTCGGTGTTACATCACTTGCATGCATCTGCATGTGGTGGTCATTTCAGTGGCCAGAAAACGGGACATAAAGTGTTGTCTTGTGGGCTTTATTGGCCTACAATTTTTAAAGATGCTTTTGAGTTTGCTAAGAATTGTTTAAACTGTCAAAAGATGGGGAGTATTTCAAAACGAAATGAGATGCCTATGCACCCCATTCTTGTTGTGGACATTTTTGATGTATGGGGCATCGATTTCATGGGGCCATTCCCTAATTCTTTTGGGAATTTGTACATCTTAGTAGCGGTGGATTATGTTTCAAAGTGGGTTGAAGCAATCGCTACTAAGACGAATGATCATACCGTTGTGTGCAAGTTTGTCCAATCTAACATCTTTTCAAGGTTTGGGCTCCCTCGTGTGATTATAAGCGATGGGGGGTCCCACTTCAAAAATTTTCACTTTGGCAAACTTCTCAAACGGTATGGCATAGACCACCGAATTGCCACTCCGTATCATCCTCAAACAAGTGGGCAAGTGGAAGTGTCCAATAGGCAGATCAAAGAAATTTTACAAAAAACCGTGCGAGCCGACCGTAAGGATTGGTCAACTAAGTTGAATGATGCTTTATGGGCGTATCGCACGGCATACAAAACTCCTATTGGCACTACACCATATCGGTTGGTTTATGGGAAAGGATGTCATTTACCGGTTGAACTTGCACATCGGGCATTATGGGCAATTAAAAATGTTAACATGGATTATGATAATGCAGGTAAGGAGCGGAAGCTGAATCTGTGTGAGTTGGAGGAATTGAGAGATGAGGCATACGAATGTGCTGCAGCCTACAAAACCAAAACCAAAGCGGTACATGATGCAAAGATTCGGTTGAGTAAGTTTGAGGTAGGTCAAAAGGTGTGGCTTTACAACTCAAGATTGAAGTTATTTCCGGGAAAACTCAAAAGCAAGTGGATGGGACCGTACTTAATCGTTCGTGTGGGGAGCTTTGGTGACATAGAAATCGAAGATTTTGATGACCATTTAAGACAAGTCGTGAATGGCCATCGGTTGAAGCCTTACATGGAAGCTAGTGATCTTAACGGGGCAAACAAGCAGTTGGAAAGTGGTTGTTGCATCTTTCTGACTAACGTAGCCGAGTAAAAGGGCCAGGTACTGTCGAGCTAACGACATTAAACATAGCGCTCATCGGGAGGCAACCCGGTTTTGTAACATTTTCTTCGTTTTGTTTTTGATTTTGTGTTTTGGTTTTGGTTTCCTCTTTTTGCGTTTTTGTGTTCTTTTGTTGGTTCTAAAGCCATGGGAAATTTTAAAGCGTGGGGTTTTTGTGTATGGGATTTGAGCATGCTTGGGTGCGATTGTGGGCAATGCACGAGTGTTGAGGGTGTGGAAGGTCGCAAAACGAATTGTGTTAACAAATTAGTTTTTTTTTTTTTTTTTTTTTTTTTTTGGGATAAGTAAAATTTTATTTTTGTAGTTATTTAAAATTTTATTTTATTAATTAGTTAATTTGTTTTTCTAAAAAGATAGCACTAGTTGCAAAAAAAAAAAAAAAAAAAAAAAAAGGTTCGGCGTAGCCTACGCCCAATATGGCCGTAGGGTACGCTGGTGACCGTTTCAACGCTCAAATCTTGCTGTCAACGCCCAAAGCCAACGCCGCCAGACCCGGCGTAGCCTACGCCCACGAGCTGCTCGACCCAGATCCATAAAAAAATCGATTTAAACTCGTTTTTTCCATTTTTTCACCCTAAAACCCGACCCTTTTACCCTAAATTCGTGATTTTCATCTACCACATCTCATTTTTCATCCTCAAATCCATTTTCTTCTTCATCTCTTCTTCTCCACAACTTCAAGCCCTAGTTTTCAAACTTCCTCATTCTTCCACCAAATCCAACAATCTTAGAGCCTGTTTTGCATAATTTTTCGAGGAGATCACAACCCTTGTTTCAGATTTTTATAAATCACACCGATTTGTGAGATCCCGTGAGTGGTAGGTACGAAATTTTGGGTATTTATTTAAGGTTTTCAAGGTTCAAGTGAGCTTTTGCTTCTCTCCTCCATTTTCTCTTGCAAAGGTATGTATTTTACTGTATGTTTTCAGCAAAAGGAAGGAATGCTTTGGTATTTGTTGTTCTTATGCTTTGTGGATGTATTTGGATGATGGGTTAGTGGGTGTTACACATGAAATACTTGTGAGTGTGTTTGAAATATAATGTTAACCAATTGTTGAACCCATAGATCATCACCAACATTGTTTAAGGCAAAACTTTGGTTTACAAATGAAAATGTGAAAAGTTATACAACTATGGAACTTTCAACAGTGAGAATTTTAATTATGTAGCAAATGGGTGGAGTTCAACATGTTGGAAATATTTTGCTAGTGGATGTTGCACTAAGTGTGGGGATGAGAGCTTTAATGTTCAATTGTTGCTTCTCTTTGCTCACAAATGGTCAATTTGTCAATTTCAGGTACCATGTTTAGCCGGTTTTCAAAGAGTAAGAAAGGCAAGAAGGCACAGGAAGCATCTTCTTCCCGTGCACCATCACCACCAAAACAAAAGAAAAGAAGGACACTTTTGATAGATGAACCGGAATCTGAAGATGAACAAGCTTCTCAAATGGGAGAAGATGAGATGGAGGCTGAATTTGAGGACATTCCCAAACCCATGTGGAAACGAGATGAAAAGTTATCAATGCATCATGAGATATGGCAAGCTGATCTGTACAAAGAAAAGATGAATACCTTGAAATCGAAAGCTAATGCGATGATCACTGAACGGGCAGTGGTGATGCCTGAGTTTATCAGTTTGGGGTTAGCGCCATATTTTGCTCAATTGGGATGGGAAGCATGTTTGACCTTTCATGACAAGGATGGTGGTGATCGTATCCCAGTCAATGCTATTATTGAGTGGATGTCTACATTAAAACGGGAATTGGGAAATAATCCACCTCAGACAACCACTCTCACTGGGACTGTTGGAGCTGTTTCAGTGGTCATGTATTTTGCAACCATCCGACAAGTTGCTAACTTTGACTCAAAGCCGGCTCGCCAATATGTATATCCATCTGCCGAGAGTTTATTTGATAGCAAAGTTGAGGGACCATAGAAAATTGCCATTCTGCAACTGTTATTCAGAGATGGAGCAGGGGGAGAGATGTATAGGCGTGACTTGAATATTATGTTTAAACTATTGTCAATGATTGCGGGGTACAACATCATCCCCAGGATGGGGGATTTGGTCAAAATCCGTCATTATGAGTTGAAGGTGCTGCATGCATTAGTTTCAGGTCAAGAAATGCTATCGTTTAGGCATCTAGCAATGTTGAATGTTTGGGCAAGCAGGGAAAGCAAAGTGAGATGCATGGTCCCCCACTGTCGGTTGATAACTGCACTGATGAGAAAGCAGGGTGCATTGAACCCGGACACTCGAATTGTGAAGAAACAACACAAGCCATTTTCAGTTGCAAAGCTTAACAAGGAAGATTGGAGATTTGAGATGTCTACTAGGTACTATGTGTTGAAGGATAAGAAAACAGGTCAAATGATTCGAGGCTTGAAGCAAAATGCACCCCCATTGCGAAGGGGTGAGCAAGAAGAACCGTTGGGAGTTCTACAAGGTGCTGTTGAGGGGAATGTAACAGATGATGTTGAGGAGATGGAAGACGATGATGGTGAAGAAGAGGATTCTGATCATGAGTGTAGTAGGGACCAAAGGGGACATGTGAGGCAACGAGGGCGAATGGATGATGATGTTATAGAGGCTATGGTTCGATCAATGAGGCCTCAGGAGTTTGATGGGTGGCCGATGTCCACTCGAATGATGTGGGATAGGAGTTCCAAAGAGAGCATTCTGGCTCGAGAGGGACGAGAGAGAGCAGATAGGCAATCACGTGCATTGGCCTATAATATGGAAGAGTTGAGGAATGATTGGTTTAGGCAAGAGGAAGCAGTCCGCACTAGGACTGATTTTATTGCAGGTCATCCCTATCAAGAATGGCCTCAACAGGTGGATTATCGCACTCTACCACCAATGATGCCGGAGGACATGCACCCGCGGTACCCACAACAGTTCATGCCATCAAGGTGGGTGCCTTACCAACAACCACCACCACCAGAACAGGGTTCTAGCACAACCGGAGCTTTTAACATGCGGGACATGAGGGATAGCTTGATGGAGGAGTGGTTCGGACCACCAATGCCTTACCCACCACGAGATGACTATTTTCCAGGCACTCACTGATCGCCTGTGATCAGGTCCATGTGCTCTTTCTATGCTTCTTTAACTGTTTGTTTGAACTATGTTTGACACTTCATGCTTGTCTTATTTGCTAATGTTTGTTTGAAGTTAATGTTTGGTTGAAATGGAGTGTAAAGGTAATTGCAGGGGGCATATGGGTAAATCATTACATCATACTCATTTCACACTCGTAATTAGTGGAAAAAAATTACATTGGGGACAATGTAAGATTTAAGTGTGGGGATGAGGGAAACTTTGAAATTTGAAAAATTGTTCCAAAAGAGGTCTTTTTGTGCACGAAAAACAAATTTTTTTTCAAAGAAAATTGTGAATGCGTCTGTAACCGGTGTATATGTGTAACTTTCTAATTATGCCTAGTTCTTTAAGTTGCGGAATAAAGTGTTCTTAGCAAGCTGTAGAAAAATTTGGTAGGTAGGTCTCAATTAATGATACACGGCTAGACAATGGATAAACATGCATGCTTTACATCCGAAACCCGTTACCACCGTTTTTGTGAGAATTTGAGCCTATGTGGAGCAGGAAATAGATGTAGAATTTGATGCTCAATTTCATTTGATGTGTGATGACCTTAATGTTGTTCTCATTTCAGAACTTGCATAGTTAATGCATGTTAAAACCATGAGCCAAAGTGTGCACAAACGTGATAGAGGCATTAGGATAAACCCTTGTTTTAGCCTTATGTCTTTGTTTCACCAACCCTTGACAAAATCCCCTAGTCGCCATTTTTGAGCCAATTACTCATTTCTTTGTTAACCCATACCCATTCCATTAGCCAAAATCAGCCTTTATAGCCATTTCAATTTAGACACATGTGGCGATTCCAAGTTAAGTAGTGTTAATGTCAAAAAAAAAAAAAAAAAAAGAGAGAAAAATTTGTTCGTAGTGATGATATTAATGTTTAGAAATAAACAGTAATCCGATAAGGGTACAACTTACCCTAGTGATTATGTGTAGTAGTTGTTTATGTGAATTTAACGTGGATTTCGCATGTTTTAGCCACTTATATCCCTTTCCCATACCTTAGCCTTAGCCAACATTACAACCTCGAAAGACCTCTTGATTTGTGTATACTTCGTGCATAATGGTGGAGATTTGATTGCTTTGCAAGCTTATGATAATGATGCATCATTAGTGGATTGAGAGTTTATAAATACTAGTGCATCTTTGCTAGTTCAGATACAAAGCCGAGTGGAGTGTTCATTGTGAGAGGTGTGAATATGTGCATGTGAACCATTTGAAGCTAAGTGTCCTTGATTAGAGGTTTTCTTGTCAAATTTGTAATATTGCTTGTTGGGATGTAAATCTATTGCACGTTGTAAGTCTTAGGAATTAGGTGTGGTTTTAAAGTTTTGCTATTAACCGGTAATGAGATGTTTAAGCAATTGTTTTTGTTGAATCATTTGTTATCGTGTGTAAAGGACTTTGCTTGGGACAAGCAAAACATAAGTGTGGGGATGTGATGTGTGTTTGATTTTCATGCTCTTTAACAGTTTAAAGTTGTGTTTTTATGGGCATTTTATGTGGAATGATGATACTTTGATATACAATTGTGAATTGCAGGTAAAAACACATTAGAGGGATGCCCGGGGGTGGTAACGAGGTGAAAAGATGCACAGACGGATCAGAAACTGTCGAGAAAAGCTCAAAACTTCGGAAGCGCATATCTTGAGCTAGAGGAAGAGTTACGGAAGCCATAATATATGAAAACCGAGTTTCTCGACGAGACGAAGCTGTTGGTGAGATCAGACTGGACGTAGGCTACGCCCAGGTCAGCGTAGGCTACGCCCAGCGTAGGCTACGCCCAAAAATTCAGCGTTGACAGAAAAAGTTCACCGTTCCGTGTGGCTCAGCGTAGGCTACGCCCAAATTGGGCGTAGGCTACGCCCAAAACGCGGAAAACGAGTTTTTAACCCTATTTTGCCTATTTTCAAGCCACAATCCATCCAAGTCGAAAGTTAAGGTTTTTGGGGCCATTTGGGGACGAAAATTGAAGGTTTTTGCGTGGATCCAACCCTCCAAATCAAGATTCAATCCAAGAATTCATGAATGAAATCAACAATTGAAGATCAAATCGCGATGAGGCAAGGCTAGTTTCTTCGTAATTGCTTCCGGTGGATTAGGGTTGTAAGTGAAACAATGTTTGAATGTTGAATCTAGGTTTTTGATTGTAAACTTGATATGATTTCTTTGGTTGATTTAAACAATAGATTTATGTTTTCGTATTGTCGCGTTACCATCAGTGATTCGGTTTTCTTGCATCGTTTACTCATTGGTAGTCGTGTGATGTGTTGCAAATGTCTATTGGTAATTTTGTGAATGAGCAAGTCTTAAAACGTTCGTTCCATCTTTATCACTTTAATCGAATTGATTGACAACATTAAGTTTATATGATTTCAACCTAGGTTTAATGTACATTCATTGTGGATCTTGCAACCTAAAAACCGGAAGTGATTACCTTTTTCATTAATTGTTTTCAAATCAAAAGTTAAAGTTTGTTTCTTTTAAACAATTCTCTTAATCCAATCCAATCAAGTTTTCATTTTTCTTAGATTAATTAGTTTGTAGTCAAGATTAGCACTTTCCACTGATTCCCTGTGGAGACGACCTTACTTGCCCTTGCTATAGTCAAAGGTAGCTAAGTTCTTAATTATAAATTGTTTTTGATTGACCTACGACACATCGATCAACCTTCAACACATGAATTGTTATACATATGTTTATAACACAAAGGTTTGTGAGAATTATATTCAACTTATGTGATAGAAATTTATGCATAGCAGGGAAAGAGAGAGATGTATCTCCGGCTCAACCAAGCCTCTTAGGCCATGCTAAGGTTAGCAAGGATAAAAGCAGGATGGTGAAGTTCATTTTATCTCTTGGCAGAAGATGAATGTATGTTGTTATAGAAGGACGAGAGAACCAGGATCCTGGCTAAGGTAGACAAGAAACTCGTAGCCAGCCAAGGGTGAGGAGAATCAAGAGAAGCAAGTTCTCTATATGAAGAAAGAGTGTGATGATATGTTTAACAAGGGTTTAGTTGCTAGGAAATGGGGTGTCCTCTTATGTGGAGGTGAACCTCATATTTATAGGAAGGAAGATGAGTTTTATTCCATCTAAGCCCAACCAAACTTCATGGGTTTAACAAATAAATCTAGACATTGCTAAGGTTGGCAAGGTTGATCCGGCTGCGATTGGCAAGCCATGCCTTGCTGAAACTGTTAAGACAAACTTCATTAGCCTACCCTACATCATCATCTAATATTATATAATGTTGATAATACATAGGCTTATATATGTGTATATTTTAATGGAAATCCATTATCAAATATATACAAAATCATGCCTTCAACATTCAAACTATAGGAACACCGTTCACAAAATAAACAAATACTTTTATTATTCAATTACTCGAATTACAATTCAGAGAAATAAAAAATCTAAAATAAAGTAATACAAGAAATATAAAAATGCTAAAATTGAAATTACAAGAAGAAGTATAAAACAAGACGAAACGAATTGAAATGAGTTCGGTGGCTGAGGATTTCTGTTCAACAGAGGTCCCTTAAAACAGATTTCGGGCCACCCAGGTGAACTCGACTGTTTCCCAGGGTACAACAGTCGAAGCAGTGTGTACTGCCGGAGTTAACCGAAAACCCAAAACTTCACCTGAAACAAGAGTGTTTCACACGATGAACCGATCGTTGTATGTTGTTGAGAACTCAACAAAGTATATGATTGTGTTTGAAACCTTTGAAGCTTGTGTGTATATATCTCAAGTGGTGTAGAGATCTCAAATTCTAGCAACTTCAACAAGAGGCCAAATGCCTCTATTTATACTTGTAGTCTTGGCATTTCAAAGGTTGTCATTATGCCCACTAACTAGCATATTCATGGCCAATTGCCCACTAACAAGCACCATATTCATGACAAATGAATTGGTAGGTGAAAGGTTAAAAGTTTATATTTTCTTTTTCCTTTTTCTTTTCACACAAAATTCCAACACAAACTTCATATAAAACTCAATAACATGCACAAACACTTAAAGATTTTTACATGAATATACATATAACAATGAGTTTTGCTTTTGCGTGTACTTAAATAGTATAACACAATCAAATAAAAATGTGTATATATTATACTTATACATAAGTAAACGTTTAGACTTATATTAAAACTTCAACACAAATAACTTCATTATAAGTATTACTTTATTTAAAAGTATATTGTTTAATATAATTAGATTTTTCAAAAGTTCATCATTTAACTTAAGTAAATTGAATAAACTGATGTGATATGACTTAATATTATAGAATTAAGAAAATATCAAATTGAGCAAAAATTGACATGGTATAATATTATAGAGTCAATAAAATGTCATGGTCTAATATATTATAATTCACTAATCTTAACTTGATACGGCTTAATACTATAGATCAATTAAATGTCATGTTAAAAGCAAACTTTAACACAACTTAATATTACAGAGTCATGGAAATATCAAGTTTAATTTAGTTAATGCTTATGCGATATGATTTAATATTATAAAATCATCTAAAATATTGAATTTAGCAAATCATATTTATACGCATTAACTTGATACAACTTAATATTTTAAGGTTGATAAAACATCAAATTAAATGCATGATACATTTTTAATACATCAACTTTTGTCAAATATCATAAAATAGCCATAAATCTCAATTATATGTTTTTGTAGGCTTTTGGACTCGTTGACTTGATCAAAACCATCCTCTACTTGGGAATCTACTTGTGAGTTTTGTAGCCTCTTTTAGTCTTTTTGCTTATTTGCTTTTAATATATGGGGTGAATTTACATGCTATTCTAGACCATTCATACATGTTTAAATTAAAAAAGACATTAGTTTGGATTATTTTATAAAGTATGCATCCTAACATTGTTTAGACTTTCTTTCATATCATGATGCAAACATGTGTTCTAATTTAAACAAGTACATAGATGCATTATTCTCTTAACTATACTTTTATCAAGTATAAAATCTACGAATTAACCAGCTATTTTTAGTTTGATATTTTTTAACCCGTCCTAACCCGTTACCCAACCCTTCTATTTTGACAGGCATAATTTTGGTATTGTAATGACATATAAGTAAATTAATATGATTTTGAATGCATGTTAGTATTATTGGGAATCATTGTGCTTAAAATCCAATTTCGTAATACACTTGTAGTCCTGTTTTAACAAGGCGTGACAATATAAAAAGTAGAATGAAGTTGATGTAATGTTGACATGCCACTAAAGGTAGGGAATTATAAGGAGTCATCCCCCATAGCCTAATTAATATGTTATGTATGTAGCTGGTTGGTTTGACAATTGACAAGTCTTGTATGGTTTAGAATTTGATAGTCTAAAGATTTGATTATGACTGGTAAAATGAACGGGTTGGATAATAGGTCAGAACATATGCGAGTCAGGATGAATTTTAAGAAAAATCAGTTTGGGTATAAATGAGTCACTTTTAAAAAAATATCAATTTAGTTCAAGTTAAAATGAGTTATAATAAATCAAATAACTTATCTAAATAATTTTTCTCATCAAATGTATTATTAATCATTATTATTTGTTAAAATCCATTACACTCGTATAGTTTTTAAGTTACTTATATTGACCCGCATTGTGTTAAGGTGTTACTCACATAATTTTAAAGTTATTTATCTTGACCCGCATTATGTTAAGGTGTTATTCATTTAGTTTTTAACTTACTCATCTTGATCCGTATTGTGTTAAGATGATACTCATATCAACACATTTTATGTCATAATATATTACTTATTTCAATAAAAATTCAATAATTCTTTACCAAAATTTACTCATCTAGCTTGCTATAGGTCAAGATTCTCATAGATATATTTAGTTCGGTTTAAATTTTGAAAGCAACTGTGTGAATTAAACCTATCATTTGATTTTTACGTTTTATGTGTTTTTTATTTTGGAACTTTTAAAGCTAACTAATGAATTTGAGAGAGAAAAAAAATCAGCTTAAACCATCAAATTATCAGAAATGAATTATTAGACAGCTAATGGGCTAAACCGGTAAAACATGTCGTCGCGTCGACCCACCCAACCCAAGCTTTGATTTGTAAATTAGCAAATTGCCACTTATACCACTCAGTGAGATTTTAGCCCAAAATTTTTAAATTTCAAAAACAGCCAACCAATCACTAGGTGACAACTGGCAAAATATCACTGACTCAATGATATTCTCCACCGAAATATCACTGACATAACAAAAGAAATTAATATTAAAAACTTTTTTATCACTTATGTTAAATTCTTATTGGCCCTTACTATTTTTAAGCAAATATTTTCTTTTTATTAAATACAACCCCTATATATAATTGAAATAAAAAGTGTGTTTTAAGCAAAATTCGTTTGGGTTGGGTTAGGTAACGGGTCAGAGTAGGTGCGGGTTAGGATGTGTGTGGGTCAATACGTGTTTTAAGCAAAATTCGTTTGGGTAAACAGGTCGTTTTAAAAAAAATCAATTTCGCTTAAGTTAAAATGAATTGTAATTTTGACTAAATTTTAATGATTTTCTCATTAAAAATATTTTTGATCATTCCTACCCGTTGAAACCCATTATGTTCACATGGTTTTTTTAAACGCCGTTAAAAAAAACATAGTTTTTAAGTTACTCATATTGAACCGATTTTTGTTAAGGCATTACCCATCTCAACCCATACCATATCATAATGTTACACATTTTCACCCAAAATGCAATAATTGTTTAACCAATTCTACACATTTAATCTTGTTAAAAGTCAAGATTGTCAGGTATAATTACAATCATACCACAAAGCGTTGGTGGCACAGGGAGACAGGGGCAGGGGCGCATCTTTGGTCACCCCCCTCTTTTTCCGTCCGTATTGTTAATTTTTCGGCCGAAATGTTATTTTTAGTTAAAAATAAAGCTTTCGCCCACCCTCGCTTTAAATTATTAACATGTATTCTGGGTTACAAAAATTTCCGCCCCCTTTCAAGTCGACCAAGCTCCGCCACTAAAAGGGGCTACTTGGGTACAATAAGAGAAAAGGTTTAATGGAATGACCCAGCCTCCATTAGTCGTGTAATTCCTGATAGTTAAAAATAATATAGCAAACAAACAATCAAAAGAATTCAACGTTATTTTTATAATACAGTCTTATAGTTTCTGACTACACTTATTTTATAGAAGGATTTGATCCAGTATCTATATGATATGTGGTTAGGGTTTTAGTATAACATGTAGCATTGTAGTCTGCCAATGTGGGACTAACTCATTTGGTAGAGGCTTTGCCTCTTAGAATGGGAGGTCATGAGTTCAAACCCATGCAATGATGTAATTATTGTGGAGTAGTTTAGAAGGAGATAATATTTTCCGTAAAAAAAATGTAGCATTGTAGTCTAGTAATTTTGATTATTTTAAAATTATTTGTTAACGAACTGCCCATCAATCAAGAATAAGATCATGGAATACCTATTCAACAAAATAAATATTATCTACGGCCTACGGGTTTTGTTACAACTATATAGAATCAAAGTCAAAGTCAATCAAAGTCAAACTTAATCATTAAATTTTCATGTTGTATACTCAATAGACCCCACAAAGGCACAAAGACAAAATCACACTTAAATATGAAAGAACAAGAAAACCCATTTTTCGTATGCATAAAAGAAATCAAGTATGAATATACACAGATCTTCCAAAATCTTGGCTTATTTTGACCAGGGGAAGCAGCAGCATTTCTACACAAGAAACCAAAATAATGTGTCAGAGATGAACCATGGCTAGCAAGTACATGTACATCTACTTTCAACTTTGGTAACATTTAAAGGAAAAATAATATAAATAAAATTTTTAAGAACCAATGATACCTTGTCGTCAGGTGTTCGATTACGTGGAATGTTATAATTTGGTCTTGCGTCTGAACCAGAAACCATGGGGGATCCTGTAACACGTTCCTCGCGAACCTTGTTGAAGATATAAGTATAATTTTCTCCTGCTGAAGGATTGTTTTCGTCCCATTCACCGAACCTGGGAACAGCTGCTCCATTGTCGGGCTGGGGTATAATCATAAATTACAAAAAAAAAAAAAAAAGGGTTAGGACTATGCGACTAAGTTAGAGATGTTATACTAACTCAACACATTTATAAGAATGTGTGGATTCGATCATATGATATCTCTAATGAGTCAAACATGTTAAATGAAGAAAAATGTATCTTAAGAAAACCGGCAAAACTTTGTTGTCATGTTTATTTAATGCATAAAACATCATTGGTTGATCAGTTATATAAAAACCAAACTCTTATGTAATATAACAGTATTTCATGATACTATTAATATAAATTTCAAAATATAAGAAAATTTGCTTCGAGTGGACTTAGCTCAGCAACATATACCCAAAAATTACACATTTTAAACCATTACACTATTTCTATTTCTAACAATCTTTTTTTTTTAATAACATGAGAACCAACTAGCATGATAAAACTTCGGGTTCTTCAATTAAAGTCATAGAAACTGGATTTCTACTTTGAATTGAAACGCTCTTTTACAAGTTGAAAATACATAACCGTGTCATATTTGTTGTTAAACTTTACATAAAATACTAGCAGGATGCTATCTGAAAAAAAAAAAGATATTAAATGTTGGATGACTAAATATAATGTTAGCATGTGTGAAATAATAAAATCAAGAGTAAATTACCTATATTATTCATGTGGTTTGCTATTATTTCACTTTTGGTATTTAGGTTTCATAAATTACATCTATGATCCCAAACTTTAAGACATTTGTAACACATATAGTTCTTAGGTCACTAAATTACACTCACATAATTGACCAAATTACCCTCACATAAAGACTATATTTGTTACAAATGTTTAAAGTTTGGGACCATATGAGTAATTTTTGAAACCTAAGGACCAAAAGTAAAATATTAGCAAACCACAAGGACCATCTCGGTGATTTACTCTAAAATCAAAAATGATGTGTTGAATTGTTGGATTTTTGGAAGTCTAAGGGGTTGTTTGATCAGTCTTAATAGTCATTAAACTCTTAATGGATCATAGCGTATCTTAATGGTTAAAAGGGAATTTAAGTTTGAATGGTTAAGAGACGACCTTTTTGCCATTCAAACTTAAGGTTATCTCTTAATTATTATGTGAACCATTAAGAGATATCATATTAACAACTATTATAACGCTACAAAACAACCCCTTAATATCATAGAGTTACTAACGTTAGCACTTACAGAATCATCACCACGAGTTGGCTTCAATCTTGATCGACCAGGTGTACCATGACTACTATCATAAGAGTTCTTTCCTTCCCAAGCAGGTGACGCACCACCCTTCCCGGTGACTTTAGCTTGATAATGTGGATGAAGCGGTGAGCGTTCAAAGCTCTGGTCAGACCCGGCACTATGCTTCACCTGACGGCCAGTGGCTGCCGGCCCTTGACCGCCACGTTGATGGGCTGCAGGATTTTTCCGGCTCAGGTTATCATTTGGTGCTGGATGCTCTTCTTCCCGGCTAACCCGATGTTCATGAATTGGTGAGACTGGCCGCTTGTGGACATGGTCATCCGGTTGGGTGTGAGGTTGGGCTTTAGGTGCGGGTGGTGGTGGGGTTTTGTCAGCAAACATTTCTGGATTCTCCTGTGGGTCGTTCGGATTGATCATTTTCCCACCGGCTTTACCCTTACGAGCCTCGTCAAAATAAGTCGTATAAAGAGCATTGCCTTCATTCTCCCAGTTGCCAAATTTTGGTACATTTGGCCGTTTCTGTGAAAATATCAAGCTAGTTAGCATTGGGGGGAACCTGCGTTAAATATATATATTTTTTTCGAACCATACCGGACCAACCTAGTCGGATGAGGAACCCAGAAACTCGTTCGGTTATGCCTTTAGATAATTTATTCTTATTTTTTAATTAATTTATTATTCATAAAAAATAATAAATATAATTATTTATTAATATATTTATAAAAACGTCTTGGTATTCGTAACCGTATTTAAAATCTTATTTTCTAATTAATTTATTGTTCATGAAAAATAATAAATATAAACATATGAATATATTTATATAAAAATTTAGTTTACTAATAAATTTAGTATCCAGAAATTATGTTTTCATACTTCGAAAAAATTATATATTTGAACATAAGTATATTTTAATAATATCATATTATAAGTGATATTGTGATTGTTTTAGTTATAAAAAATTAGAAGATTATAAGTTTATAACCATAATCACTCCAGTTCACAATACTAAATTTAAATTGGAGTTCTTATCATCGAATTAGACGAGCTGGTTAGACCAGGAACCACCCACATAATCAATTCAATTAAGTTTTTTTATTGAACGACTAAGTTTGCTCTCCACCTATATTACACTATAATTACACTTTTACATGTGATTGAATCCATAACCTCTCATTCGAAAAGGCAAACCTCTACCAAGTGGGTTAGTCCCACATTGGCATCAATTCAATCAGGTAATCTTGAACTACCTTCGTTAGGGGTTTGGGAGTTGTTTGGTTGGAAGCATTTCATTAAAATTAAAATTAAAATATCATTTATTACCGTGTTTTGTTGCTTAAAACAGGAATTGAATTCGGATTAATTCCAACCAAATGCAACACTTATGGAATCCCAAATTGTCATATAATATTTCAAAGGAAATCATAAAAATGTTTAAAAGTACCGTTAATAACCCCACCCTTCACCACGACCCCAATCAACAACCGTCGTTAGGACCCACCAAATGAAGGGGTAATTGTCTTTTTATGTAATTTTATATTTTAATTTCATAACAAACGTAAAAACAAATCACATTTTGCATTTTTAAAGAAAATCCTTTAACATCCACTTCAAATTTCATTTCTAATTTCAGAAAATTTCAGCGAACCAGATGCCTCCTTAGTTTCTTGAGTGCGTAATGCCAATCATGTACTTAGACAATACGTATATTGAGACGCATCCTTAGTTTCTTGAGTGTGTAATGCCAATCATGTACTTAGACAATACGTATATTGAGACGCATCCCCCATCCGGTGACCAGCTTCAAGCCTCCTGTCACACCTTCACCCCTATTACACAAGCTCTGTGACCGGGGCATGACCGCTCCTTAGTTTATTCAGTGCGTAATGCGGTCCTTAGTTTATTCAGTGCGTAATGTCAATCGTGTGCTTAGACAATGTGTATAGTGAGGTGCGACCCCTACCCGATGACCACCTTCAAACACCCCATCACACCTCCACCCCCCTATGGCCCTATTATACAAGCCTCGTGACCGGGGCATGGCCGGTCTCGGGTAACCATGATCACACGCATGAAACGGCTTGAAGGATTTTGTTTCTCAAACCAATAAAAAACCCCCACATCACCCTCTATCAAGCTCATTCGTTACACATATATCAAGCCTCTTGTGCAGCACTTGCGTGATATCAGTCAAGCTCCCATTAAACCTCTCCATTACAGCCTTAACATAATATTTAAATGTAGAAATTATAGGTTAATATTTAATAAGTTTACTTCTAATAAACCTAAATCTGGTTTCAAACATGTTCACTTTGTACATTCTCTGTTCTCATAGAACACATAGCATATCACTATATAGCATATCTCTTAATTACAGTATTTAACAAAAGTGACCTCTATCAATATTCAATAATATCAATTGTGCCGTTAAAAAAAAGTCATCTATCGTAGCTCCTTCTGAAAAGTAAAGTCAACTCTTGACTTTTCATGACCAAATTGAATATATTTTAAAATCAAAATCATTACTATGTGCTTCGTGAATCAAAACAAACATTTGAATAAGGTTTCAAGAGTAAATGTTGACCAACTGATTTCTCGCAGCACCTAATTTCTAGACCTGGGTTAACCGACTAATCGGTAGTAGCATCTACACACCATAATCCAATCCATAAAGAAATTCATATATAAAAACTAAGCCAAAATTGAATCGAACCAAGCATATTATATGAAAATTAAAAAAAAAAATTTGAATCAGGCGTTTCAATAGCTAATGTTGACTAACTGATTTCTCGCCTCACCTAAAATTTACCAGTTCCAGAACTAGGCCAATTCCTAATCGATAGTAGCATGCAACGAATCAATAAACAAAAACATATCGAAAACCGAGTCAAAATTGAATCAAAACACTCAAATTATACGAGATTAACAATATATATGAGAACAATTTCATGTGTAAGGAGATAAACTTACCGCCATGTATAATTAACAGGAAGCTATTGATGAATCAAATCCAGAAATGGCGGAACGCGATGATCCTTCACCGATTGCAAACAAAAACTGTCTCAATTTATGAAACGAAGATGATTATTGAAAACATGAAGAATTCGAAGATCGGAGAGAGAGAGATGTGAATGGTAGAATTGAGATTTAAGAAGAAACCGTCTACATGGAAGAAGAGTGGTTGATCGACCGTTGACTGGCGCCACCGGTCATATTTGACCATCATTCGTTTTCTCTGAATAGCGAATAGTATTACCGACATTTTTTATTTTTGTTTTTTTATTTTTGATTATGTTTGTTTGTATTAGACTTATAACATCATAGTAGACGTGGCTCGAACACATCAAGATGTCATCAACAAATAAAATAACGTAGGTTGTTACTCTATCTATATCAAATCCATAAATGTAGTTGTAATTCTTATGTTATCAACACTTTTATTTAGTTCAAGACTACGTGTGAAAATCACTTGGAAGATTGCAACTTAATAATAGGTGAAAACATAACTGTGAACCAAACAGAATACCAGATCAAACATGTAACTTCCTATGCAAATTTCACATAGGTCTTAGAAAGGATAGATTTTTTTTCATAAAGAATGTTCGGCATACAAAGCCATCAAAGCATTTTAAGCACGTTGGTTGTGAATGAGATAAGACCATGTACATTAGTGACCATTTTCTTGGTCGGTTGGAATGTTGGATGGTTTGTAAAAAAATTTTCATTTTCTACAACCCAAACCTCTCCACTAACCCAAGTCACAACCTAAGTTTTTTAATTAATTTTGCACCCAATTTAAATTTTTATTTAATAACTTATACAATTTAACTCTTTTAAAAAACTAATCATACAATCTTTTTTTTTGTGAACATCCTGGTATAAAGTTTATTAAAAGGGAAGTTGTTTTCAAACAAAAGTTTTTTTAAAAAAAATACTTTTTTAAAAAAAAATTTCTATTGGTTTATATTGTTCGCCACATGTCGCGTTATTATTAGTTCGTTATATTTTTTGACAAAACTTTGACAAAATTGATTTTTTAATATTTTTAAGACAATGATAAAGCATATTTATGTAATAAATATATTAATAAAACTTGAGTTAGGTTGGGTTACTGGTTTGGGTAGTCTAAAAACTTCACCTTTAGACACACTTGAGTGATATCAATCTAGTGATAAGTGACTTTCCTAAAAAGTTTTTCGCCTAACAATCAAAGCAAAAATATGTGAGTTTTGAGTGAACAACGAGGATAATACTCATGATAAATGAGGTTAGATATCACAAAACAAGTTTAATTCATGGGTCGTTCCACGTTTGTTTTATGGGCTTCACAAGTTATTTTGCTTCGAAAGAATAATATAAGGTATGCAATGTTGGAAATTATCGGAACGTATTTGCGTGTAGGATAATATGGAAGGACCATAGTTGACATGAAGTTCAAAATATGGTTACTTTAATCACATATTTAACTAATGTTCTAATGTGATAGGCTAGACATATGTTTATATAAATATTTAAAACAATCCATGTTATAGTTAAATTGTGATTCTAGCTATATGTGATTATAAATACAAAGAATAGGTATTTGGATTGTAATTTGCTGATAAAATTGAATTGGGTGTATAGCCAACTATGTAAATAACAATAAATAAATAATACAATCAATCAATAGTTCAATACAAATCTATATGGCTATAAATTAATGTTTTTCCCTTGACCCTATACATGTGTTTATTGGTTAATATTAATTCTAAGCAACAATGTCATCGCTCCCCGCCCTGGTAACACATGGTGAGAAACAACTAGTTAATGTTAAAACCTGTTTAAATAAGAAATAATTCATTAATCAAACACATACATTTTAATGCACAAATAAATAAACATACCTAATGAAATCTCAATTTAAGTGAGGTATAGGAGGGAAGATATAAAAACAAAGCTTACACCTACCATAAAAAAGAGATAGGAAGATTGCTTCAAAAGAGACCACTGACTCAAGTTTATATCCTTTTTTTGCTCAAAAACATGCTACACGTAAAAAAACAAATAACTGGATAAACATCAAGTTCTAATAAACACAAAACACCAATATGTAACTGAAATAACTCTTCAATTAAGTCTAAAACTAACTCAAAACAAACTCACGTTCTTGATTGCTCATACCACAGCCTAGTAGATGCAATATATATAGGCCAAGAACTTAAGGATATGTTTCTTATCTTTTAATCTAGATCAATACTTATCTAAACTAACAAAGAAACCACTTATTATGGGATTGCCAACTTGCAACCCGCAATTAACTCGGAAATTATCCAACAATCACCCCTCTAATTTCCGAACAGGAAAATAGAGGTCTTTAACTCCCATCAATTCTCGCATCTCTACAAACTTCATTCGAGCAAGAGCTTTTGTCAACACATCGGCCTTTTGCAAATCACCCCGTACGTATTCTATTACCACTTGATTATTCTCAACGCACTCTCGGATGAAATGATATCTCGTGTCGATATGTTTGCTTCTACCATGGAAAACCGGGTTCTTTGTAAGTGCCATTGCCGACTTGTTATCAACCCGTATCTCCACAGTCCTTGGGTCTTGATCAGTAAGTTCTCCAAGCAGCCCTCGGAGCCATAGAGCTTGACACGCCGCTGCAGTGGCAGCCATAAACTCGGCTTCACAAGACGATAGGGCCATCGTACTTTGCTTTTGCGAGCACCATGTTATCGGGTCATTTCCCAAGTAGAACACGTCCCGTGGTACTTCGTCCGTCATCTTTGTCAACGTTATGGCTGCTATCACTGTATCCCACCAGTATACCTTCATCTCCTCTTCTATATGACAAGCCAAAGCTTAACGTTCCTCTTATATACCGTAGTATTTGCTTGACTGCTGCCATGTGTGACTCCATGGGTGTTTGCATGTAGCGACTGACTATTCCCACCGCAAAGCTCAGATCCGGTCTAGTGTGAAGTAAGTATCTCAAGCAGCCAACCAACCTTCTATATCGTGTAGCGTTTACCGATGTTCCTTCTTCGTCTTTTGTCAGTCGGGTGCCTGGATCCAGTGGACATTTACTGGAGTTGCAGTCGAGCATATTTGCATCCTTTAAAATTTTCTTGGCGTATCCTTCTTGCTTTAGGATGATCCCTTTCTTTGTTTGATTGACCTCAATACCCAGGTAATAATTCAACGTACCTAAGTCAGCCATATCAAATTGCTCCTTCATCTGTCCTTTGAACATCTCTATTGTTTCCCCGCATGAACCGGTTACCAGGAGATCATCGACGTACACGCCGATTATTAACGACTTTCTTTTCTCATGTTTCACGTAAACTGCTTGTTCTTGGCTGCATCTCTTATAACCGAATCCCTTCAAGGTTGTATCCAATTTGAGGTTCCAAGCTCTCGGAGCTTGTCGTAAACCGTAGAGTGCTTTTGTTAACCGGTAGACTTTGTCTTCTTCATCTTCTTTTATGAACCCCTCGGGCTGCATCACATAAAATTCTTCCTTCAATACGGCATTCAGGAATGCTGATTTAACATCGAGGTGGTGAACTTGCCACCCTTGTTGAGCAGCTATGGCTAGTATGATTCGTATCGTTTCCATGCGGGCTACCGGGGCGTATACTTCGTCAAAATCTATACCGTGTTGTTGGACATACCCTTTGGCAACAAGCCTTGCCTTGTACTTTAGGATCCTTCCATCTGCATCCTTTTTAAGCTTGTAAACCCATTTTAGTCCGATTGGTCTGTGTCCATTGGGGAGGCTGGTTAGAGTCCACGTATTGTTTTTCTGAATAGATTCTAACTAAGTCTCCATAGCTTTTACCCAACACTTGTGTGATTTTGCTTGATGATAATTCATTGGTTCCTCGCCAACAGCTAACAGTAACTCATCTTCCCCCCTTCGATCAACACCATCTTCTATCACATAGTCTTTTAGTCGTTGTGGTATGTTGTGTTTTCTGGACGTTCGCCTTGGAGGGAATTGGACATTTCCTTCTTGTCTGGGTAGTCCATTGATGCCCTCTGATGGTTCATTGTTGCTGCTTTCAGGTTGAATTGTTGTCTCGTCAGGGATATCAGGTGAGTGGGTTATTACTTCCATTTGGGTTCCTGTGTCTTCGCTCTGGTCATGTTGTTGATCGAACATACCTCCCATTTCTATGGATTTTGGAATGACTGTTAGGTCATTCGTGTTTGAGTTCCACTGCCAACCTTGCTTCTCATCAAACTTGATATCCCTGCTTACAACAATCTTGTTTTCGACCGGGTCGTACATGCGATAGGCTTTTGAGCCTGACTCAAGTCCAAAATGTACCATTCTCTTGCTGCGATCATCTAGCTTCCGCTGGGTTCTTAGGTTTTTGACATACCCAATACACCCGAAGATTCTTAAGTGGTTCACGGTTGGTTTTCTGCTGAACAAGGCTTCATAAGGTGTCTTGAGAACTACAGCTTTGGTTGGGCTTCTGTTGATTATGTATGTTGCATGCATGGCCGCTTCTCCCCAGAACACGGTTGGGACGTTAGTGGTTTTCATCATGCAGCGTATCATACTTACAATCGTTCTGTTTCGTCGCTCGACCACCCCATTTTGTTGAGGAGAGTATGGGGCGGTAAGTTGTCTTTGAATTGATTGTCGTTCGCACCAATCGTTGAAGTCTTTTGATGTGAACTCGCCGCCTCTATCTGTTCTCAACGTGCCTATCTTCCGTCCTGCTTCAGCCTCTATTAGCCCTTTGTTTCTTTGTAGCATACAAAGAGCTTGATCTTTTGTCTTCAGAAGGTAGCACCACATGTACCGAGACATGTCATCAACTATGACCAGCATATATCTATTTCCACTTGGCGTTGCTGGGGTTATTGGGCCACATAGGTCTGCGTGTATGAGGTCTAGTGGCTTCTGTGCACGAAATTGTGCATGGTCAGGGAAATGCCTTCTAGCTTGTTTCCCTAATTGACATGAATCACAAACGTTAGTGGAATGAGAAATCTTTGGGATGTCACGTACCATTTCTGCTGAGCTGAGTTTATTTAGGGACTCAAAGTTCAAGTGCCCCATGCGAGAGTGCCAAAGCCATGCTGGATCGTCTAATCTTGATAGCAAGCATACTGGTGAGCCCCCTGTGAGAACTATCTTGTAGAGCCTATTCTTTGAGCGACATACTTTCATCATTAGCTTTCTTGATCGATCAAGTATCATTAAGGTTTCCCCTTCCATGATCACCTTGCATCCCGACTCGGTTGCTTGTCCCAAGCTAATTATGTTACTCTTTAGACTAGGCAGATAGTAGACATCGGTTAGGAGTCGGTGTTCCCCGTGATTTGTTTTGAAAAGAATTGATCCTTTCCCTTCTATGCTCACACACGAGTTGTCACCAAACTTTACCGTTCCTTTTACCTTCGTGTCTATTTCATAAAAGAACTTTTTGTTACCAGTCATGTGGTTCGAGGCTCCGTTATCGAGGTACCATGTTCCATCTTCGTTGTTCACTTCGAAACGTCGTGGTACTATCTTCTCCTCACTTAGGAATACTTGATCTAGTTTGGGCATGTACAAAGCCGGATCTAGATCATCGGTTTCATTCAAGTTTGCCTCTTGAGCTGCCTGCTTCCTGTCTGGGCATACTGAGGCAAAATGCCCCATCTTGTCACACCGATAACACTTGATCTTGGATCTGTCTTTCTTTGCCTTGAAACTTTCTTCCGATCTTGAGGATTCCGGGGCTTTTGACTGGTTCATTGCAGGTCCTTTTGCTTTGGTACGAGTTCCCATCACATGTTTTCCTTTTCCCTTTCCTTGGTAACTTTGATTCGGCCTTGAGGAGGTAGACGGCTGATTCTTATGAAACATTAGTTTCCCTTGGTTACTTTCTTGTGTTTCTTCGTCTTTGATTCTCTCTTCATAGGCCTTTAGTCGACCCACTACATCATCAAACGTGATTGTCTTAAGGTCCACTAGTTGTTCTAACGACGCCACCATATGTATGAACTTTCTGGGTAAGCCATTCAGAAACTTCTTAACAAGTTCTTCAATATTGGCTCCTAAGATTGCAGACTTTGATGCAACACCGGAGAGGGTTGTTGCGAATTCATCAACAGAGGAAGATTCCTTCATCTTCAAGGCTTCAAATTCGGACATTAACGTTTGAAGTCTAGCTTCCCGCACCCTATCTGCACCGAGATTTCGGGACTTGAGTGCCTCCCACATCTCTTTTGCGGTTCCTAGGTTCCTAATTTGTAGCAGTTGATCTTCCGGTACCGACTGGAATAGCAACGCAATCGCCATGTGATTCTTCTTTACGTCTAAAGTTGTTCCTGGATCAACTTGATCCCAGACCCCGTGAACATTAAAGATCGCTCGTAACCGCATGGACCATATCGTGTAGTTTGTCTTGTTCAACATCGGACAAATCAACGAGGTTGCATTGGCTTCTTTTGGCTGATTTTGAGTCCCAACCACCGCTCCTTCTGCCATCCTTGTTCTTCTTCCTCTTTCTTCCGTAGAGTCTTGAACCGTGACAGCAGCAAACAATCTTCCAGTCCTTCGTGTATCTTCTCGGTTTCTGTGACTTTTCTTCTTGCGAACGTGCGTGTGCGTCTTGTGTTCTATCAGATCTGATCTTGAATGGCTCTGATACCAATTCAAGTTCTAATAAACACAAAACACCAATATGTAACTGAAATAACTCTTCAATTAAGTGAGAAACTAACTCAAAACAGACTCACGTTCTTGATTGCTCATACCACAGCCTGGTAGATGCAATATATATAGACCAAGAACTTAAGGATATGTTTCTTATCTTTTAATCTAGATCAATACTTATCTAAACTAACAAAGAAACCACTTATTATGGGATTGCCAACTTGCAACCAACAATTAACTCGGAAATTATCCAACAAAACACATGGCAATCACATACATATAGACATATTAAAAAAGAGCTTGAAGAAACGGTAGCATATATAAATCCAATAAAACTGACGTAGTAAAATAACTAAGTACTCATAGTAAACATACCTTTTGATTATAGTCACCCAATAATGCCAACCCACATACATTGAAAAAACGTAACTATATGTTTTTTATATTTACATATTATGCTAAATAAACAAACAACTATACCCTGTAAATTTTAACCTTTAAGTGGTGCCTAGGAACACATTTTATGCTAAATATATTAATTATTTATTAATAAACCCATTTTTTTCATTATATATTTCTTACATGTAAATGCTTAGGTTATCTAGATAGAAAAATCTTCAAAATATTTTGTATAAAATTATAGGAGTAAATAGGTTTCTTTCAAATTTTTAGATGAAAAAATGAACTACTTGTGTATATTTCTTAAAAGGACATATATTGTTGAAGAAAAGAAAAAAAAAAGAAAGAAAGAACATATATCGTTGTTGTAGATGTGGATCACAGACGATAATGGATTTGCACCTAGGATCGGAAAAGATATGTAATCCTTATGATCATACGAGTAATTTACTAAACCTAAAGACTAAGAGTTAAATACTAGCAAATCACATGAACCATATCAACAATTTACTCTTTTATATATCAAAGACTTTATTTTCTTATATATCAATTTAAGTAATTTTATATTTTAAATTAGAGTAAATTACCGAGATGATCTCTTTCACTTTTGGTCTCTGGGTTTCATAAATTACTCATGGTCCCAACAGGTTTACTAAATTACCCATACGGTCACAACTTTTAAACATTTGTATAGTCCTTGGGTCATCTGAAATATAGGGACCAAGAGTGAAATCTATGACTGTATATGTTACAAATGTTTAAAGATTGGTACCATATGGGTAATTTATGTAACCTAGGAAGCAAGAGTTAAATACTAATAAACCACAAGAACCATCTCGACAATTTATTGTATAAATTATTTAGCAAATTCTAGTGTGCTTAAATTTATTGCATAATCGTAACATCTTAAATTTTAAAACTTTATTTATGAGATGTTACTGTATCAAAGCCTATTGTTAAAAATATACATATATTTTTTCAATTTTAATTTTGTATGAGGATATTAGATTGGGCTTGTAGTTTGTTGTTAACACATATGGGCTTGTAGCTGGTTGTTTTAAGACATGGCTTGTAGGCTTGTAGCAGGCTGAATATTCATATGAACTTGAGGTTGTTACATAGTTAGTCTTCCTGAAGAGTATCTTTACTTCCATTTTTTAAATCTCTTGATAGAACTCTCTTGTACATTGGGTTTTCTGTTGTATTCATTGTGTATGAATCTGAGTATTCAGAGGATAACTAAGATTGTTTGTGTTTGAGCAGTTCTCCAGAGATTGTTCTCTGGATTGATATTTCTAGGGATACGAGTCTTTGCACATAGATCGAGTTGTAATAGTTTCATATATTTTAGGATTTGTACTTGTTGAAGTTTCTTAGTATTAATCACAGATTGAATTGAATTTGTAAGTTGTTTTATCTTAGATTCTTGACATCTATGTTGAGCTAAATGATTCAAGCCGAGCTAGCTCGGTTTGTAAACGAGTCAATTTCTAACAAGTTTTCCAAGTTTTTATTTAAAGAGCTTCAAGCGACAAGCTATTTGAACAACGTTGTCACCAAGTCTCAAGGTTATGCAAAACCATTACACCCCACGATAACAAGATCATACTTACAAATATTTTTAAGCAAGGAATCTATTTTTATGTATGTTTAGATGTAGCTAACTCTGGATACACAGAGCCCATTAGAGCTCTTCACAAATCTTCCAAAATCTTCACTTTGACCAAGGGAAGCAGCAGCATTGCTATACATGAAACAAAAATAATGCGTCACGGATGAACCATGGCTAGCAAGTTACAAGTACACTCACTCCTTTCAAATTTGGTAAAAATATTTAAAGGGGGAAAAGACATAAGATAATACCTTGTTATTGGGTTTACGGTTATGTGAAATGTTGTAATCTGGTCTCGCAACCATGGTTGATCCTGTCACACGCTCCTCGGGAAGCTTGTTGAAGATATGCGTATATTGTTTGTTTGATGAAGCATCCCACTCACCAAACCTATGAACAACCATTGCATGGTCGATCTAAGGGTAAAATTGTAAATTTTCAAACTAAAAAAGTTAGCATCATGCAACTAAAGATGAAGATGTAAAATATATTCAATTAAACCATTTTTATACCAAATGAATGGTTATCTCTAACATGTCAAACATGTTAAATAAAATTAAAAAAATCAAAAATAAAATATGTCAAACTTTAACGTGTATATTTATTTAATGCATAAAAATTTATAAGCACGTATTAAATAAAACTGAACTCTTATGTAATTATGAAAGTATTCAACTAATACTACTAAACAAAATTTAAAATATCAAGTAAAAAGTGTTAAGAATCCTCACCTCATATGATGATTCGGTACTATGGACTTCACGACGAACCATTGCAAAGGAGGGCGGTTCACTTGGAGCCTCATTAACATAAATCACATTAGCAACATTATCATATATTCAACTAATACTACTAAATAAAATTTAAAGTATCAGGTAAAAAGTGTTAGGAATCCTCACTTGTGATGATACATGCGATGAAGTGTTGGTACTAGGAATTACAGGACGAACCTGTCCAATGGAGGGCAGTTCATCTATAACGTCATTAACATTAACATAAGTTGTATAAGAAACATTGTCTTCAGTTTCCCAGTCATCAAACCTTGACACCATTGGATGTATCTACGAAAATATAAAGTTAATTAACATGCTAGAAATATCTAATAAATATTAGAAGTTTGCAAAATTTCTTATTAAGAAACAAATCACAATTTCAAAGACTCGTAGCAAAGAATAAATATATAAAAAAAATACCAATTTACTATTAAAAGAAATCTTCAAATTAAAGAGCAAAATCATATTGTAAGTGGTATTCTGATTGTTTTGACTAATTAATCACAGAATTACACTTTATAACCATTAGATGTACATGGGTTGATTTTAAGTGGAAAAAAAGATTTTTTTTTTTTTTTTGAGTATTTGAAAATCATTCGATGACGTATGCAGGCTGCAGTGACAGATTGGGCTTCCTATGAGGAACCTGTCCAATAGAGGGTGGTGCATTTTAAGCCTCATAGAAGCATTACGTTGTCAAATTTTGGTAACGTTGGATGTTTATGTGAAAATATAAAGCCAGTTAATATTGTTAGAAATGCGTAATTAATATTTAATATAGATATTTATAAAGTTTCAACGGAAACAAATATCAATGTCAGACTAAAAGTAAAAAAAAATAGTTACCACTTAGTATTAAAATAAAATCTTAATAAATATGAAATGAAGTAACAAAATCACATTATAAATGTTCTGATTATTTTGACTTATAACATTAAGGTGTTATTTTGGGTTAAAAACAATAATTTTTTTTTTGGGTATTCGAAATTTGATCGATGGTGTAAGTTGTGAGAGGTTGGTACTATGTTTCCCTAGACAAACCTGTCCAACAAAGGGTGGTTCCTTTCGAGTTTTATTTTTTTTAACGGCGAAGGTCTCAATCGTGTGAACTCACTGTTTCCAGGCCATGTCACCAAGGTCTAGTTACCTGGACCTCCCAAGAGCCAGCACAACCACCCCATGAGGAAACCCCCTGACCCCCACAGACCCTTTTTTCGCTGCGGAAGGGATTTGAACCTAAGACCTCTCATTTGAAAAAATCTTGGGGTACCATTGAGGCACAACCTCTTTGATTCCTTTAGAGTTTTATTAAAATAAGTAGTAAGGAGCATTATCTCCCAGTCATCAAATTTTGGTGCCTTAGGATTTTTTTTTTTTTGTGAAAAAATAAAGTCAGCTATAATCCCTAGAAATGTGTAATAAATATTATAGAGATTTGTAAAGTTTGTTAAGAATAAATTACCATGCCAAATATTCATAAATTAAAAAGAATATCACTTTAGTATTAAACTAAAATCTTAATGAGTAATAAATTAAATAACAAAATCATATTTTAAATGATAATTTGATTGTTTTGATTCTAAATAATCATAGGATCATAGCTATAAGATGTGTATAGGTTGATTTTGGATTAAAAAAAGAAAAAAAAAATATTTTTGGGATTTTGGAAACTCATTAGATGGTCAATGGTGCATGCGATGACATGTCGGTACCATGCTTTCTTGAACAAACTTATCTAATGAAGGGTGGTTTTCTTTGAACCTTGTCAAAATAAGTCGTATAAGAAGCATTCTCTTCATCTTCCCAATAGCCAAATTTTGGTACCTTTGGACGAGTCTGCGAAAAAATAAAGTCAATTATAATTGCTAGAAATGTGAAAAGGGTATCAAATATTTGTGAAGTTATTAATAACAAATAAATTATAGCAATGTTTAAGATCCAAAGAAAAAAAAACCAATTTACTATAAAAAAAATCAATGAATAATAAAAACAAGTAATACAATCATATAATATAGGTGACTTTCTAATTGCTACGACACTAGATAATTAGATCATGATGATAATCATAAGGTATGCATAGTTTGCTTTTGAGGTTAATTTTTTTTTTTAATATTTAAAAATAATTCATTTTTGTTTTTTTATATTTCAGTTTTTGGTTATCATGATTAGTTTTGTGTGCTATTGATTAGAGGGGCATAAAAAACGGTTCATATACCGGGCTCACCTGATAACCCATATCTAGAATAGATTCCAACCCGATCCAAAGAGGAATCGGTTAATACCCAAAATAACCACATGTTCCAACCCGATTCCTTTTTATTTTGAAGATCGGTTCGTACCCGAACTTGAACTGCATCGAAAAAAAATCAATTCCCAAACCGGTACCTTTTTTTTCTAGTAAATCTAATCTAGCCATTGAAACTAAAAAATAGCCATTTTTGACCATTTTTTTTGAATTTTATGGACCATTTTACATCTTTGAGTTAATATAAACATGTATTGGATGAATTAGATTACACAGCTTGAAAACGCAAACCCGAATGTTAAAAACTCAAAAACGCAAAAAATATTAAAATCACTCTTGTTATTCTTTGTTTACTCTCTTGTTATTCTTTCATGCTCTCTTATTATGGTTCATTCACAATGATCATTGGGCATGAAGGTTCCTATACCGATGCTATCTTTGACTAGATGTCACTTAAAAAGAGAAATTCGTAAGTTTGGTGCAATTGGGGTGTGTTAGATGAGTGACCAGTCTTTAAAGGCTCGTTGCAAATTTTATGGTGCATTCTTGGTAAAAAAGTCTAGCTCTATATTTAAGAAAAACATTCTTAAATTTTGCAAAGGCAAGAAAGAAAATCGGGAATTCGATTAAACACAAATAGGTGTTGATGGTGGAATGCTTATGTATGACATAAACATTGTTCGAGATCAAATGTCTAAGTTCGTGATTTAAGAAAGTTTGTCATTTGATTACTTCAACAACCCTCGTTTAACAAACATTATTCGGGAGACGCTCTAATCTTGTTACATGCACGTAAATTTGATATTATTTTTCTTAAATTTGCAAATCAGTGTAAACTTAACCACCGATGTTTGGTCGGCTAGAAGTTCACGAAATTGATCGTAGCCGCTTTTAAAAATATATTACATGATGTTTTAAAATAAAATAGAAAAAGATTTATAGATTATACAAAACTGTGTAAAGATATAAATTTCGTTTGTTTATATCCGAATTGGGACGCACTTACTCGATGAAATTTGACCTTTGAAATGTTTAAAAATGTTACGGAAATAGGAAACTTTATTAAATATTCATAATCATTTTTCTTCAACCAGTAGATCTATATTGTTTTAAGATAATGGTCACAAGAATATTCTTTATATCACTAAATTTATTGAGATTATAAAACTCAACTACAAAATTATTCAGGGTTTATCATCCCACAAGTAGTTTAGTAGTTTCTAAATTATATTTAATGACTAATAATTAAAACATTTTGAAAATAAAATTGATTATCCACGTATTAAGAACCTCAATTTTTTTTGTTCTTCTATAATTCCCATAAATATTTAAATCACTCTTTTATTTCCCTCCTTACTTCCTATCATATATTCTTTCTTTTTCTTGGTCCCGATCAGAGGGTCACACTGCCCGCCCCCATTCTACCGCCACAGATTCCAGCCACCGCACCATTCTCTTTCAAGCACTTAGCAGCAACCATTTCACCGGCTAATCTTGACACAATTCTAGTTGGTAATTTTTTCCTTCTTAAATTATTTCAAAAGTAACATATTTTAATGTTAGTATTCATGATTTTCTTTCAATTTAACAGTGAAATTTAGATTAATCAAATTAGTCATGTTTAATCTAAAATACTGTATTATCTTCAAGATGAATGTTCCTTATTGTTTGACCCGACTTGACCCGAATCACTGACTCGTACATTTAACCCGACTAACCGAAACATACCGATCGAATGGGAAAAAAAATTTCAGTTCACGTAAGTTTCCCTCCCCCTGTCAATTATTTGAAGCTCCGCCACTGCCCTGAACCAAAACCGGTTTTCTCTTATACCCTAAACCGATTGTACCTTATTTGAAAAAAATGAAAACCACTTCTGGTTTTAAAAAATCCGGTAATATTGTTTGAAATATGTAATTAATATTAGAAGTTTGTAAAGTTTCTTAAGCGGAAACAAATAACAATGTCAAGACTTAGAGTAAAAAAGTAGCTAAAAATTTAGTATCAAAATAAAATCTTAATAAATAATAAAATTAAGTAGCAAAATCATATTATAAATGTTGTTCTGATTATTTTGGGCGTTTGGTACTATGTTTTCCTGGACATACCTGTCCAACCAAGGACGGTTCCATTGGAGCCTTGTTAAAAAAAGCCATATATGGAGCATCATCGTAATTTTCCCGGTAATTAAATTTTGGTACCATATGATTTTTCTGCAAAAAAAAAAAAATAAAGTCAGTTATAGTCGCTACAAACGTATAATAGATATTAGAGATTTGTAAAGTTTGTTAAAAAGAAACTAATAGCAACATCAAAAACTCAAAGTAAAAAAAAAAAACCAATTTAGTATTAAATTAAAATCTTAACGAGTAATAAAATTAAAGAATAAAATGGTATTATGAATGATAATCTGATTGTTTTAACTCAAAATAATCAGACTATTATAGCCATAAGGTGTGTATAGGATGATTTGGATTTAAAAAGAGTTTTTTTTTTTTTTTTTTGGAAATTTGAAAATCGTAACGTGGTACATTTGACAACATCTTGGTACTATGCTCTATGCTTTCTCAAACATACCTGTGCAACAGAGGCCGGTTCCCTTTGCGCCTTGTCAAAATAAAACGTATAAGAAGCAATCTCTTCATTTTCCCAATTGCCAAATTTTGGTACTTTTGGTCTAGTCTGCGAAAATATTAATTCAATTACAATTGCTAGAAATGCGTAAAAAGTACCAAATATTTGTAAAGTTATTAAGAATAAACAAATTATAGCAATGTCTAAGATTCAAAGAAAAAAAACAATTAACTATAATAATTAAAATTTTAATAAATAATAAAAATAAGTAATGAAATCATATTGCAAGTGATTTTCTGATTGTTCTAGATAAATAGAATATCATAATCATAAGGTGTGCATAGTTCGGTTTTGAGCTTAAAATTTCTTTTCTTAGATATTTAAAAATCATTTTGTTTTGATTTTTTTTTAGATTTTAGTTTTTGGTTGTCAGTTCAGTTATGACTTATGACGATTAGTTTGTGACTTTGTGTGATATTGTGTTTTCCGTTTGGTCATTTGGGCTTAAATCTAATGGCCCAAAAGTTGAAAAAAAAAGGAACGAATTTTGGCCTTTTTATGCTTAGGAGAAAATTACCAAATCCATGACTAACCGTCACCGACAGGAGCACGTAGACGGTAGACAGCGTAATCAAATCAATAAACAGAAATCTATTGAAACCAAGTAAACATTTATAGAAACAAGCAAATTATATGTGATAGCTCAATTAATTTGAGTGCCTTATACGACATTAAAATCCAGGGTCCTTCGTCTCTTCGACAACTTATATTTTTCTCCTACATCTTTTTGATCATTCGTTCTCGGGTGCAAGCTTGGCAATCCTTTATTAGGGTGTGTTTGTGGTCCAGTTTTTAGGTGAAACCCAACGATTTGTAAATAACTAAAACCAAAACCAAACATTCAAAAATAAAACCAAACCAAACCGTTATGAACGATTTGGTTTTACGGTTTGAGCATTATGGGTTTCGGCTTTCTAGTTTTAAGTTTTTTAATTTTGAGCCTGTTGAAAATTAAAATCAAATCGAACCTAACCATTTTTACAGTTTAAGACAGGCTAATCACATTGTAATCTCAAATATAATTTTATTTAATGTATAACACATAAATCAATAAACCTACACATGCATATATACATGATACATTCATTGATTCACATATGTATGTATGTGTAAACACGCATGGTCTGGTCTGTTTTTACCGATCGACCAAATGTTTAAGGAAAAACCGACCGTCAAACTGTACGCCATTGCCTAATTTTTGGTTAAAGGGAGCCCGTTGTGTCTGTGACTCAAAACAAACAATCGAATGAGGTTTTCAAGATCTAATTTTGACCGGCTGATTTCTCGGTAGTGACTAATTGATAGTAGCATATAAACAAGATTATCAGATCAATAAACATAAACTTATCGAAAACGAACGGCAAAATTGAATCGAAAACTAAGCCAAACTCTATTCAAAATACCTAAATATACGAGAGATTTAAGAACAATTTCATATGCAAGGAGAGAAACTTACCGCCATTTCTAATTAGCAGGAAGCTGTTGATGAATCAAAGACAGAAATGGCGGAACGCTCAGCGATTGCGAACAAAAACTCACGGAAATGAAGGTTTTAATATGATTATTGTAAGCCTGTAGAAAACGAAAGAGAAATGTGAATGGTGAAATTAAGAAAAAACCATCTTCGAGAAACAAGACTAACAGTCGACTTTTCTCCAAATAAAGAATACTATTACTCAAAGGTTTTGATTACGAACGATGATTGAAATTTGGCAGAAAACTGAAGTGATTTTACGTAGACTTTCCGTATGCGCCATTTGACCAGCAATAAAAAAACACTCAAATTCAAAGAGTTTGGGATGTAGTATTTTCTTGCTTGATGTATCCAGCACGACTCACTGATGTCAGATTTATTCTTCTTATTCTATTCCAGCATGACATGAACATTAAAAAAAAATAACTTAAGTAGCTTTTTTACACACTCTTTTTAATGGACTGCTTATTCATATATCCAACTTTTTTATTTTAACACCCTTGTCGATCCTATGCATCGTATAGTCTCGCGTATAGATCTATACGTCTCGTATAGGAGTCCAATCATTAATCAATTACACTGACACCCAATGATTGGTCACATATAGAGCCGTGTATAAGAGTCTAATCACACTTACAAATTTTGACACCTAATGATTGTTCATTTATACATCTCATATTGATTTATACGAGACGCATAGAAGGTGTGAGATACATGAGATGAGTGTGAGAATAAATTGATCTTTATTAAATACATGAATTATGAATATCATTAGGGAGTTTGTTAAATCAAGTGAGAGATGTTTACATATTTGTATTCCCTCTTTCTTAACTCTACGAGAGAATATGTGCACTACAATGAGATATTTTTGGGCATATAAATGTAAATCCTTTGTCAAGCAATTATTTCATTATTCTTATTTCTTGCATTTTGATGGGGCCAATAGATAAGGTTCTTTGACACACAACAGATACAAAATTTAATCAAACTTATAAATCAACTTGCCTCTAAAAGTGTACACAAGCAAATCCTCTTAAAAACATATATTGTTAAACATTCACATGTTTAAGTTAGACATAATAATCTTGACCTAAAACAAGAAAATAGGTTGGTTTGGTGAGCAATTAATATATTTTTGGTTAAAATATATAGCATAAATGCATAATAACATAAAACGAGTTAAGATAAGTAACATCTTAACAAAATGTAGGTCAAGATGGGTAACCTAAAAACTATGAGAACTAAATATATTCAAACAAGTAAGAATTATTCATAATATATTTGAAGATAAAATTACTAAATATTACCTAAATAAATTTTTTGTTTACTAGCAACTAATTTATACTCAAACTGATTTTACTTAAAACTCATCCTCCATCTTGACCCCAACCCGTTCTGATCCATTACATGACCATTTTGCTAGGCTCAGTTTAAGTCATGTATTATTTAACATGATAGAATTTGTAATCTGACTAAAGGATTAAAAGTATGTTTTTCAAAATTAAACTACAAAGCTTGATCCCGTTCTGATCCATTACCTGACCATTTTGCTAGGCTTAGTTTAAGTCATGTATGATTTAACTTGATAGAATATATAATCTGACTAAAAGATTATAGTATGTTTTTCAAAATTAAACTACAAAGCTTGATTTGGAAAGAGTTTGATTGAAACAAACTTTACAAAAGTATTTAGTATCACATGCTAAATTTTTTCATGTCATAATTAGGAAGTAGATCGCTTTTAATAATGTCGACCCACTTACATTATACAAATGTTAGTATAATGTCTTTTAAATTTATGTGTTATATCAAAAGCCTCGGATTATTTAGACACCCCAATATTATATTTTAACACCCTACCTTCAGTATACGGCCGGCTGTACATTCCAGTACGGACCGTATAAGAGACCAGCAAACATTCTATCATACTGACAAAAATTATGTGCAGGCCAGTACGAGCCGTACATGGATCGAGTATTTTCATTACAAAGATAATGGTTCGGGCAAACTTTAGGAGTTATACAGGCCGTATAGATCTGTACAGGCCGTATAGATCTGTACGACCCGTACATGCCTACACTCGTCCAGCATATACTGCCACACTCTACGATCGTCCAGCCGTATACGGCCCATAATATATGATCGTCCAACCGTATATGACCATAATATACGGTCGTCCATCCGTATACAGACCAGCCAACTAATTAAGAAAAGAACAGTACGGCCTGTATAGGACTATATAGCCCGTACTTACAATTATTATAAAAGATGAGGGTGAGTGTCATTGAAAGATGGTTTGATTTGTTTCGGTTCAAAAGATCGACGGGTCACGTGTGGATCGTAGGTTGTTGAAGATGAGGATCACAGACGATAATAGATTTGCACCAGGAACGTAAAAGATGACGTGTGATTAGCCGATTAGGGTTTTAGTAAAATTACCCCAGGAAGGAAGGAAGCGTCTTGTCATTTCACTTTTTTCCATTAATTATTTAATTGTTCGAAAATTTTATGAATCAAACACTTTATTCAAGACTACAAGTTAATTTACATTTTAAGTTATTTAACAAATTCCAGTGTGCTTAAAAAATGTTGCCTATCAAAGCCTATGTTAAGCTAAACGATTCGAGCCAAGCTAGCTCGGTTTGTAAACAAGTCAATTTCAAACAAGCTTTACAAGTTTTTATATAACGAGCTTCAACCTATGAGCTATTTAAACAATCTTATTGTCACCGAGTCTAGCTCAAGGTTATTCAAAATCATTGCACCCCACGAAAACAAGATCACAATTACAAATATTATTAAGAAAAGAATCTATTTTTATGTATGCTTTGATGAAGCTAACTCTGGATACACAAAGCCCATTAGAGCTATTCACAAATCTTCCGAAATCTTAACTTTGACCAAGGGAAGCAGCATCATTGCTACACATGAAACAAAAATAATGCGTCACGGATGAACCATGGCTAGCAAGTTACAAATACACTCACTCCTTTCAAATTTGGTAATAAGATTTAAAGGGGAAAAAAACATAAACCAAGAACCGATAATACCTTGTTATTGGGTTTATGGTTATGTGACATGTTGTAATATGGTCTCGCTACCATGGGTGTTCCTATCACACGCTCCTCACGAATCTTGTTGAAGACATTCGTATATGGATCGTTTGGTGAAGCCTCCCACTCACCGAACCTAGGAACAACCGTTGTATTGTTGATAAACATGTCCAGCGGACGACGGTCGCTTTCGAGCCTTAATAAAATAAGTCGTATAAGAAGCATTATCCTCATTTTTCTAGTCATCAAATTTTGGTACCGTTGAATTTATCTATGAAAAATAAAGTCAGTTATAATTGCTAGAAATTGTGTAATAAATATTAGAAATTTGTCAAGAAGAAACTAATAACAATGTCAAATACTCAAAGTAAAAAAAAAAAAGCCAATTTACTATTAAACTAAAATCTTAATGAGTAATAAAATTAAATAACAAAATTTTTCATAACCATTTTTCTTCAACCATTTGAGTTATACTATTTTACGATGAAAGTTGAGAGAATATTCTTTATACCACCAAATTTCTTGACGTTTAAAAAACTCAACTACAAAATTATCTGCATTTATAATCCCACAAGTAGTTTATTATTTTCTAAATTATATGTAATGACTAAAAATTTATAAAATTTAGAAATTAAATCTGATTTGTTTACAATAATGATACTACCAATTAAAGAAAATTTTAAAAAATATTTCAAATCACTACCACCCGGTTTTACTTGTGTCGCGACGTTAAACCATATTTTAAATGTTACGGGGTTAAAACTAGAATTCATGAAATAAATTATGATTTATGTTTGTACGAAATTAACCCAAATTTTTCTATTGAAACAAAACGTGTTTTCCATCATAACCTTCAACAAATGTATGAAATTTATATAATAAATAAAATATCAGTTGAATACCCTCGGCAAAATTGGGATAAAGTTGAGCCAAAAGATCCCCATTACTTTCAATGTCAATGGCTTCAGAATCAAGTCATAACCCGAGTAAGGATCTAGTAGCTAAGATATGCATATATTGTTCGTTTCTTGAAACATCCCACTAGACGAACCTAGGCCCTGTATTGTCGGGCTATAGGTAAAATTGTAAATTTTTAAAATAAAACAATTAGCGTTATGTGACTTGAGATGAAGATGTAAAATAAATTAAAACCATTTTTATACGAATGAATGGCCTTTAACACGTTAAATAAAAATTTTTTTTGAATAAAATATCTCAAACTTTACAGGTGTATATTTAATACAAAAAACTTTATAGATATATTAAATAAAAACTGAAAAGTTTTATGTAATTATGCAAATATTTAACCAATACTATTAAATAAAATAAAAAATATTAGGAATAAGTGTTAGGAATCCTCACCTAATGTGATGGTATATGCGGTGACGGGATTGCAGGACGAACCTGGCCAACAGAGGGCGGTCCCTTTCGAGCCTTGTCAAAATAAGTCGTATAAGAAGCATTATTTTCATCTTCCCAATCGCCAAATTTTGGTACCATTGATTTAGTCTGCGCTAATATAATGTCAATTATAATTGCTAGAAATGTGTAAAAAGTATTAGATATTTATAAAGTTAATAATAACAAACAAATTAAAGCAATGTCTAACAGCCGAAGTTATGGAGTTCAGTAGGCAATGAAGAAAAAACTTTTTTTTTTCAGACATATCACATGTTTAAATAGGGGAAAACTACCCACGATCATGCGGAGCAATTGGTGTGAATTTCGTGATGTAGATAGTTTACTTTTGTGATTTGTAGCTTTTGTAAAACTCGTGACGGTGGAAGTTAGGGGTGTCGTTCGGGTTGGTTCCTCGGCTTTTGAGTTCCTTGGCAGTGGCGGATCCAAGATTTTTTTCAGACATGTCTGTGTATGTTTATGCTCGAGTTTCATAGTACTGGACATAAAATTTTCGGGCCGGTTTTACCATTTGGGTCGGGTAATGCTTATCACATAATAATAAACGATACAATAACAAATTTAAATAGAAATTAAAAAAACACATTATATAAATTCGATAGTTTTTACAAATTAAAAAAAAAACTACTTATAGTTGTTTCTTACAAGTTTCATGTTTTGAAAACGTTGCATTGCAACTTATATGGAAACTTGTTAGAATAATTCTTTTTCAATATAACAAATGCAAGAATCATTCAGGTATTCATCTCCTATCATATTACGTAATTATGTTTTCACATGTTTCATTGAAGAAAAAAATTCTTCCAACACTAGTCGTTGCAACCGATGTTGTCACTAGTTAAAAAAACCGGTATTATCACTTGAAAATATCTTTCATAATGTTCATATAAATCGAAAAATCATTGTTGTCCCAGGACAACATTTACACACACACATCCGCCCATGTTCCTCGGGTCGGCTTATTCGGGATTTTTTAATATGAAATTGAAACCGAGAACCGAACCAAATGAATAAAGTTTAATCGGTTCTCGGGTTTCGATTCTCGGATTTGTTCAGGTTGTATTAAACAGTTCTCAGTTTGTACTTGAAAGTTGAAAGCGGGTTAAAACAGAAATTCGTACCTTTTCAATTGCTTAATAGAAAAGAATAAAATTTGGCGTCAATTATTTGACCAAAATGTCTTTTTGTTAACTAGTGCTTAATAGAAAATTACCAAATACATGATTAACCGATAGTATCACTTAGGGGCTGTTTGGTTGGGTCTGATTCAAACCGTTTGTTTGGGGGAAAATAACGCATCTAAATGGGAAAAAATGTCTGAATCAAAATCGGAATGATTCAGATCTTCAACAATTGTATGAAATTTATTAAATAAAATATCAGTCGAATACCCTCGGCAAAACTGGGATAAAGTTGAGCCAAAAGATCCCGATTACTTTCAATGTTGGAAATTATCGGACCGTATTTGCGTGAAGGATGATATGGAAGGGCCATAGTTGACATGAAGTCAAAATATGGTTTAAACACATATTTATCTAACGTTCTAACTAGCTTAAAAACCCATGTATTACATGGGTTGAACAACAATAATATGTTATAAACAATGTTTATAAAAAGATTTATATGTTATATTTATCAACTATTGATAAAATTAATGTTGTAGAAATCGCTAGTCGCTAGTCGGTCGGTGGGGTGGGGACTAGGGATTAATCGGGATTATTCGGGATTATTCGGCCAACTAATCGGCATAAACGGATAGTCGGGCCTAGTCGGCCTTAGGGGACTAGCGACTAATCGGCAGATTAATCGGCCTAGTCGGGGATTTTTACAACCATGGATAAAATAAGAAATATAAATATTTAAAAATTATAAATAACAAATAATAATAAGTATTTAATAATTATAATATCATATAAGATTTAATTAAAATTTTATTATACTAAATTAATTTTAGTGAATTAGTAAATTTTTATAATAAGATTTATAATTATTAATATTTACTTGTATAATTTAATTAATAAAAAGTATTAATATTTTTAGGAGAGAGAGGCGGAAAAAATAGTTTTCAAGTTTCATTAAAATATGACATGTGTCTTCAAAAAATACTTTTTTATTAGAGTAGGTAGATGTGATAGGCTAGACATGTGTTTATATACATATTTAAAACAATTCATGTTATAGTTAAATTGTGATTCTAGCTATAAGTGATTATAAATACAAAGAATAGGTATTTGGATTGTAGTGCTAAGTTTTGTGAACGTTTTAATAAAATTGAATTGGGTGTATAGCCAAAGCCAATTATGTAAATAAATAACAATAAATAAATAAAATAATCAATCAATAGTTCAATACAAATCTATATGGTTATAAATCAATGTTGTCAGAGCCGGGCCGGACCGGTCGAACCGGGAATCGGGTGGTCGACCGGCTTAAAGAACACTTGTGAACCGTTCTCAAAGGAACCAGTCGGTTGAGCCGGTTCACCGATCAGACCGGGAACTGGTTCACTGGTATGACCGGATTTCAAGTTTTTTTTTACTTTTGATTCTAACTAAAATCCAAAGAATTAAAAATTAAAATCAAACCTTGTATTTTATTAACATGATTTTGTTTGTTTGAACACTAATTATCTTTGTTTAAATGTGCTTATAATTCTATAATTTTTTTTGAATTTTTTATATATTTATTACGTTATCCGGTTCTTGAATCCGGTCCAACCGTTGCGACCAGTAACCAGTAAGACGTTCGGTTCAACGTCTAGGTTATGAAAACATTGCTTTAAATTAATGTTTTTCCCTTGACCCTATACATGTGTTTATTGGTTAATATTAATCTGTGAGCAACAATGTCATCGCTCCCCGCCCTGGTAACACATGGTGAGAAACAACTAGTTAATGTTAAAACCTGTTTAAATAAGAAATAATTCATTAATTAAACACATACATTTTAATGCATGAATAAACAAACATACCTACTAAAATCCTAATTTAAGTAGGGTATAGGAGGAGAGAGATAAAAACAAATCTTGACCCTATCCTAAAAAAGAGACAGAAAGATTGCTTTAGAGAGATCACCGACTCAAGTTTATACCTTTTTTTCGCTCAAAAACATACTGCATGTAGAAAACAATAACGGGATAATTAAACACATGACACACGGAAAAAGAGTGTGAAGAAACGGTAGCATATATAAATCCAATAAAACTGACTCGGTAGAATAACTGGGTACACATAGTAAACACACTTTTTGATGAGTCACCCAATAATGCCAACCCACATACATTGAAAAAACGTAACTATATGTTTTTTATATTTACTTATTATGCTAAATAAACAGACAACTATACTCCGTAAATTTTAACCTTTAAGTGGTGTCTAGAAACACATGTTATGTTAAATACATTAATTATTTATTAATGAACCCATTTTTTTCATTATATATTTCTTACATGTAAATGCTTAATTGCTTAGGTTAATAAGATAGAAAACTCTTCAAAATATTTTGTATAAACTTATAGGAGTAAATAGGTTTCTTTCAAATTTTTAGATAAAAAATGAACTACTTGTGTATATTTCTTAAAAAGAACATATATTGTTGTAGAAAAGAAAAAAATAAAAAAGAACATATATCGTTGTTGTAGATGTGGATCACAGGCGATAATGGATTTGCACCTAGGATCGTAAAAATTATGGATGGCAAAAAAAATCGTAACATATGAGACATGTATTTTCGAACCCAATGGGTATTGGGTTATGTATGAGATCAATTTTTTATTTTCGTGGGTATGAGACGGGCAAGAGATTTGTTCATACACCCATTTACTCGACCCGATTATATATACACGTTCACCCGTCCTGTTTCCCCGCTCTATGTTCCTGATTATAAATACACATTCACCTAATAAGTATACCTGATTTTCTTTTTCAGATACTTATTTTTGTTTTTAGTATAAAACTGATTTCTAATTTTCGCGTTCTAAATTTGTTGTACTGTGTTATTTTAGTTATGATTTATTTGTTGGTGTATTCTCTTGATTTTTAATCGTAGGAAAAAGGTTTTAATGAATGGGTGTGAAAAACATGTGCATTCTTAGTTACCTAACACATACCTGACATGTTTTAAACTAGTTATTGTCAACGAGTATATTCAACCGACTAAAGTCGGGGAAAATACCTGATAAGTATTGAACTGGGTATGGGACAAGATTTTATAAACCGTATAACGTTGGGAATACTCAAACATATCTCAAACCCGACTTATCGCCAACCTAGTAAAAGATGACGTGTGGCTAGGGTGTGACAACTAGTACCAGATCGTCCGGCAATCCGTACGGTATGTGTACTTACACCATTACTTTGTGTAAATAACTATGTGTAGATAACTATGTGTGTATAACTATGCGTGAATAACTATTTGATAAACAGTTGGGTGAAAACAGGGCTAAAGAACAGTATATCAGTTGTATGTATTTGAATGAAAATTCAAGTACAGAAATACAACAAACCACGAGAAATAACAAGGGTGAAAACAAATGACAAATACAAATCGGTTGTGATCTGATTTCCATAAATAACAGAAATCAGATAACCGACAAAATCAGTGAGAAAACAATGTGAAACTATTCATAACAATGTGAAAACAGTTAGGATTAGTTGAGTCCGTCTATGAGAATGTACAATTCAAAACAAGAAATCAGTATCGTTTACGAATGATGAACTGACAGTATGTTTGTGTGGGTGACGATTCACACAAACATACATGTGAGTTTAACGTTCTGAACGGCAACTAAAAAATAGAATACCAAATCAGAAAGTGAAACGTACGATCGTATTAGTACAGTTAGCGCTCTGTACGAAAACGCGCGTAAGTTACGTTTTCTGACGAAACGGCGAATATAAACGATTACGAACTTTAAAATAATAAAAAAGTAAAATAAAAATAATATCTATTAGGAATTACCACCTAAAAAGAATTTTATAAAACTATTTTAGTAAAACTACACGTAATTAACGTTACGTAACGAAAGAACAAGAGTTCACGATCTGATCGCGAACGAAACAGTAAAAATAAGTAAAATATAATATTTTACGTTTTACAATTTTGAAACTCATCAAAATAATCCAAGAAACCTAAATTACATGTTTAACTATTTAATTACGCAACCGTAATAACGCGCGAGTAAAAATACGCGAATACGACACCGAGCGAGACCGAGCACGCGGGGAATCACTCGGGGTATAAAAACCCGTTTATCTGGTTCATATTTGACAGCCATATACTCTCTCTCTCTAACCTCAAATCCGGTTTTGCGATTTTCACTAGAAATCCACACAAAAACCATCATAACTTCTTCGTTTCTTAATCAAATCGCGCAAATAATATATCGGAACGACCGTCTTGACGAGAGGAAGCTGGAAGTACAAGGGATCGGAGCTAGTTCGAAGTATTTTGGCCGGAATCTTAGAGAGAAGTTGCTGCTGGAAGTGGGTTTTCATAAAATTTGAGGTATGAACTTGTAACGGTTTTATCCCTTCAAAACACATAGACTTTTGCACAAAGATGAGTTAGGAACATCAGGAACATGTAATTTGCTGTTTTGAAAGGGAGAAAAATGGTTGGACATGGCTGGGTAAAACCATGTCGACGGGTTTTACATGTGCAGCCCACAAAATCCATCGGTACTATGACCTTGGACGACCACATGGCTGGGGATTTGATACGCTGCTGATCGACAAGATTCAACCAGAATCTTCGACATTAATGCTTAAAATTCATACAAATATGAAGAACCTAAGTCTACTGATTATGTCAAAAATCTAAGTCATATGTAATTGGAAAAAGGTGTGTACACAGGAAGTAATATCGGTAAGGGACTGGTGGGACTTTCGGGGTGTTAACGAACAGAACTTCGAAACTAACCTAACTACAATATTAGCCATCTTGGACTGGAACTCCAAAGGAAATGGGTCAAAGTCCTGGTTGATGTATTGGGAAATTGGAGGATAAGGTCGACAGAAGCATGTGGACCACCTATGCGACCCACTAGTTTCATACATTAATACTAACTATCTTAGTGTTGTAAAGGAACCACCGACCCACGTTCTGACATTTGATATCAGCCCCACCAAATAAAATTCAGTAACTGGTTGAGAATTAAAAATCGGTTGAGGCCATCGAGTATAACCTCATCAAATAGGTAAATATCAAAGGACCCATAGTGCTGCTCCCATCGAATCTTTACTTAGGATGACAGCAGCCATGCGGTCATCATAATCTATCCTAATTTATTAACATGGTCTTAAATGAGTTAAACCAAGGGATTAGAACATAAAAACTTGGCCATGTGGACGATTAACAAGCTTAATATCGATGGGCTTCTCTTGAACCTTAGGTGATTGGTGTTGTTAGTCTCGACTATCATACCATGCCAAGGGTGCGGATATTGTTTTGTCAACTCCATACATGTGTTCTAAACCCAAGTGTCACCAAGTTAATCGATGAGGATCTTATAAGTGATTACGTTTTAAAATATATTACTATAATAATACAATTGAATAATGATAACCTATTTTAAACTAAGTTGGTGTAACCATTTCTACAACTCTTGTTGTAACAGATCAATTGTTAAAAATTTATAACATATTACTTGTGTTAACATAATAGAATGGTGACTATCATTTTGAGTTAACATAAGGGTAAAACATTAAACTTTAACCTAAAACTTCTTAGTTTTACATTTAGAAAATAGTTTGATTTTCTAAATAACGTTAAGTGTCAAGGATATAATTCAAGTGAAAAACGTGTGATGGGTTGTAAAACACATCTAATTTTTAAGTGAATTTGAGTCGATTTTAATTTATAAATAAGTCGTTTATAGTTATTTTTAGCTTCTTTTTACATTTTGTGGCTTTTACAGGTTTGTCGAGTGAAATGAGTGGAAATCGAGGTTGAAACACGAAAGAATCGAGCCCCATGGATGATCCAGCTAGATGGGAGCCAGCTAGGGATGATAGCGACTAGGCTGGGAGTCTTTAATAGATTCCCTTGCCGATTTTTGAAAGCGGGGCCCGAGACAGGGCGATATAGTTTGGATGACATGCGGCTAGCTGGCATGTGCCCCATGGATGATCCAGCTAGATGGGAGCCAGCTAGGCCTGCACAAGAGGGTCCCCCGGATGTTGAGGCGCTGCAGAGAGGCATGCCACCAGAGCGTCAGAGGATATTATATAGGGTGGAGAGACCTCAGCAGATTTTCCCTTTACATGAGCCTCGCCCTCCACGCATTACTTTGGACATTGTTTGGGAGGAGCAACAGAGGCATGGTCAGATTCTGCGCCTTATCATGTCACATTTAGGGATAGAGATTCCTGAGTGGTTCAGTGCTCCAGATCCACCTTAGCAGCCAGGCGGACAATGTGATGAGCCTCATGATTAGATTTCCAGCGTCTTAGCAGTTGTAGTATTTCTTTTGTATTTTTTTTCTTTATTTCTGTTTTTATCATCATGGTCTGTATATATTTGAATTATATTTTGTTTCGCAGTCAGATGTATTTAGACTACTTGATTGTATATATTTTGTGGTTGTTTATGGTTGATTATCGTATGTACAGTTGTTCATTATTATCCATGTGTATGTTGATGGTTTGTTGTGAGTGTTAGTGGATTGCCAAATTCATCGTGAATGTTCAGAATGTAAGTTTGGAATTATATGAGATTGCGATTTGATTTGATGGCGGTTGATAATACTTACGAGGAAATTGTCACATATCAGGGAAGTTGTTAATGTTGTGAATTGTATATTTTTGTTGAATTATTCATTATTTCGTATTCCACATTGAGGACAATGTGTGATTTTAAGTGTGGGTATGCGAGATTTGTGTTTAAAATTGTAAATTTTTGTAAATTTTAGTAAATAATTTGATAATTTTTAGTTAAAAAAATTGAAAAAAAATCAATAAAATACAAAAAGATTTTCCTTTTTAAAAATTGAGTCATTTTTAATTAATCAAGTCAGTTTTAGTTAGGTTTGAGTCATTTACTTTTATTTTTAATTTTTCTTTTATAGTTAATCTTGTTTGATTTGTTTAGATCTTTATTTGCCGTTTGGTTTGAATAACCCTTATCAGTTGGGTAGTAATTACTTACATATTTGTAATAGAAAGGCAACCAACAAGATTACAATAACCCGATCGCGAATGGAATGCTATACGATCGTGTTACTTTGGATTTCATATGCACGGCTGTTACACAAAATCAGCTAAGTTTTTTCCAATTTTTATTTATTTTTGTTCTTTTTTATTTTTATTTAGGTTTTTAGTTATTTAATTGTAAATTGAGTCTGATTTTAAATTTTCTAGGTTAGATTGTGTAAATATTGTATAAAATTTTGTAAAAAGTCTTTCAATTAGGTTTTGCATTAAAATGGAAAATGATAGTATAATCAGGAATTTTGTGTTTTCTAAAAAGTTTAAACGTACGCATCTAATTTGGGATATGTTGGTAGGCCTAACTGATAGAAAGGTTTTCTAGTATTGATATAATTTACTTAATCTTCATGATGCTAATGGGTTTTGCCTTGGGAAATATGGGGATTCTGAAAATGTTTAATTGTGATTAAAGGAACTTTTGCAAACAAACGACCTAATGTTTTTAAAATTAAACCTGGCACATATGTTCTCTTTTTATGAAAATAAATCCGAGACTTATGACGCCTGCTTAAAAGAAACATCATCCATCAATCCACTAAATGGGCTGAGCTTGCAGAAAAATAAAATAAAATAAGAGCTGCAGCTTATGTGTCATATCCCGGATGGCAACCGAGTGAAACACCACTAAGTTAGGCTCAGGAATTGAAGCAAAATGCCCATACCTTCATCCATTCCATCTAAGGTTTGATTTTTAAATTCATTTAGGTTGTTCGAATGTAATGGTAACTTGAAAGCTTTAATCAGGATTAGCTTGATCTGTATAACTTAAGTGTAATACTTATAGTTGATTGAATCATTTGAACATAATGAATCAAGACTAGGGAACCTAGATATCAGTTGTTGGGTTTAAGTGGATACAAATACTGACAATCGTGGTTAATGCGTATGTGTTTAAATTTTTGAGTTTAAAGCCAAATTTCTGGTTGTGATTCCACTGCAAATCTTTTTCGAGGACAAAAAATGTTCAAGTTTGGGTATTTTTGATGGGTTGTAAAACACATCCAGTGTCACACCCCGACCGGTGGCGGAATATGTCGGGGCATGATTTGTGAAAGATTGTTCAAAAGCTTATGATAATGATTTAAAGTTTCATAATTTAAATTACCAATATTTCAAAGTCAACACAAACATTACAATGCAATTTCAAATGTCAAATACAAACTTAAAACAAAAGTCATTTGATAAACTATCTAGGTCCATTCTTCCTAGATTTGCAATATGATTCTTCACTTAACCTGTCACACATGTAAAGTAAAAGTCAACTAAATGAATAGTTGGTGAGTAGTCACATTTTTGATAGCATAAGTATAAAAGTATGCAAACTCAAATGGCTACAAGTATGAAAGTTATGCATGCAAATGAACAAATATGTATAAAATGGTGTACCGGTCCTTTTTAACACGGAATTCACACGCGAAGAGAGCACGACTCTCTTAGGAAGCCAAGTACTAGAATACGTTTACGATTACAAGTAGCAAGTAAGTTCAACAAATCACATAAGCAACAAGTATACAACACAAGCTCAACACATGATAGCATTTCAACTAGATAGGCATTCCTTAGTTTGCATAAGTATCAAAAGATATAGGTTTCTAAGTTTTTTAATAATGACATGTGTGAAAGCCCCAAAATAATATAAAACTAAAAAGGGGATATGAAAACTCACTTGTTTGCTAATAATTCCAAAAATACAACTTAAGCTAGTTGTGTAGTAGCAAACTCTTATCAACCTATTTTGAATAAGCATATAAGAATGTTTTTATAAGTCTCTAAGTATTTAAGTTTAGTCTTTTATAAAGCTATATAAAAAAAATTAGGATATTTATAAATTCAACTAATTAATTTTAGAATTAAGTATTCTAAATTTAAAAACTTAGGATTTTAGTTTAAAACACCTTATAACTAAATTTTTATAAGAATTTCTTTAGAATATAAAGGAAGTTATACAAAGCTTACTTTAAATAATTTTTGCAATTATATTTGTTAAAATGAACCTTAGTTTAAGTTTAATAAAAATAAAGTGATAAATTAAAAATAATGATTTTTAAACCTTTATTAATATTTAAAGAATCAACATTATTAAAAATATTATCTTTAATTATTTTCAGTTAATAATGGAGGCATAAAATCATTTTTAGAATTTTATAAATATTTCATTATGATTTTTATATATTAAAATGATTATTATAACACTTATAATAACTTAAATAAGGAAATAATAATAAAAATAATATTCTGAAATTTATAAAAATTAACATAATCTTTAAAATGTTGAAAAATATTTTATAGAATTATTTTTTATAATTTTTCAAGAATTTTTAAATGGGTAAAAAGTGAGAAATATTGGATTAAAGGCAAAAAAACGGTTATGGATACCCCGGCCGGATTCGAACTCGTGACCAGCCCCCTCCAGCCCAAGCGCCTTAACCGCTGGGCTGGGTAGGGGTTTCAGTGAAAGGTTTGAAACAAAATTCTACTTAACCTGCTACTCATGTTCTTCCCCAACTTTTAGAACCGAACCCTAGCTTCAATCCTAGCCCGAATTCGATCGAATGAGCAAGTGTAAGCCCTTTGAATCACAGGGCTTTCATTCAGGGCATTATTATGAGTAGAATGAACCGGTTGATTACCTGTGAAAGTATTAGGATGAGGCGCTTAGGTTCGCGATATAACTCGAGCGTTCTTGAGTTCGGGTTTGAAGCTTGGAGTGATCTGAGATGAAATCGATGCCTTGACAACTTTCAGAGGGTGGTCGAGAAGCTTGGTGTGTGTTTAATTTGATTTTGGTGCACCAGAGAGATGAATTCGAGTGTTTAGTTTTGGAAACCGTTCGGTTAGGATTAATTAGGGTGTTAACGCGTGATTTGATCAATTAATACATTGATTACGTTCGTTGGAAGTTGGATGATGGTCGGCCAAGCATGGGTGAAGCATTTAAGGACCGAATTCATGATTGGGTGAGGGTTCGGTGATGGTTTCGGTGGTGTGCGGCTGTGCAGCCGTTCAAGGAAGAAAGGGGGGCGGGGGGGGGGGTGTTGGAACTTTGGTGGAATGGCAGGGATAGTCCTCCCTTTTTCGGCCTTGTGTCATTTTTTTGATCCAAGTTCTACCACACACAAACCTAGTTTATTTAATGACATAAATGGCCCTTGTAGTTTTTAATAGTAACAAGGTATATGTGTAAAGAAAACAATTTGGATTGCTTTTTTTTTTTTACCAATTTGACAAAGAACTAAACATAAATACGTCAAAACTTCCACCTCTAATATTGATTTAGGGTGTTTGTTAACCCTTAATGATCATTAAAAAGTAAAGACTAATAAACTATTAAGAAGTACGCTTTTAATACTATCAAACAACCTATTAGACCCGTGAAAGTGAAAAAAATAAACTTCAAATATAATGTGTATATATGTGAGCCCTTAAGAGACAAAAGCAAAAGTGTACTAATTTTAACGTTATTTTAATTATTTTGTGAAAATAACGTTAAAATCGATGGAATGATCAACTTCAAACGATAACTTTGAGCCGGGACTCTTTCGGAGTAGCCTCTCTATCCCAATTGAGATAGGGGTAAGGTTTGTATCTATGATTCCCTTTCAAACCCTACTAAAAAGTAAGAATTCATTGGGTAAATTTGTTGTATCATGTTTGAAATGAAGATACGTTGTTAGTTGAAATGAAATGATGGCATGGCACATGCTCATTTTCATTTTTAGAAGCAAACTAGGAACAACGATCTGCGCGTTGCGACGGTTATATAGATATAGAGGTTGCATATATTATGTAATTTACATTAGTATTTGTTTCCACTCTTGAGGAACCCCATAACTGGGTAAACCTCCCGACCTTGCTTCAGCAAATATGCCTTAGGCCGGATTCGATCCCAAGACCTCCCATAGAGAAGTCAATGGGGTAACCATTAGGCTAGAAGCCCTTAGTTGTCTAGAGGATACATATTATCAAGAAAGCTAGATACGTATCATAGGCTTGTACCACACGCATATATGTTCGTACCAAAATGAAGACAAAAGCTAGAAATGAAACCAAAATGAAAGGAAGATGGCGGCGCCCCCTTTTTTTGTGTCTAGGGGATACATATTATCAAGAAAGGTAGATACGCATCATAGGCTTGTACCACATGCATATATGTTCATACCAAGAGGAATAGTATTCTTAACACACAAAGTAAGTTTTGTCTTCTGCTTTTTAATATATAGATTAATTAATATTAATAATATATAATAATTCGTTATTTAATTATTATTATTATTTAATTAATAGTAGTTTTTGCTGTGCTTCCGCTTTTTTGTCTCTGGCCGCTATTTTTGACTTGGGCGTTTGATTTTTATTATTTAATAAAGATATATTAGTAAAGAAAATAGTTTACATGTGTTTTGGTTCATGATAGATGAAGACATGCATTGATAGCTTGTACCATATGTATAAAAACACATACTAAAAGGAATAATGATCTATACACACATACTAGTTTTCCTTTTTAATATATATATTAATAGTTAAAAGCTTTTATAAGATTTATAAAATAAGTTTTATAACTTATTAAGTTTGTAAAGTCTAAAAAATGTTTATAAAACATAATAGTTAATAAGGTTTAATAGTTTAAATAAAGTTTATAAATCTTTATTTATTACTAATGATGTATAATTACATATATTTATAAGATTTATAGAATCAGTTTTATAACTTATTAAGTTTACAAAAATCATAAATAATGTTTATACATATATCTATATATATATATATATATAATATGTTTACACAATACATAATTATTTTGATCAAAATCTTCATAGTTTAAATACTTATATATATATATATACACGTTAATTTACAAAAAAATTTAAGATAAGACGCTTGTAACACAACATGATTCTCATAAATCGTTTACGCTTTTACAAAAATTAAAAATCGAAAAATACGCAAATGTTACATCCAGTTTTTAAGTGAATTTGAGTCGATTTTAATTTGTAAATAAGTCGTTTATAGTTATTTTTAGCTTCTTTTTACATTTTGTGGCTTTTACAGGTTTGTCGAGCGAAATGAGTGGAAATCGAGGTTGAAACATGAAAGAATCGAGCCCCGGTTGAAATCGAGAGAAAAAGACAAAGGTTAATCATTTTTTCACCTGTCGCGGTACGCTAAGAAGGGAAAACAACCCTCCGCGATACGCGAAGGAATTCGGGAAAGCCCCGCTTGTTTTGTCCATCGCGGTACGAGCTCTTCAAGCACTGAGAGGCCAAACCGTTGCTTTTGCATGACAAGTTTATAGCATTCAAAGTCTATAGCATTACGAGCACTTCAAGCAATTTGAGCATTTAAGCATGATAATCATATAGTATTTGCATTGTAGCATTAGCACGTGGCATTAGCATATAGCATTAGTGTTAAGCGTTAGCATGTAGCATTTGTATTTAGCATTAGCATGTAGTATTAGCGTATAGATTTAGTATTCAGGCTTTCGTATCGAGTGTGTGGTTTAAGCATATAGTTTATAGCGTAAGCATTAAGCGTATAGTTTAAGCATATAGTTTATAGCATAAGCGTCAAAAATGTAGTTTAAGAATATAGTTTATAGCATAAGCATCAAAAGTGTAGTTTAAGAATATAGTTTATAGCATAAGCATTAAGAGTATAGTTTAAGAATATAGTTTATAGCATAAGCATTAAGAGTATAGTTTAAGAATATAGTTTATAGCATAAGCATTAAGAGTATAGTTTAAGAATATAGTTTATAGCATAAGCATTAAGAGTATAGTTTAAGAATATAGTTTATAGCATAAGCATCAAGTATATGGCTTAAGCTTCTAATTTGCAACGTAAGCACCAATCACTAAGTTTAAGCATCTTGTTTGTAGCATAAGTGTTAAGCATTGAGTTTAAGCATATGGTTGTAGCATAAGCATCAAGTCTCATAAGCATCCAACATATGTTTTCAAGCCTCAAGTTTAAAGTATAAGTTTCAAGTCTATTGCTTTTCAAAGTATTCTAAGTTCCAGCATAAGTTTCAACATAAGTATCATGTTTATGTTTAAAGGATTAAATAACATTTCAAGAGCTTTATGAAAATATTTAACATGCTTCTCAGTCCCGAAGTAAAATCAAAATAGTTAGAAAAGGGACAAATGAACTCACCTTATGTCCTTAGTGGTTGACTGTGTAGAATAAGAATGCACGCTCTCTATGTTTGCACTTGGTATGATGTTCACGCTCCTGTATTGATTTCATAATGTTTTGTAGTCTGTCTGTAAGTTTAGTTATTCAAGCATGTGTTTGAGTATGTGTTTGGGTTAGTCTTGATTTGACTAACACTCAAGTTTAGTGCATTATCCAGTACATAGTTCACCCCTTTATATAATGAATTGTTGGATCTTCCTCATTATTCAAAATTACTACTTATCTGTTGATTGCAAGTTACAATCTATAAGTAATGTTGTGAAGTCTTTGAGTAGTTTGCTTAAAACTTGCCATTGTCTTGTAACAATTAAAGCGATAATCTAAAAATGACTTTATCCTTTGTTTTTGTCTTTCGCGCATGTGCTCATTAACCTCTTATTTCCATTGGACCGGATAATCACTTAAACCCGTTTTAGGGTACTTGGGCCTTTAAACTCTATGTGTATGGGCCGGGCACTTGTGTTGGGCCACTTAGGGTAATATGGATCCAACCATTGTGTTGGGCCGAAACAATTAAAGTGGGGTTTGGACCTATGCATCCACCCTGGGCCGAGGGTGTCAAGTTGGGCCAAGTCAATTGGGCCGGCTAGCTTATTTTCTGGGCCGAAGCAAAGGGATGGGCCGCATGGAATAAAAGTGGGCCGATCATAGTTCCTACTTGGGCCGAATGTGTGGGCTGCGAACGAAATAGCATGACTCCATATTGGGCCGGTTGCTTTATTGGGCTGAATACCTTTAAGCTGGGCCGAAAGAAACACACAGGCTAACTAGGATTTCGGTTTCTATAATGACAGCGAACCTAGAGATTAATTGTACAAAGGTTCGGCCATATGGGAAACGAACCCAAATGGTTCGGCCATGGTTCGCCTACAGGGTCCAGGGTTCGCCTGAAAGACAACAGGGTTCGGGGGTTTCACATGCATGGTTCGGGAAGAAAGGCTCGCCGAAGAATGATTCAACTGATGTTAGATGGTTCGCCAACCATGAAGGTTCGGTGCTCCTTGATGGTCCTGCTAAGTGATAGGTTCGGTGGACATCCATGGGTTCGCCACTCCTGTTAGGTTCGTGGGAGGGGAGCAGCTAGGGTTCGGCGCAACACAAAGTTTCGGCTTTATGCATGAAGGGTTCGCCGGTCGTGAGGGTTCGTCCCTATCCAGGTTCGGCGCATGAGTTCACCACGAACCCTGCACATCACCAGCTCCGACGACCTGCAAGACTGTTGTGTGATGATCCCTATGGTGTTATGGCGTGAATACCGGCCCTCAAGAGTGTATAGATGTATGTGTGAGAGTACCGAAGCCGGTTTAGGGTTTGTGTATATCCATAGCTAGAAAACCCTATTTTTTCACAACATTACAAGCTTCATACCTCAGAGTCGGTCGAGCAAACTCTCAGATCGATTGTACTACCTTGTAGAGGGCTTCAAGATGGTCGTTTAGGCGCAAGAATCATTCGATTTCGTTAAGAAATGAGTGAGTTATGAAGCTTCAAAGGTTGTTAATGGTGATTTTGGTGCTAGAGAGAGAGATGGACGGGAGAGGGTTTTAGAGAGAGAAAGGGTTTGTATTAAATGAGGTAAATCACCTCATTTGATGTTTAAATACCCCGTGGTTATTCGGGTTCGTTTCGGTTGCTCGGTTCGCGTTTCGTTGCGTATCCGGCACGTTACGCGTATTTTTCGAAATTTAAATAAAAGGATCATTTTTAAACTACATAGATGGTATTTATTTCTAAAAATTATTTTAACTTTCGTTTAATTTAATTATTTATCGAATTCTATCATTTTACGCGTTTCGTTTGATTTGTTCGCGATTTAAATAAAATAGTTTAGTTTTAATTTATTTACGATGAGTTTCAAAATTGTAAAACAGGAAATATTTTATTTCCTTAAAATTATTATCGTTCGTATCGTTTCTCGTGTTCGTTACGTTTCGTCAGAAAGCGTCGCCATCGCGCGTATTCGTTCGAATCGTCATTCGAACGAACACGACGATGGTTTGGCTTTCTGATTCTTGTTCTCTACTGTTTAGTCATTATTTTAGAACGTTAAACTCTCAGAATCATTCGTACAGATCGTCACCTATACGAATAGTTCGTCGGTTTAGCATTCCGTAACAATAACCGTTATGGTTCTGTTTTGTTTAAATCTCACATACGTTTACATATAATAGCATCAAATCAAGTATCTGTGTTTCAACACTGTGTTGTCTGACATGTTTTCTGACTGTTAAACCCTAAAGTTTCAGTCAGATTCAGACAATCGTTCAATAGTTTCATGTTAAATCAAAATGTATCAATAGCATAATATAGTTTTCACGTAAAGTGTGCCTGAGTTACTGTGAAATCTACAGTGCAACATACTGTTCCGGTAACGATTCCGGCACAGATGTTACACTCTCCCCTTGTTAAAGAAATTTCGTCCCGAAATTTAAGATTATTATCGGGTACTACTCTTTCTATATCAATGGGAAAACTTTGATCGGTGTGATATCCTTACGCTCCCAGATTAACTCTAAGTCGCGTTTGGGATTTCCTACGTATAGCCTCAAAGTTTTACTAGTCTTATTGCTCATAATTGTCTTATTGTTATTGCTTGCTTAATCCTTGTGTGAATCTAACACCTCATTGTTCAAACTAACTGATGCTATTAGCATCAGCGGTTACACACTTTAGTGTTAGCTATGGCTTCCTACATATGTTATGTGCATCAACCAAGAATTCTCTCATAGTTTCTATCGCAATGAAAGAATTCCTAAGTTTTATGGAATACTCATGTGATTATACTAATAGGAGTAAGATAAATTTCTTATTCTTATTAGTATCAACATGAAATGATGTCTTATGAGTGAGGAGATACTACATACCAGTACCCATCGCCGGGTCTTGGCGTGCCGCAGCGGCTCCAATCATGAATGCCCTCCCACGAGGTGCTCGAACTCCTGGTTGTACTCTTTTCGGGCAGTATTTGGAGAAATGACCTAATTCTCCACAGTTATAGCATCCCCGATTGTTGTTGTTATAATTGTCAGGATTTTGTGGCGGATGAATTGCTACCGCAGCATTGTTTGCAGCTTGTGAGGCTGGAGCGCGGCACTGTTGAGTCCGGTGACCTAGTCGGCCACAGTTGTTGCATTGCCTGCATTGCACAGCAGGATGATGAAATTTGCATTGTGTACACTGAGGATGCATTCCCACATAGTTTTTGGGTGCAGTGATGATAGGTACTGCAGGGGCTTGTCAGAGGTGTGGCAATCGCATAGTTTCCGACGACCTTTTGCTTCTTTGTTTGGTATTGTTCGGGCTTCTTTGTTGCGGCTTCCTTGGATTTCCCTGTGTCATCTTTCAGAACTCCAGACTTCACGATTACCCCAGTAAGTTTAGCTGAAAGAGCAATGGCTGACTCCAAAGTAGCAGGATTTGCAGCCAGCACAATACTCTGTATGCAGGAGGGTAAACCCACTACATATCGGTCTATCAGCTTCTCTAAAGTTGGCACCATTTCTGGCACCAATGCTACTAGCTCATGGTAGCGTGTGGTGAAAGTCATGTGATCGGCTCCCTTCATCACATGGTTTGAGAGCTCAACCTCTAGCTGTTGCAGTTCATGTTTCGGACAGAACTCATTCCTTAGAAGAAGTTTGAATTCTGACCATGGCATTGCCATTGCTTCATCCCTTCCTCGAGCTCTGATCTGTGCGTTCCACCATGTCAAAGCTCGCTTGCTGAAAGATCCAGCTGCATAGCGCACTTTGTGATGTTCCGGACAACTACTTATGTCCAACGTGTTCTCCATTTTCTCGAGCCATTGGATTAATCCAACAGTGCCTTCAACTCCAGTAAAGCTTGGGGGTTTGCATCCTACAAAGGATTTGTAGGAGCAGTCCGAAGTATGTTTAGTGATTCCACTAGCTTCTCCTGTAGTATGACCATAGTTGTTGCCATGGCTTTGAATCCTGTTGATCATCTCCAGGATGATATCCTTCATCTGATTAGTCAGCTGACTGCTCGGTAATGTTGCCAAGGCAATAGTAGTAGGATCCAAAACTATAGTTGCAGTCGGGTTTGGAGGAGGACTATGTGGAGGAGGAGGAGGTGGAGGTGGTGAATCTGCAGGTGATGGTGTAGAAGAGTGCGGTGCAGATGTCTGTGTAGTAGGCACCGGGGTCGGTTGTTTTCTAGGCGGCATTCTGATCATAACCAAAAGAATTTGGTTAGTGCAGTGATCGAATGCAGAAAACATAATGCAATTCCTAAATCTTATGTTCTCTACATGAGGGTCCCTAAGTTATAGTCTAGGCCAAACCATTTATGTAATGACCTATTATTCTCTATAACCATGAGCTCTGATACCAATCTGTCACACCCCGAGCCGGCGGGGTTGGATCGGAGTCCCCGTCGGGCGGAAGGTTCCCGGGGCGCAATATCGTGAGTGATAATCGTGATGATCAGATTGTTTACATAGCATCAATGTTAAGACTAACTAAAGCACAATAGCATTATACTAGTATTACAAAGTTAAATTACATTTGACAATGTTCAGTAATTTAACTAAATAAACCTATCAAAAGAATCATAAGTTTCCTATCTTGTATGTGTACAAGATATCAAAAGTGATTCGTATCCATAGCAAAACATGTGCTTCACCAAAAGTCTACTAGGTCTTCTAACTGGCATCCTAGTATGCAATCCAAAAGCTTAGGCTTATTCCTGTGCACCACCTGAGAAAGCATGTAAGAAAACAAAGTCAACACAATGGTTGGTGAGTTCATGTAATTTTAGTATTTGTAAAATAGCTTTTGCAAACCTCTTTGGTAAAACCTTAACCTCATTAATAACACCTGTATCATCCAACTCGGTATGCTTATATATAGGGCATACCCCTGAGTCGAGCCTGCGACCCGCCCAGACGCCGTCCCACCACATACTAAGTCGCATAGGACATTGCTATTAATGATAATTAAGCGCCTTACCTACCATTCGATTCATTCTTCATCATGACTTTAGTTTACTGTTTCAAAGTTTACAAGTCTGTAGCATTAGTATGTATTAGTCTCAATACAAGTTTATCAAGCATCGTGTTTAAAAGTTTATGTATTGACCCAAAAGCATTCATGTTTCCCCCTAGATAACGACCTTAATCTCATTATCACCACCTGTATCATCTAACTCGGTATGCTTATATATAGGGCATACCCCTGAGTCGAGCCTACGACCCGTCCAGACGCCGTCCCACCACATACTAAGTCGCATAAGACATTGCTGTTAATGATAATTAAGCGTCTTACCTACCATCCATTTCGTTTATAGCTTTAGCATTGTGTTTAAGTTTATAGCATGAGTGGACATTGATGAATCACTGTATGGCAAGCACTGAATGGCCATCAGTCTACTCCTCAAGTCATGACTATGAAGGTCACCCTATGGCAAGCACTGAGAGGCCGACGGTCTGTTCCTTCAAGTCCCAACTATGTAGAACACCCCATGGCAAGCACTGAGAGACCAATTTAGTATGTTCTATCATAGTTAATAGCTTTAGCATTCAAGTTTATAGCATTTAAATCGTTTAACAACCGGTGAGGCAAGCACTGAGAGGCCAAACCGTTGCTTTTGCATGACAAGTTTATAGCATTCAAGTTTATCAACCGGTGAGGCAAGCATTGAGAGGCCAAACCGTTGCTTTTTCATGACAAGTTTATAGCATTCAAAGTTTAACAACCGGTGAGGCAAGCACTGAGAGGCCAAACCGTTGCTTGTGCATGACAAGTTTATAGCATTCAAGTTTAACAACCGGTGAGGCAAGCACTGAGAGGCCAAACCGTTGCTTTTGCATGACAAGTTTATAGCATTCAAAGTCTATAGCATTACGAGCACTTCAAGCAATTTGAGCATTTAAGCATGATAATCATATAGTATTTGCATTGTAGCATTAGCACGTGGCATTAGCACTTCAAGCTTTATGAAAATATTTAACATGCTTCTCAGTCCCGAAGTAAAATCAAAATAGTTAGACAAGGGACAAATGAACTCACCTTATGTCCTTAGTTGTTGACTATGTAGAATAAGAATGCACGCTCTCTATGCTTGCACTTGGTATGATGTTCACGCTCCTGTATTGATTTCATAATGTTTTGTAGTCTGTAAGTTTAGTTATTCAAGCATGTGTTTGAGTATGTGTTTGGGTTAGTCTTGATTTGACTAACACTCAAGTTTAGTGCATTATCCGGTCCATAGTTCACCCCTTTATGTAATGAATTGTTGGATCTTCCTCATTATTCAAAATTACTACTTATTTGTTGATTGCAAGTTACAATCTATAAGTAATGTTGTGAAGTCTTTGAGTAGTTTGCTTAAAATTTGCCATTGTCTTGTAACAATTAAAGCGATAATCTAAAAATGACTTTATCCTTTGTTTTTGTCTTTCGCGCATGTGCTCATTAACCTCTTATTTCCATTGGACCGGATAATCACTTAAACCCGTTTCAGGGTACTTGGGCCTTTAAACTCTATGTGTATGGGCCAGGCACTTGTGTTGGGCCACTTAGGGTAATATGGATCCAACCATTGTGTTGGGCCGAAACAATTAAAGTGGGGTTTGGACCTATGCATCCACCCTGGGCCGAGGGTGTCAAGTTGGGCCAAGTCAATTGGGCCGGCTAGCTTATTTTCTGGGCCGAAGCAAAGGGATGGGCCGCATGGAATAAAAGTGGGCCGATCATAGTTCCTACTTGGGCCGAATGTGTGGGCTGCGAACGAAATAGCATGACTCCATATTGGGCCGGTTGCTTTATTGGGCTGAATACCTTTAAGTTGGGCTGGAAGAAACACACAGGCTAACTAGGATTTTGGTTTCTATAATGAAAGCGAACCTAGAGATTAATTGTACAAAGGTTCGGCCATCTGGGAAACGAACCCAAATGGTTCGGCCATGGTTCGCCTACAGGTTCCAGGGTTCGCCTGAAAGACAACAGGGTTCGGGGGTTTCACATGCATGGTTCGGGAAGAAAGGCTCGCCGAAGAATGATTCAACTGATGTTAGATGGTTCGCCAACCATGAAGGTTCGGTGCTCCTTGATGGTCCTGCTAAGTGATAGGTTCGGTGGACATCCATGGGTTCGCCACTCCTGTTAGGTTCGTGGGAGGGGAGCAGCTAGGGTTCGGCGCAACACAAAGGTTCGGCTTTATGCATGAAGGGTTCGCCGGTCGTGAGGGTTCGCCGGTCGTGAGGGTTCATCCCTATCCAGGTTCGGCGCATGAGTTCACCACGAACCCTGCACATCACCAGCTCCGACGACCTGCAAGACTGTTGTGTGATGATCCCTATGGTGTTATGGCGTGGAGATGTATGCGTGAGAGTACCGAAGCCGGTTTAGGGTTTGTGTATATCCATAGCTAGAAAACCCTATTTTTTCACAACATTACAAGCTTCATACCTCAGAGTCGGTCGAGCAAACTCTCAGATCGATTGTACTTCCTTGTAGAGGGCTTCAAGATGGTCATTTAGGCGCAATAATCATTCGATTTCGTTAAGAAATGAGTGAGTTATGAAGCTTCAAAGGTTGTTAATGGTGATTTTGGTGCTAGAGAGAGAGAGATGGACGGGAGAGGGTTTTAGAGAGAGAAAGGGTTTGTATTAAATGAGGTAAATCACCTCATTTGATGTTTAAATACCCCGTGGTTATTCGGGTTCGTTTCGGTTGCTCGGTTCGCGTTTCGTCGCGTATCCGGCACGTTACGCGTATTTTTCGAAATTTAAATAAAAGGATCATTTTTAAACTACATAGATAGTATTTATTTCTAAAAATTATTTTAACTTTCGTTTAATTTAATTATTTATCGAATTCTATCATTTTACGCGTTTCGTTTGATTTGTTCGCGATTTAAATAAAATAGTTTAGTTTTAATTTATTTACGATGAGTTTCAAAATTGTAAAACAGGAAATATTTTATTTCCTTAAAATTATTATCGTTCGTATCGTTTCTCGTGTTCGTTACGTTTCGTCAGAAAGCGTCGCCATCGCGCGTATTCGTTCGAATCGTCATTCGAACGAACACGACGATGGTTTGGCTTTCTGATTCTTGTTCTCTACTGTTCAGTCATTATTTCAGAACGTTAAACTCTCAGAATCATTCATACAGATCGTCACCTATACGAATAGTTCGTCGGTTTAGCATTCCGTAACAATAACCGTTATGGTTCTGTTTTGTTTAAATCTCACATACGTTTACATATAATAGCATCAAATCAAGTATCTGTGTTTCAACAATGTGTTGTCTGACATGTTTTCTGACTGTTAAACCCTAAAGTTTCAGTCAGATTCAGACAATCGTTCAATAGTTTCATGTTAAATCAAAATGTATCAATAGCATAATATAGTTTTCACGTAAAGTGTGCCTGAGTTACTGTGAAATCTACAGTGCAACTTACTGTTCCGGTAACGATTCCGGCACAGATGTTACAGTTTTGATTATTGATGGAAGCACTTTTGTAACAGATCTTATTATGTCATTTTGATGAGTTTTGCATATATAATCTTGATTATATAAGTTCATATCATGTTCCATACGTGTTTATTGAATGTCTTTCTGTGTTAGGCGCGTATTAGGTCATTGACTTGGTGTTATGACTAGTTTGTGGCTTGTTTGATATCACTAGCCATAAGAAAAGATGTGATTGATGTTATTAGGGTTTTATGTGTGTCTAAGTTTAGAAATCCGAAAGGTGATAGACTTGTCGGGTGATCTTTAGCATTAAGGTTTTCTTAGTTATTACCCGAAAGGGATGATTCTTTGAAAGACTTAATGTTATTGTCATTTCGTTTCAAATTAGACATTTTAAGATTACTTCTTGCATCTTCGGTGTATTGGAACAAGAAAATCAGGAACGTGACTTGTTCATTTGAGTACAAAAGTGTTGTTGGAGAAATCCGGAAGGTGATCCGACTAACTAGTGTGTTTATTGCAAGATTAGGTTTTCTTAGTTGGTTACATCTGGTAATTGATCCAGAATCCATTAGGTTACCCATATTTTGCTGTTTAAGATCCTAGTTCCATCGTGTCAAACAAAGTCAATAGTTTCAATAATCACAAACAGGAATTCAACCTAAGTAGAGTTTTTCCCATTTGTTTAAGTTTTTCTAAAATTGTAAATCATTTCTTTTAATTAAATTTGTTAATCTATTTTTAGGATTTAATTTTAGTGAAATTGGCTTTTTCTAATTCAATTAGGATAATTAGTTGAATTAATTTAGTAATTCTCATTTTTATTAAAAAAACCCTCTTTGTTTTAAATCATTTTCTAATCTTGTTTCGTTAAGTCAGTGTCTCGTGGGTTCGATATCCGGACTTTCATTAACTATTCTACAATTGATAGGTACACTTGCCTGTCGTAGTGGTTTAGTTTAGGATTTTCGGTTTTAACTCGTTGTAATTAAGTTAAGTCTAGGTTAGTGCTTGTAGTTATTTTCTTAGACCACTTTTAGGAACATCAACGTGTAAACAATAAATACTTATTTATATTACTATTTAACCTAAAGTGGGTTAAGTAGTAGCATATGACACTACATTGGAATTTAAAACAAGTTATAACAACGATTTATAGGTTTTCTTTCCTGTAATCCCCATGGTTTTTCAATTTTCTATTTGAATTATAATTATATTCGTACATAATAAAACAAAGTTTATAACATGCTTTGGATAGTTGTATTCGTAGTTTTGACATAAGATAGTTTAGGGGTGACTATTTAGCCAACATTTCCTCATCCTCGAACTAACATTTTGGACCACCCAAATCTTCTATATATAATAGTATAATAAGAAAAACTTAATTCAAACGGTGCATAAACCGAGCCTAAACGAAACAAGAATCATAAACAAAAGTTTGAGAACGTAACCATTGATTCACATCAAGATCCAATGCATAAACCCAATTCTCGACACCATGAATGTTGAATTAATCTCTTCCATATGATAGTACTCTGAAAACGATGAACGTGGGCAAAAGCCGTGCGCAAAACAGAGTTATAACGAAGCGGGAATCGCCAAAACAAGTTTGATGTTTGTTAATAGTTGCCAGACGTGAATTCTGCATAAAAACCCATCCCACATCGCCCATGAAACCAATATTTCTCCTCTTTAAACAAATATAAGTATCCTTGCTTGGTCCCTTATAGCTTTGCAACTCCTAGTTGAGTATAAACAAGTATAATAACATAATTTTGGTGGTTCTACAAGTTCAACATCCATTGGGATGTTGAACGTAGTAGTTTTTTTTTATGCTCTTGGCGAGGAGGTGTTGCGCTTCGAGATCGTCTCGTTTGTAAAGTTTTCTTTGAGGTAATTTTCTTTTTCATTTCTTCTTTTCATTATTCATTTATTTATTTTTTCTAGTCTAAGTAGTTGAGCTTAGGTTATTAGTTGTCGGCTTTAGGTTTGTTTAGGTTGCCTTGTTTAGGTCGCCTTTAGAGTTGGTGTAGTCTTGTAGAGGCTCGTTAAGCCAATGAGTCCGGCCTATGATGTCCGTTCATTTAGCTATGCCTAGCATAAATTATACCCATCCTTGTTGCATTCGTTTGACTAGGTTGAACCACGCTTGCATTTGGATCGTATACTTGATCCTTTGAGCTGCTGTCTAGCCACGAACGTTCAATCCTTAGGGCGTCTAGTTTGATACAACTGTTGATCTTGATTCTTCTTCATTATACTAGTTTCCTCGAGAACCATTAAGGTGAGTTTCTTCACACTCCCTTTTACATTTTTGTTTTCGGGATGTTACATATGTCTTATTCAAACTTTATTCAATCTATTATTCATTCAATCTATGATGCAAGCCTTAGACTAGTTAGCTTTATGTGTTAGAGGCTAGGCTTATACAATGTGTTGATTCTATGTGTGTTGCCAATTAAGCAATCTAGTACTTAGTAGCCTAAGATGGTTAGATACTATCTTCGCAAAGGCTTTTGCCTTTGTGTGAAAAAGGTGAAAAGTACACCTAGCAAACCAGTTGAATTATAACTGTTAATTTATAGTATGGCCATACATGAATTAACAGGTTGTAAGGATACTAGTTTGGACACAAGCAATTGTTATTCATTCATTAATTCATTCAATTTATTCAAATATGTATTCATGCTATGCTTATGATACATATCTAGTTAGGCTATAGTTTGCATCCTTTTTATACCTATTATTTAAACTTAGTGTGTGATCTCACCAACTATGCAAATAGTTGACAAACTCTATTTTACATGTGTAACAGGATAAGGAAGCATGATGAAGACATAAGATAGGCTTAGGGACCTAGTTTAAACAATGAAACAAATGTATAGACTTTTCAATTGTAATACTTTGATTCAAGTTATGTAATGTTTGTTTATTAATTAATGAATGTTGAATTTAATTTGTAATAATGATGCATCAAATATCGAAACGTTATAATAGCACCATGAGCTAATGAACAGTCGACATCGCACCCCGACGTATTCCGCCGTCGGTCAGGGTGTGACAGATAAATTCCACTCCAGTGCGACTGGCTAATCCCACATCGGTCAGTGGACTGGGAGATCTTGGTTCATAAGTGATAATCGTCTTACACCTATCGAGGCCTTTTGGACCGTTGGTCCAGACAAAACCGTGAGCTTCGGCAAAGCGGACAATATCGGGGTGTAAGGGGCCGGATGTCACAGATGGTATCAGAGCCACCCTGGTCACACTCGATCCGAGTGTGCTCAGCGGGGACGCTGAGGCCCTAAGGGTAGGGGTGTTCATTTTCGGATATCTGAAGTTTCGGATATTCGAAATCAGAAAAAAAAAATTTAAAAATATATATTTCGGATATCCAAATATCCGAAAATTATCCGGATATCCGAAAATTATCCGAAAAATATCCAGATATCCGAAAAATATCCGAAATATCCGAAAAATATCCGAAAAATATTCGGATATCCGAAAAAATATCCGAATATCTGAAAAAATATCCGAAATAAGAAACTATTTCGGATATCGGATTTCCAAACTATCCGAAAATTTTCAAAATAGGTATCCAAATCCGAATCCGAAATTTCGGATATCCGAACTTCCGGATATCCGATTTTTTTGGAAATTTCGGATTCGGATTTTCGGATATTTCGGATTCGGATACGGATTTTTTTGAACACCCCTACCTAAGGGGGGTGGAATTCTACTCCAGTGCGACTGGCTAATCCCACATCGGTCAGTGGACTGGGGAGATCTTGGTTCATAAGTGATAATCGCCTTACACCTATCGAGGCCTTTTGGACCGTTGGTCCAGACAAAACCGTGAGCTTCGGCAAAGCGGACAGTATCGGGGTGTAAGGGGCCGGATGTCACATTTCCCAGGTACGTGTTCTTGCCCCGATTTTGTTTTCTCCTTCTTCTTCTACACCTTGTTCACCTTCACACACGTCCATTTCACCTTTCTTGATCCCACCTGTTTTCTTTGACATGGCCGAGGAGATACCATCGCGTAGACGCACCGTTCACGATCGAGCTTGCGATGGATTCACCGGAGTTCGCAACCCGGTCACTCGTCCCGTTTTTGCCAATGATGCTACTTGGCAATTCCCTTCTTACATCATGACTGATATCACCAATTCCATTCAGTTTAGTGGTCTTGATGATGAGGATGCTCCCGGACATCTGTCCCGTTTTTCTAGGATCTGCAACACAAATAATCTACATGGTGTTTCTGAGGATACCATTTGCTTGCATCTTTTCCCATTCTCACTTGCTAGTCGTGCATCCACCTGGTTCGACAGCCTTCCTGAGAACTCCATCACCACGTGGGATGATATTCGAAAGAAATTTCTGGAGAAATATTTTCCACCTTCCAAAGCTGCTAGTCTGAGGGACCAAATCCATTCCTTTCATATGGAGCCCGATGAGTCTTACTCTGCAGCTTGGGAGCGTTTTCACACTTTGCTTAGCAAATGTCCACAGCATGGACTTTCTGAATGGGCACTTGTAGAGAAATTCTACAATGGATTGACACTTGAGAAGCAAATCATGTTCAATACAGCTGCAGGAGGGCATATCATGGAGATGAAGGATACAGATGAGTGTATTGACATGTTTGAGAGTTTTGCTAGAGCGTAGCAGCAGCAGAAGCCATCCGCTAGATCCTCCACCACTAAGGCTACCAATACCTCATCCGTTGCTCGAGGTGTTTATCAGGTCGCTCCTGACACTAGCCTTGCTGCTACCATAGAGTCTCTAGCGAGATACATGAAGGAACTAAAGACGCAGTTGAAGAAGTGTGAGATATGTAGAGGAGGACATGAGACTGCCAAGTGCCCCATTACTGATCAGGAGCAGTTAGATTCCATTAATTCTGGTTGGAACAAGCCTTTCACTTCCAACTTCAATTCCAATCCCAATCCTAATTCGAATCCTAACTCAAATTGGCGAAACTCAAACAACAACTGGCGTGGTAACAACTCCTATCAACCACGTTAGAATCAGGTAGTAAATGAGAATTCAGGAGCGGGTCCAAGCAGCAGTGGTGACCCAGAAATGAAGGACATGATCAAGCAGCAGATGCAGATGCTACAGCAGTTGATTGCAAAGGATCAGCACACATAGGTGAAGCTTCAGCAGCATGATACATTGCTGAGGAATCAACAATCAGCATTTCTGGACCTATAGCGATCGGTAGGTAATATTGCGAAGAGGTTGGATGAGAGGCAGGGTGGTTCCTTCTCGGGGAATACTGAGGCAAACTCGAAGGGTCATGTGAAAGTTGTGACGACCAGGAGTGGTTGAGGGGGTGAGAAGGAGGTGGAGAAGTCACCGGATGTCGATGTAGAGGAACCGGTTGACGAGGAGATAGAGATGGAGACTCCTGATAGGGTGCACCAAAGGCTAGGCTGTCACACCCCGAGCCGGCGGGAACGGATCGTCTTTCCCGTCTGGCGGAAGGTTCTCGGGGCGCGATATCGTGAGTGATAATCGTGATGATCAGATTGTTTACATAGCATCATCATTGAGAATAACTAAAACACAATATAGCATCAAACTAGGATTACAAAGTTAAATTACACATATCAATGTTTGATAATTTAACTAAGTAAACCTATCAAAAGAATCAATGTTTACTATCTTGTAACTGTGCAAGATATCAAAATAGATTCATAGCTTTCATCAAAAGATGTGCTTTTCCAAAATCTACTAAGTCCTTTAACTGGGCATCCTAGTATGCATTCCTGAGCCCTAGCTTACTTCTGTACGTCACCTGAGAAAGCATGTAAGAAAACAAAGTCAACACAATGGTTGGTGAGTTCATATAGTTTTAGTATTTGAAAAATAGTTTTGCAAACCTTTTCGGTAAAACCTTAACCTCATTAACATCACCTGTATCATCCAACTCGGTATGCTTATGTATAGGGTATACGAAAGGGTCGAGCCTACAACCCGCCCAGACGCCATCCCACCACATACTAAGCCACATAGGACATTGTTGTTAATGATAATTAAGCATTTTACCTACCATTCAATTCCATCATAGTTTTAAGCAATCCTGTTTAGAAGTTTAAGATATCTACCCAATAGCATTCACAAACCCTTTCGGTAACAACCTTAATCTCATTAACATCACATGTAATATCCAGATTGGTATGCTTATATATAGGGCATACTAAAGGGTCGCGCCTACAACCCGCCCAGACGCCATCCCACCACATACTAATCCACATATGACACTGTTTTAATGATAATTAAGTGTCTTACCTACCATTAAATCCCATCATAGCTTCAAGTGTTCTGATTATGAGTTTGAACACGCACAGAGTAGCATTTGAGTATTAAGTTTTGCTAGTTACCATTATGAACGGCTGAACACCCTAAGGAATTCAGCATCCATCCATAACGGAACTAAATAGGACTCGCGACATCGGTTTTTGATAGAGGAGTCTTCAAGATAACACATAGTCAACTAGAAGAGACCAAAATCATCCTAGTCACTCGTCACAACCATGAGTGAATCAAGAAGAACACTGAATGACTAGTAGGGCTTGACCACTGTCAAGACGCGGCGGCCAATCAGTCTGTCTTACATGATTCTGACAACGAAGAACACTGATGACTAGTAGGGCTTGACCAATGTCAAGACGCGATTGCCAACAGTCTGTCTTACGATGCCCGACAACGAAGAACACTGATGACTAGTAGGGCTTGACCAATGTCAAGACGCGATGGCCAACAGTCTGTCTTACGATGTCCGATAGCTTAAGCATACAAGTTTAGAGCATTCACATAGTTTTACTGATGACTAGTAGGGGTTGACACATAGGTCAACACGCGGCGGTCAATCAGCCTGTTGTCTGAGCATTCCATGTTTATCAAGCATTCAAGTGTTTCAAGTATTCCAAGCACATCGAGTATTCAAGAGTTTCAAGCATTCCAAGAATTTCGAGCATTCAAGTGTTCAAGTATTCCAAGCATATTAAGCGTACTAGTGTTTATAGCATTTCAACATAAAAGTCTTTATAGCCTTTTGAGCAAGTGAGTCTTTTTAAGTTTCAAGTTTACATGAGTATAGTTTTCAAGGCATTCCCAATTTTAGTTTTTGTCTTCCTTATGTATTTAAAAGCTTCGAGAGTTTTAAGCTGTAAGTGTAAGTAGCATTAGCCTTAAGATCGAGAGTATAAGATATTAACTTTTAAAATGTATAAAGTATTAGTATTTAGAATATGTGTATATAGTATTAGCTTTTAAAATGAGTGTATGAAGTATTAGCATTTAGCGTAAGTGTTCAAGCTTTAGCATCGAGCATGTAGTTTAAGCATATAGTTTATAGCATAAGCATCGAGCGTATAGTTTAAGCATAGAGTTTATAGCATGAGCATCAAGCATCTAGTTTAAGATTCAAGTTTATAGTGTAAGCATCAAGCATCTAGTTTAAGTCTTAGTCTTTAGCTTCCCAAATAAGAGTTTTCAAGTGTAAGCATTTGTATAAGCATCATGAATAAGTGTAAAAACATTTTATAAACATTTCAATAATTATTTAAAATGTATAACATGCTTCTCATTCCCGAGGTAAAAACAAATATGTTTGAAAAGGGACAAATGAACTCACCTTGTGTTTGTAGTGGTTGACTAAATATAATAAGAATGTGCGCGCTCGTTGTTGTATTTGTTGTTGTATTCACGCTCTTGTATTGGTTTCATGTCATTGTATCTTATAAGTATATGTTGTAATGATTTGTGTGCGTATAAGTGTTAGTGTTAGCCCAAAAGTTGGCTAACACTGTGAGTCTCGATCTTTATTCGGCCCGATTTAGCCTACAAGAGGTATTACTAGTATTTATTCAATTAGGTAAGCTAATATACTCTGTTCTCTTCCCCATGTTGCCTTCTATGTAAATCATATCAAAATGTGTAGTCTTGAACACTACTTTAGTTAATAAGTATTCACTTGAGTTTAAAGTTAATAAAACTTTATGATCCAATTCCATTAGCCACCTTTGTAGTAAAATGGTGATTCTTACATGCATATTATTCCTTGTTTATAGTCCTAAGATATTATGTGATCCGTTAAATCATGTGAACCGAATAAATTTTATGGGCTTATTATAATTAGAGTGTTGGGCCGTGTAATTGTGTGGGCCATGTAATAGATTGGACCAAAAGTCAAGGGTTTGGGCCCATGGATTGGGCCTTGGGTTGGATCCATCATACGGCTAGTATATGGTATTATTGGGCCTAGCACAAGGATGAACCGAGAATGATTCCAGCGAACCTTCAGCTTAATGGTGACTAGTCTCGGCCAAGGTGCAGCCTCACGAACCTTAAGGTTCGTCTCTAATGGTTCGTCACCCTAGTTACCCATTGGTTCGGCTGGAATGTTTGGCTCAACATGAGAGGTTCGTGATAGAGAGAAGGTTCGGCCATATTTTTAAAACCAGTAGGGTTCGGCTAGGAAGGGTTGCATGCAAGGTTCGCCTCCCATGGATTTGTGGTAACAGGTTCGCAACTCCCTCCAGGGTTCGGCAAAGGAAGGTTCGGCTAGGGTGTCAAGGTTCGCTGAGTTGGTGATAGGTTCGCCCATGTTACATGCAAGATTCGCTGAATTTGGAGGTTCGTGGCTCCCTCCTGCCTTTGTCACCACAAAAGGTTCGGCCACCTGGGACCAAAGGTTCGGTGAGTGATAGCAGCAAAAAGGCTCGGCCACCTGGGGTTTCCACGAACCTGTGCGTTCGTTTCATCAACTACACCGGTGTAACATCAAGTATCAGATCGTCCGGCAAGTCCGTACGGTACGTGTACTTTCTATAGTAACTATGTGTACTTATACGATTGTAAACAGTACTTGTATTAACAGGATCCTAAATACAAGAAATCGTTGTACGTATTTTCGTATAAACTTAAATACATTAAGTACAACGTACATTTGAAACATTAGTTGCGGTTATTAAGTGAAAACATAATTACAGTTAACACAACAAATCATGAGAAATAACGATACTCAAACAATATTCAAAAACATATCGGTTGCGATCTGATGTCCACAAATGTCAGGAATCAGATGACCGACAAGTCAGTAGAAGAACAATGTGAAAACATGATGTTTAGTTGTGTCCGACAGTGAGGAAACACAATTCAAACATAATTACAATGTTATTTCGGAATAACGAACTGACAGTGTGTTTGCGTGGGTGACGATTCACACAAACATATCTGTGAGTTTAGAGTTCTGAAATAATGACTGAAAAGTAGAAAACAAAAGTCAGAAAGCAAAACCATCATCGTATTCGTTCGAATGACGATTCGAACGAATTACGCGCGAAGGTGACGCGATCTGACGAAACGAAAACGAAAACACGACACGAACGAAAGTAATTTTATAAAATAAAATAAATAACATTTTACAATTTTGAAACTCATCAAAATAATTAAATTAAACTCTTTTATCTATAACATTTAAAATACGCGTAATTTTCCGGAAACGTGACGAAAACGCGAACCGAGCAACGAAAACAAACCCGAACTCACTCGGGGTATAAATACTCTTAATGAGTCCAAATAACCCATTTCTACTCTTTCTTCCCCACTTGAAAACCCTAATCCCGGTTTTACTCCTCCACCTCCATCTTTGAACTTCACAAGCTCATAACTTCCTCATTCCTCCACGAAATCGAGTGATTCTTTCGCCCACGCGTAGCCCTCGACATCCTCTACACGAAAGTACAACAAATCTAAGTCAAAACCCACTGAAAATCCAGGTAAATGGCTGTGAAAGCTTCGAAAATTAGGGTTTTTAAAGCTTTAGTCGACCACCCTCTCTAAATCGGCTTTAATCCTTCTACCTTGCATCTTACACCTTCGAGAGCCTGGTAGGACATAACACCATCACCGAAAACCCTTCCTGGCCTTCATATCACCTGGGCCACGGCCGAAGCAAGCCACCAGCAGGCCGAATGGCACAAGGCCGAAAGGCCTAGGTCGAATGGCTCTTCCTCCCTCATTCGCCACCTTATTCGCCACAACCCATTCGACCCTGCTATTCGTGGAGCCTCCACATTCGACCAGAGGTCATTCGGGGAATACCTCATTCGACCATCATCAACTGGGAAACCACATTCGGCCGAAGATAACTCCCATTCGATTGGTACCATTCGGAGCTAACTCATTCGACCATCAAGGCCTTTATTCGGCAGCCATGTTGTTCAGCACCACCCTCATTTTGTCGACATACCCCATGCACCCTAACAAGACTAATGTGGCCAAAGAACCAGTTAGTAATTTACTCCGGCCCAATAAACTGCCTTGGCCCATTTGTTTTACATCTAGGTCCAAGGTTACCTTAAGGGCCTCACTACTACAGCACAGACAAATTAATTGGGCCACATAACCTTCAGGCCCAGCAATATATTATTTTGGCCACAATCAGTTCAAAGATCTTGTTGACTAATAACCGGTTAGGCCTAGTGAATGACTTGGCCATATGGTTAATCAATGGGCCCAACTGTAATTAACAAGGCCCAACAGAAACCAGCTGGCCCAACAATCCACCTTCTTAGCCCACTTCAGTTTAAGGCAAACCCTACTTGATTAGGCCATTTAATTAGCCACAAGTTCTTCTGAACCAATTAACCTTATTATAGCCCAATAACCCCACACAGGCCCAACAACCATTACTTTTGGCCCACATTTGATTTCAGCCCAAATGAACCAGGCCCAGTGGGGCCCAAGGTCTAACCTACTTCGAGCCTTGATGGAATCCAGGGGGCCCAGCAAATTCAGCCCGAGGCCCACAGAAAATGGACCCAAGTCCTACTTTTAAGGCCCTTGTCCTAATCTTGGAGCCACTTTGCAATTGGCTTGGCCAACAGCCTACTTCTGGCCCAATTATGGTTCCTGCAGCCCATTCTAACTATAGGCCCAACAATTCTTGCCTGGGCCCACCTCTGGCCCAACAATTCTCCTCGTGGCTCAAGAGAGGCCCATAAGGACACTTAAATTCTAGGCCTTGTAACATTTGGCCGGGCCCTTGTATTCCAATAGCCCATATCATTGGCCCACACATTCCAATAGGCCTTACAACTCTCAAATGTTCAATGTTATTCCAAGGCCCATAGAATTGGGCCCAAGGGCCAACTTGTTACATAAAGGCCCAACAAGTAACTTGGTCACATTGTTCGGTCCATATTTCATGTTAGGCCCACATGGGTTTAATACATTTCATAAGATCAAAACAAGATATGTCAAAAGAATGTTTGCTTAATTAATTCATAATTATGCAATAAATGTTCAAAACGTACAAGATCAACAAAGACGAGTTGGAAAATAAGCACTATGTCTCTTATCAAAGCAAATGGCTTACAACTAATGACAAGATGATAACTTATAATGTCATTGACTTGAATCAAACATATGGGACCGAACAGGGATCATGACCAAGTCTTACGCGTATTAGCCAACTTTAGGGCTAACACCTACATCTACACACACAAAACCCTACAAACTTATACTTACAAGTCTTAACAACGTGAAATCAATACAGGAACGTGAAAACAAACTCAATTACAATACAGAGCACGTGCATTCTTTCGTTTAAGCTAAGTCAACCCAACAACTACAAGGTGAGTTCATTGCCCCTTTTCTAACATTTTGTTTTAAAGCGCGGGGCTGAGAAGCATGCGTAAACTGTTTTATGTAAATTGTTTACTTGAATGCTTTTATATGTTTACATGTATAACTGTTATCTTAGACTCCTGTTTAGGTAACTGTTATGAATCAAAGAACTATTTTCAAAGAACTAAAGACCTCAAACAAAGAACTATTTTCAAAGAACTAACGGTCTATTCTCAAAGAACTAACGATCTATTTTCAAAGAACTATTTCAAGGGTGTGTTGTCAAAGAACTAACGATCTATTTCAAAGAACTAAGTACAAAGAACTATTTTAAGGGAAAATCTGGGAAATGCTCAAAGATAACATGTGCCAAAGAACTAAAGAACTATGGACGGTCTAAAGAACTATGAAAGCCTATATATCAAAAGATGTCCTAGCTAGATTGATTGATTATAGGTCACATGTTTGATGAGGTTTACAGATCTCCTTTACTACTAAGTACCTTGATTGACAGACTAGTCTACTCGAGTTGACCAAAGGCCCCAATCATTAGGACTTAGATTTTATTAAATGTTTATTTATTTATTTACTTAAACATTTATAACTGTTTATACAAATTACCGTGGTTAATCATGTCGCGTAATGAACTTGTGAAATCAACATGGATTTCAATTGATTGTAAACACAGGGACAAAAACAGAAGAACTTATGGAATGGTGTTAAGGGTAAAAATGCTTAATTATCATTAACAGCAGTGTCATATGCATATTAGTATGTGGTGGGATGTTGGCTAGGGCTTGTCCCTTACATATGCCCTATATATAAGCATACCGATGTGGATATTACATGTGGTGTTAATGAGTTTAGGGTTTTTATCAAAGGAGACTTTCAAATCATTTTCAAATTTCAAACTATATGAACTCACCAACCGTGTGTTGACTTGATCTTTTTGCATGACTTCTCAGGTGACGAACAGGTCAATTAGGAAGTCATTACTTCTGGGCTAGGACTTCAATTAGAAGGCTTAGTATTTTGGACCTGCATATTTTTGAAGACATCATTACACATACCATTTTGTATATCTTGTGTAAATACAAGATAGAAACTTATGATGTTAATAGTAGATTTACATTGTTAAATTATAAACAATACTGATATAATTTAACTTTGTAATTCTATCATATTTAGCATTTCTCAATTATGTATCATGTGCCATATAACAATCTGATCAAATCCGATTATCACTCACGATATCGCGCCCCGAGAACCTTCCGCCCGACGGGACAACCGATCCTATCCCGCCGGCTCGGGGTGTGACAACCGGGCTCAAGGCTGTTGCAACCTGTTTTTCCTGGCTACTAGCACGTGTCGAAAGATTCTTAAGAGCGTAAATGATATGTGGGTGGGTCTAGGACCGGTTAGGGTAACATGTAACAAAAACATAGGGAAAAACCCTAGTAGGGGTTGACACATAGGTCAACACGCGGCGGTCAATCAGCCTGTTGTCTGAGCATTCCGAGTATATCAAGCATTCAAGTGTTTCAAGTATTTCAAGCACATCGAGCATTCAAGTGTTTCAAGTACTTCAAGCACATCAAGCATTCAAATGTTTCAGGTATTTCAAGCACATCGAGCATTCAAGTGTTTCAGGTATTTCAAGCATATCAGTCTTTATAGCCTCTTTAGCAAGTGAGTCTTTTGGGGTTTAAGTTTTCAAGCTTACATAAGTATAGTTTTCAAAAGTATTCCTAGTTTTAATATTTGTCTTTCTTATGCAATTAAAAGTTTCGAGAGTTTTAAGCAAACAAGTATAAGTGTAAACAGCACTAGCATTAAGATTACGAGTATAAGATTTTAACTTTTAAAATAAGTGTATGAAGTATTAGAAATTAGAGTAAGTGTATACAGTATTAGCCTTCAGAACGAGTGTATCAAGTATTAGCATTTAGCGTGAGTGTTCAAAGCCTTAGCATCGAACATTTAGTTTAAGCATAGAGTTTATAGCAAAATCATCTAGCATATAGTTTAAGCATAGAGTTTATAGTATAAGCGTCGAGCATACAGTTTAAGCATAAAGTTTATAGCATAAGCTTCGAGCATATAGATTAAGCATAAAGTTTATAGCATTAGCATTAAGTTTAATTCTTAGTCTCTAGCTCCCAGAATGGGAGTTACAAGTTTAAGCATTAGTATCAGCATCATGAATAAGTGTAAAAACATTTAATAAACATTTCAATAATTGTTTAAAATGTATAACATGCTTCTCAGTCCCGAGGTAAAAACAAATATGTTTGAAAAGGGACAATGAACTTACCTTGTGTTTGAAGTGGTTGACTAAGTATAATAAGAATGCACACGCTCGTTGTTGTGTTTGTCGTGGTATTCACGATCCTGTATTGATTTCATATTGTTTGCAACTTATAAGTATGAGATGTAGTGATTTGTGTGTGTGTAGGTGTTAGCCCTAAAGTTGGCTAACACTTGTGAGTCTCGGTCATTCTTTGGCCCTGGTTCTATTATTATAGGTCATCATTATTACGTGTCTTAGTGTTGTGTTTTTTACTTCAACCCATTCTTGAACCCTTAACACTTCGTCATTTTGCTAATTAATGATTCTGGTATGCCATTTAACAATCAACTCAAAATAGCTTAGGTTTATGGTTTCAGTCCCACCTGTTGTTCTTGTTATATTCAAAGCCATTATTACCTAGTGAGTACATAATTAGGGAATAACCCTTGTAATCCTTACTGTATTGAAATCGTGAAATGTATTAAACTCCAAACTTATCACCTTTGTAGTAAAACTTAATCAAGACCCATGCATTATTATCCTTTGTATTTAAGTTTCATGTATCGATTCCAACCAAACCATATGCGCCAAAGGGTAGATGGGCCGAAAGAGGCACATGGCCCGTGTGGGTGTGTATGTGGGCCACTTAAGTTGGGCATGGGCCGGGATAGTGAATTGGGCCAACTAAGTGATCGAGGTCCAACAGTATATGTATGGGCCAACTGTGGGCCTCAACTGATTGGGTTTGGGCCAAATGAAGTGCCACTAGACTAGTTCACCCTAGGTTGCATCCCATTTCCCCCTTTTTCCAGCGAACCTCCTTGCCACTCTCATAGGTTCGGTCGTAACAGGTTGGGCAAACCTCTAGGGTTCGGTCTGCACAAGGGTTCATGGCTTCCCAACAGTCCCTGAGGTTCGTCCATATAAAAGCTTCAGCCATGGTCAAGAGGTTCGCACCTCCTATGGTTCGGCTGTTGAGGCTCGGCTGTGAAAGAAGGTTCGCCCACAGGTGGTTTAACCATGCAGGTTCGCCATGCGAAAGGTTCGTGAAGGATGGTTCGGCCATGATGAGTGTAGGTTCGGCGAAGGTGACGACCAACCGGAGTTTCAGTGCATCGAAGGTTCGTGGCAAACAAAAAGGTTCGGCCCTCAGCTGGCCTTTCACGAACCCTGTATCTCCCGTTACCATCAAGTTCTGATCGATGGTAAAGTTGTTTCCATGATGTGGTGATGCGAAGATCGGCTCTCAGATGTGTAGGGTGTGTGTGTATAAGGGTTTTACACAACTTAAGTGGGTGGGTCGAACAAAAGAAAGGAAAACCCTACTTTTTGTGATGTTCTTAGCTTCATACCTCGAAAATGGCTGGACAAACGTTCCGATCGGTTGTACTTCTAGGTAGAGGAGATCAAGATCTTCGTGTGGACACCAAAAACACGCGATTTCACCAAGAATTGGAGGAGTTATGATGATTTGAAGTCTTGAACTTCTAGAGAGAGAGAGAACGGTTTTGATGGCTAGAAAGAGAGATGAGATGAAATAAATGAAGAAGATGGTTTCATTTAGGGTTTATATACCCCGTGGGTGTTCGGGTTCGTTTCGGTTGCTCGGTTCGCGTCCTCGTTGCATTTTCCGAAACGTAACGCGTATATTACGTATAATCAAACACAAGAAGTTATTTTTTAATACTTTTGATGAGTTTCAAAATTGTAAAACGTAAAATATTTTATTTTCTTAATTTTATTATCGTTTGTGTCGTTTTCGTTTCGTCAGAACGCGTCACCTTCGCGCGTATTCGTTCGAATCGTCACCCGAACGAACACGACGATGGGTTTGCTTTCTGATTCTTGTTTTCTACTTTTCAGTCATCATTTCAGAATGTCAAACTTTCAGATTTATTCGTACATATCTTCACCTATACGAATAATTCGTCGATTTAGCATTCTGTAACGACAATAGTTATGGTTTTGTTTTGTTTAACATCGCATACGTTTACCCATAATAGCATTAAATCAAGCATCCGTGTGTCAGTTCAGTGTTGTCTGATGTGTTTCTGATTGTTAAACCGTGAGGTTTAAATCAGATTTCAGAACAACTGCATAATAGTTTAGTGTCAAGCATCACAATGTTAATAGCATATAAGTGTTTCACATAGTTCGTACCTGAGTTACTGCGCAAGTTACAGTACCGGTCACCATTCCGGTAACGTTTCCGGCATAGATGTTACATAGGCCCAGAAAGTACAGCACCAGTAGGAGAGTCTTTAGTTGAGAGAAAGGGAGTTGAGGCAGAGAAGAAGAAGATGGAAGAGAAGAGGAATCCCGAGGTTGATATAAGCAGGCTTCCATATCCAGCACGTGCATTGCAGCAGAAGTATGCACATGAATATGGACATTTCTTAGAGATGTTTAAGCAGCTTAAGATCGACCTCCCTTTTGTAGAAGCACTCCAACATATGCCAAAATATGCTAAATTCTTGAAAGATCTTCTGTCTAACAAGAAGAAGCTGGAGTCACTTTCTACAGTTACATTAGGAGCTTGATGTTCTACATTGGTCCTAAACAAAGTGCCCGAGAAGCTTGGCGATCCAGGGATTTTCACTATCCCTTGTTTATTTGACAGTTCTTCTGTGAACCACGCGTTGGCTGACTTGGGTGCTAGCATTAATTTGATGCCATACTCGACTTATCAGAAGCTAGATCTTGGAGACCCATCGCCGACGCGCATGAGCATCACTTTGGCCGATCGATCGGTGAAGTATCCACGGGGAATTGTGGAGAATGTTTTGGTGAAGGTTGATAAGTTTGTATTCCCCTCGGATTTTGTCATTCTAGACATGGAGGCCGATGACAGGGTCCCGCTCATTATGGGGCGTCCTTTCCTACGCACTGCTAAGGCAATGATAGATGTGTTTGAAGGTAAGATTACATTGCGCATGGGTGAGGAGAATGTTACATTTGATGTGAGGAAGTCGATGAAGCATTCGAGTGGCCAGGATGATTTTGTGTATTTTCTTGATTCTTTCATTCCTTACATAGATCGTTGTCTAGATTACATTTCTGGATCTGATTTATTGAAAGATCAAGACCTGGGTGAGGAGAACCAGGCTGTTGAGATTGATGCTTCTTCTAAGCACATTCTGAGCAGTCTGGGTAGTAAGCCTCCTGAGTACCCGACTGCTTTTGAGGTTTTTGAGAGCACAGATCCGGTTGAGAAACCATCTGTTGAGGCACCACCATCCCTAGAGCTTAAGGAGTTGCCATCTCACTTGGAGTATGCATTTCTGGATGGTTCAATGAAAGGCAATGGGAAATGATCTTTCCTGGTAGCATCATTCAGTCTTCTGTAATCGATGCATACTCTCAAACCAGTGACTATCCTAGATGGAATCAACTCCTTCTTCTCATTCACAATGACAGTCATGCCTCCCTTCTTGGGAACAACCTGTACCGGACTGACCCAAGCAGAATCTGAAATGGGATAGATCAATCCGGCATCTAAGAGCATAAGAACCTCCTCCTTTACAACTTCAGACATGTTAGGATTAAGCCGTCGATGTGGTTGGACCACCGGCTTGTAATCCTCCTCCATCAGAATGCGATGCGTACAAAACGAAGGTTGTACGCCCTTTATATCCATCAACTTTTACGCAATCGCTTGCTTATTTGCCTTAAGCACATCAATCAATCTAGACTTCTCCTCCTCCGTCAACGAAATCAGATGTTGGAGCGGTTGTCAGGACAACAGTTTTACTGTTTTCTTGATGGTTTCTCAGGTTATTTCCAGATCCCTATAGCACCAGAGGATCAAGAGAAAAAACCACGTTTACATGCCCATACGGTACCTTTGCGTATCGCCGTATGCCGTTTGGGTTATGTAATGCTCCAGCCACATTTCAGAGATGCATGGTGGCTATTTTACAGGACATGATCGAGACTTCCATGGAAGTTTTCATGGATGATTTTTCAATGTTTGGGAGTTCTTTTGATCATTGTTTGAAGAATTTGGATAAGATGTTTGCTAGATGTGTGCAAACTAATTTGATGCTGAACTGGGAGAAGTACCATTTCATGGTGACCGAGGGTATTGTGCTAGGGCACAAGATTTCATGAGATGGCATTGAGGTAGATAGAGCTAAGATCGAGACGATCAGTAAACTCCCACCACCGATGAATGTGAGAGCGGTTCGTAGTTTTCTTGGTCATGCGGGGTTTTATAGGCGTTTCATTAAGGACTTTTCGAAGATTACCCGACCGATGACCCGAATTTTGGAGAAAGATGCGGTGTTTGAGTTTAGTGAGGAGTGCATGAGAGATTTTAAGTTTCTCAAGGAGAAGTTGGTGAGTTCTCCTATTCTGATAGCCCCCGATTGGAGCCTTCCTTTCGAGTTGATGTGCGATGCTAGTGATTTTGCAGTAGGGGCTGTGCTTGGAGTAACATCAGTGCCGGAACCGTACCGGAACAGTGATCTCAAACAGTAACATGAACAGTAATCAGGTACAAACTATATGCATTTCAGTGTATGTCATGTTTATATCATATATCATTATCATTTCGTGTTATCAAAGTGCAAAATTCAAAATCAATGCAGAAACAAAACTCAGAAAACATGGTTCATCAGTCAGATAATTATCTGGCAACACAGAACCATCATGTGATTATTTGTTAGGATTTTATTATGTATAAACATACGTGAGGCTTTACAGAACAAAACAACACGGATGTCGTTACGTGAATGCTAAATTGACGGATTATTCGTATAGGTGACGATCAGTACGAATAAATCTGAAAGTTTAATGTTCTGAATGATATCTGATGATTAGAAAACAATATTGAAAAGTATAGTTATCGTCGTGTTCGTACGGGTGACGATTCGAACGAATACACGCGAAGACTGTACGATTCGATTTTAAACAATTAATTAAATATTTCTGAAAATTTTAAATAAACGAAAGATACTTAGTTAATTTACTAGGAATAACCACCTAAAATAATTTTATAAATCTTATTTTAAAATCGGACCGTTTCGTTACTAAAACTACGAAGAACCGACATTTTACGCGAAACCGAACGAGAGCGAACTTACCAGGTATTCTCTAAATCATTAATGAAGCATTTATGTCCACACCCACCACAAACAACCCATTTTCATTCAAGATTTTCGTCCCTTTCTCTCGCTAGAAAATTTCTCCACCTCTCTCTAAGATTTCTCATCCAAATCTCCACCATTTCAAGCATTCTTAGTGTCAAAACGATCCCCACACCGCGTAGATCAAGAAAGTACAGAAGATCTAAGCTTTCATCCATTAAATTCGAGGTAAATCTATGGTTTTATGCTCGGTTTTACTTCTAAACATTTCACATGTGCACGGTTGCAAGTTTAAACGATTGTAGGGTTATTTCCTGGTTAAATGCGATAGTATAAGTATAAGGGAAGCCATGGACAACCTTGTAACCCTTGGAACAGGATGATGATGATGGTGCGTAGCCAAGAACCTCAGGTTCGTGGGAATGGAACTGGTTGAGTTGCAGGGTTCGTGAAGGTAGCTTGTGTTGGTCGAACCTCATGAGAGCCGAATCTTGTGTTGGTCGAGATTTTTGCCCAACGAACCCTAACAGCAGCCGAACCTTTTTCCCTATGTGAACCTGATGTCACTAACATGGTGCATGGAGCTGAACCTTGGCCATAACAACCCTAGGAAGGGCGAACCTTGATAGAGCCGGACCTGGGCATAGCTTGGCCGAACCTTACAACAACCGAACCCTACTTGGCAGATCCGTGACAACCGAACCATTTCTCTGACCGAACCTACGTTTTATTGGCCGAACCTTCTAAGAAGACCGAACCTAGGGTTTCCCTTAGCCGAACCCTTGGGGGAAGACGAACCCTGCATGGCCGAACCATGACCATGCAAACCCTAGGAGTCATGAACCATCAAGGGCCGAACCGCCTGCATGAAATGGCCGAACCTCCTACATGAGGTGGCCGAACCTGGAGGCTGACAAAACAAGAGCTTTAGTCGAACCTTAGGCCCTTAATCTCGTGGGATAACAGCGAACCTAGAACCTTTTGATCTAGCCGAACCAACATGTATTCCTTAGGCCAAATACCAATAGAGGTTATAGGAAACGTGGGCATGGGGACCGTATATATATATATATATATATATATATATATATGTGTGTGTGTGTGTGTGTGTGTGTGTGTGATTGCGAGGGAATAACATGGAATATTCATTTCATGCAAACCAACTCTTGAGAAAATTATTATGATATTAGGTGGATCAAAACAAAAGTTTAGAGGGTGAAGTGTTAATTTGATTATTAACACTCAAACTTTAGGCGAAGCCATAGCACGGATAACTAAACTGGAGGATTTAAATTGAATCATTTATTTTGAGTTATTCAAAGATTACAATTGAAAATCATTGAGCTATCAAGGACTAACAATGGGCCGAGTTGGGCCCACTGGGCTTAACCTAAGCCATCATATGTTACATGTTAATTTAATTAAAGTTAATGATGTTTTAATAAAAGAAAATGAATTGTAAGCGTGTTTTAAATCTAATTAAATGACTTTCTAAATTATTGGTTAAACTAAAGTAAGTTAAATTAAAAACATATTAATTAAGACGTGATAAGATTAACTGTGGGATACGGGTTATGATTGGGTATCTAAGTTAGACTAGAAGTTGAAACCTTAGAAGTTCGTTAGTCATGTAGGACACTTAGTTGCACACCGAGACCAAGACCCTAGATACGACAGTTATTACATATACTTATCGTATTCGAATTCTCTTAAAACAACTCAGGAACTGAAGAAACCTAGTCTACAACAACGAGCGCGCATTTTGTGATAAATCATTTGCACAGCAACACATGTGAGTTCATTGCCCCTTTTCTAAACATTTTATTTTCAAACACGGGGCTGAGAAGTATGCGTAAACTGTTTTATTTAAATTGTTTTATGTATATGCTTATAATTATTATTGCTTATTATATATGTTGTTGATACTCCTAGACTCCTGTCTAGGTAATTGCTATGCTGAATTAACTAACAAGTTAATTAAATTACTCTTATGAGTAATACCTTAATTCTAAAACTCTAAACAATTAGTCCATCAAGCTCAAATCCAAGAATCTAAATTTAAAGTGGAATCAAAAGAACTAAAGCATAAGATCAAATTCAATGGAATCTAATCCAATGTGTGATCAGTAAACTAAGGATCCTAATCAAAAATCTATAATCAAGAATCTATAATCCTTGTGGAATCATGGAAATCAAAAGATCAGAATCAAGAGAATCAAGTGAATCATGGGAATCATAACCGTGTGTGAATCATGGAAATAATGAAATCATTAAAATCTAATGAAATCATTAATGCTTAAAATAAGGTGGATGTCAGTTGTATAGAAATCAAGACCACGTGTAACACACGGAAAGTCCCTGCATAAATAGTAGACTCTTGTAGTCAAGCTATATGGGCAATAACGGAAACTATTAAACAAATCAAAATCAGGAGAATCAAAGAAGATCAAGAATCAAAGGATATCCTTAAAGTCCCAGCATGTACAGTAGACCAATGGGTCAAGCTGATATGGGCATCATTAAAGTCCTGACACATACAGGTAGACTCCTTGTGGGTCATGCCTGATATGGGCCACGTGTGAGAGGGTACAACTTGGACAACCACCAACAACTAAGTCTAATTGATTGAGTCAAATAATGCCCAATCATTATGTCTTAGTTGTATTTTAAATGTTTAGTTATTAATTTAATTACTCATTTAATATTATATTTCTACAAGTGTTTTGGGTAATCATGTAAGCATGGTGAACTCAGGAAATCAGAGGTATTTCAAATTGTGAAAATCAAATTCTAAAAGGGAAGTGGGTGGTAGGCAAGACGCTTAATTATCATTAACAACAATGTCCTATGTGACTTAGTATGTGGTGGGATGGCGTCTGGGCGGGTTATAGGCTCGACCCTTTCGTATGCCCTATATATAAGCATACCGAGTTGGATGATACAGGTGATGTTAATAAGGTTGAGGTTGTTATCGAAGAGATTGGTAAAAGCTAATGTATTCATGTTTTTAAACTTCTAAATGAAATGTTTGAAACTAGAATGGGAATGAAACTGGAAGATAGGTAAGACACTTAATTATCATTAACAACAATGTCCTATGTGACTTAGTATGTGGTGGGATGGCGTCTGGGCGGGTTGTAGGCTCGACCCTTTCGTATGCCCTATATATAAGCATACCGAGTTGGATGATACATGTGATGTTAATGAGGTTAAGGTTGTTACCTAAAGGAGTTTGCAAAAGCTATTTTTCAAATACTAAACTATTTTAACTCACCAACCATTGTGTTGACTTTGTTTTATTTCATGTTTTCTCAGGTGATGTACAGGATTAAGCTAAGGTTTCAGGAATGCATGCTAGGATGCCAGTTAGAGGACTTAGTAGTTTTGGGAAGCACATGTTTTGTTGGCTATTGTGAATCACTTTTGATATCTTGTACGATTACAAGATAGTAAATGCATGATTCATTTGTTAGATTTACCTAGTTAAATTATCATATGTTGACAATTGTAATTTAACTCTGTAAATTCTAGTTTAATGTCATTGTGCTTTAGTTATTCTTAACATTGATGATATGTAAACAATCTGATCATCACGATTATCACCCACGATATCGCGCCCCGAGAACCTTCTGCCCGACGGGAAAGTCGATCCAGCCCGCCGGCTCGGGGTGTGACACTTGGTCAGCCGAAAGATAAGCACTTTCATCCGATTTACTATGCAAGTAAGACCTTAGATGATGCTCAAGAGAATTACACAACTACGGAGAAGGAGATGTTAGCGGTCGTGTATGCGTTCGATAAATTTAGGTCTTATCTTGTTCTTTCCAAGACCATTGTTTACACCAATCATGCGGCCTTGCGATACTTGTTCACGAAAAAGGACGCAAAACCTCGTTTGATTAGCTGGATTCTCCTCTTTTCTAAGTTTGACATAGAGATTAAGGATAAGAAAGGAGCTGAGAATGTTGCAGCCGACCATTTGTCGCGGCTTGAGGATCCTGCTCGGGAGAAGATGAATGAGGAGATGATTGGAGATACATTCCCACATGAGACTTTGATTTCTTTAGACACAGAGATAATGGGTTTGGTGAGTGCAGGTGAACAGGGATTACCATGGTTCTCAGACATTGCAAATTACTTGTCTGAAGGTTACATGTTGAAGGGTCTGACTTCACAGCAGCGAAAGAGGTTCTTTACTGAAGCAAACCATTATATATGGGATGCTCCATATTTGTTTCGCGAGGGTGCAGACGGGATTTTGAGGACAAGTGTGAGTCGAGAGGAAGAATTGGACATCCTAAGACATTGTCATGAGGGATTGACTGGAGGACACCATGGGCCATCGTACACTGCGAAGAAGGTGTTTGATTGTGGATTTTATTGGCCGACAGTGTTTAAGGATGCACATGAGTTTGTGAGGAGTTGTGATGCGTGTCAGAGGACTAGAAATATCTCACGTAGGAATGAGATGCCCCAGAACCCCATCCAAGGGGTTGAGGTCTTTGATATTTGGGGTATTCACTTCATGGGACCATTCCCTTCATCCCGAGGGAATCGGTACATCCTTGTGGCTATTGATTACGTTTCAAAGTTGGTAGAGGCTCAAGCTTTATCCACAAATGATGCACGAGGGGTTGTGGGATTTTTGAAGAGGTTGTTTTGTAGGTTTGGAACCCCTAAGGCACTGATAAGTGATAGAGGCACACATTTCTGTAATGCACAGTTGGAGAAGGTGTTGGCACGATACGGGGTGACCCATCGAGTGTCGACAGCCTATCATCCACAGACTAGTGGCCAGGTTGAGAATGCAAATAGGGGTGTGAAGAGGATTCTTGAGAAGACGATAGGGAGAAATCGCAAGGATTGGGCAGATAAGCTAGATGAGGTGTTGTGGGCGTTTAGGACAGCTTTTAAGAATCCAACTGGGACCACGCCTTTTCGGATGGTTTATGGTAAAGCGTGTCATCTGCCGGTGGAGTTAGAGCATAAGGCGTTTTGGGCGTTGAAGGGTGTGAATCTTGATTTGCCGAGTGCTGTGAAGAATCGGTTTCTACAGTTGCATGAGTTAGAGGAGTTGCATGATGAGGCGTACGCACGATCGTGGAGTTATAAAGAGCGTACGATGGTGTTGCATGATCGTAAGTTGAGAGGAGTGAAGGAGTTTAGAAAGGGTGATCAGGTGCTAGTTTATGATTCAAGGCTCAGGTTATTCCCAGGTAAGTTGAAATCCAAATGGAAAGGACCGTTTGTTGTGCATGAAGTCTTTCCACACGGAGCAGTTGAGCATGAATCAGAAGGTCGGACATGGAAGGTTAACGGTCATCGTTTGAAGCTATACATCGGAGGACCGATTGATACTGAGAAGGAGGTAGCACTCCTTGAGTTGCGTAGATGAGGATAGCTAGGTCTGATTTGTAGAGTTTGTAAGATATGTTGCATGATTTCTTGTTATTTTTCGTATTTTTCAGTTTATTTATAGATTAGCGTGTTTTTCGTGTTTTTGTTTGTGTTTTAAGTGTTGTAGAGTTTCACGAGGCTTAAACGATAGGACTATTTCAGGTTTAAGTGTGGGTATTCGGTACGATTGATATTCCATACAGTCATTCCCACATCTTAAACCCGAACCTTTAGTTGCATCAAAACCCGATTAGGATTAGATTTTGAATTCTAGGTAATTAATTTTAAGTTTTGTAGTTTAATTAGTTTAAACTTTTGTTAATTTAAGTAGATTTTTAAGTTTTTGTTATTTAGACTAACTTTAACTAGGTTAAAAAAAATACAAAATTTAAAAACACCAAAACTCGTCGCGGTACGCGGTAAATGAACCAGATTACCACCGCGGTACGCGATGGATTTCGGGGAAGAAAAAAAATAATAAAAAGGGTTTTACTTCCTTCGCGTACCACCACACCCCACCTACCACAACCACATCACCACCGAATCACCACGGGTTACCACCGCTTCTCCACCGCATACCACCGTAGAACCACCACCACACCATCGCCACCGTCTTCCTTCCACCATCATCTCCTGTGCGTACCTCCACCCACCACCACTGCCTCCGCCGTGTCGCAACCACCACCGCTGTGCGTCGCCATCACCATCGCATCATCATCTTCATCGGTTCATCACTCCATCACCATCGGTTCACATCGCGATTAAGTAAAAGCTCAATTTCTTTTTCGATTTTCATTTCTAGATCTAGGTAATTTTAGTAGATTATACGTAGTTTTAGGATCAAATGGCTTAGATTGAATTGGTTTGGAATGAAATAGGGTTCGGATTATCGCCATTGAAGGCCGGTCGATTTTCTGGTTTTGAAAAAGGCCGCGTACCGCCGCGGCAGCCCTTAGCAGCACGCGACGGTAGCCGGAGCCCAATTTATACCCTTTTTGTAATCAGAAAGCTTTTGTAAATAATTTTTACTAATATTGTAACATTTTGTAAACAGTTTTTGTATATAAAAATTGTGTAAATAATTTCTTTTAAATATTTGTATATATATTTAATATTGAAAATTAGGTTAAAATCTTTTAAACATTTTTGTCTATATAATTTTTGCAAATAAAATTTTGTTAATTTTTTTTTGTTAATTGTATACCTATATTTTTGAAAGTTTAGTTTAGTACATTGTAAATTTTGTAAAATAAGTTCAACATTTTAAACTTTTGTAAAAATTTTGTAAATAAATTTTTGTCTAGTATTTTTCTAAATAAATTTGTAACATAATTGAAAATAAAGTAATTACATTGTAAATTTTGCATTTAAAATTTTATTTTGTATTCTATTGTATGTATATATAAATGGTGTAAAATAATTTACAACAATGTTTACATTTTGTGAAATTCTTGTAAAAATTTTAATTTTTCATTTTTTACATTGTAAATATAATTTTTTGTAAAAATTGTAAATAAATTAAATTTAGTTTTTAACGTAGGTTAAATTTGTAAATTTTGTTATGTATTTCGTATTGTTGTACACTATTATTGTAGGATGTCTGGAGCTGAGAGTTCGGCTGTAGGGGCTAAGAGGGCCAGAGGTTCCAGTTCTTCGAGACGCAGAGCGAGGGAGATTCACTACTCGTCTCCGGAGATACTCCCTATAGATGAGGACGAGCCGGTTCCCGTTGACAAGCGTCTTCTTAGAGATCACACTGTCTTGCAGTTCGAGCATGGGACAGACGAGGCTACGCGTTGCGAGCGGTTTGTGACGATGGAGCACTACCACCATCGTACATTTGATCGCGATCTTCTTGAGAGGCTTGGACGCCTGGAGGAGTTCGATGCCATCGTTACAGGAGAGTGGAGGACTGTTCTCGACTGTAGATGGCCTCAGTATATGGAGCTGACAGTGGAGTTCCATTCGACGTTTCGTCAGATGTCAGGCTCATTCGATGATCCTGCTGCTGTATCATTTGCGCTTGGTAGACGCACGTATTTTATACAAACGCGCAGGTGAGAGAGTCGGGATTTGCTCAGAGCCTGAGGGCAGTTGTTAGAGAGCCCAGTGATTTGGGCATTACGGAGCGTCAGTTGGGGGAGTTTTGGATGTCCATTGCAGATGGAGCTTTCACGAGTGCGATTGTCGAGTCTTCGATTCACGATCCATATTCATAGGATGGTTAGTTGCACTCTCATCGGTCGCAGGGCCGGTGCAGAGAAGTGCAACCAACTAGACCTATTCTGCATGTACAGTATGATTAGCCGTCGCCCGGCTAACCTCTCCTGTATTCTACTTTCATCATTCGCGAGGGTTCTCCGTGGAGGGGCGACGGCTAGGTTAGATTTGGGGCCCTGTATAGGGATGATAGCGACTAGGCTGGGAGTCTTTAACAAATTCCCTTGCCGATTTTTGACCGCGGGGCCCGAGACAGGGCGATATAGTTTGGATGACATGCGGCTAGCTGGCATGTGCCCCATGGATGATCCAGCTAGATGGGAGCCAGCTAGGCCTGCACCTGAGGGTCCCCCGGATGTTAAGGCGCTGTAGAGAGGCGTGCCACCAGAGCGTCGGAGGATATTACATAGGGTGGAGAGACCTCAGCAGACTTTCCCTTTACGTGAGCCTCGCCCTCCACACATTACTTTGGACATTGTTTGGAAGGAGCAACAGAGGCAGGGTCAAATTATGCGCCTTATCATGTCACATTTAGGGATAGAGATTCCTGAGTGGTTTAGGGCTCCAGATCCACCTCAGCAGCCAGGCGGACAGATTGATGAGTGTCACACCCCGAGCCGGCAGGCTGGATCGACTTTCTCGTCGGGCGGAAGGTTCTCGGGGCGCGATATCGTTTAATAATCAAAGTGATCAGATTGTTCATATGGCACATGATATATAAATGAGAAATGCTAACATGGCAATGACATAGAATTACAAAGTTAAATTACAATGTTATGTTCATAATTTAACTAAGTAAATCTATCCAAAAGAATCATTGAGTTTCTATCTTGTAACTGCACAAGATTTACAAAAATGATTCATCAGAGTTTGTCATCAAAAGTTATGCACAACACAAAATGAAGCTAGGTCTTCTAAAAGTCCACTAGCTTAAGTCCTGAATGCTGGTGACTAGACATGTTCGTTACCTGAGAAAACATGCATTTAAACAACGTCAACACTAGGTTGGTGAGTTCATAAGTTTAGTAATTGAAAACCATTGGCTTGTTAACATTTACACACACAATGTCATACAAGTGTATTGTTAATGTTTGATTCACCCATCTCACCCAATGGTCTCTCCATAGTTATATGTACAGGTGATATTTCATTCTATCAAGCATGCTTATATATAGGGCATACGAAAGGGTCGAGCCTACGACCCGCCCAGACGCCATCCCACCACATGCTCAATAGAATTCAACACTACTTGTAATACAACTATAGATACCCATTCACATCTCCCTTGTGTTCAACCCGTCTGATATGCACCCATAAGGTTTTGTTCATTCCCCAGTGTGTTAGTCACAATAGTAATGTTTCACCCATGTCTTGTTGATAACTGTCTGGTTTGTCTCTCATGATGGCCTCTCCATAGTTATACTACAAACAGTGTTTCGCCCTATCAAGCCTGCTTATATATAGGGCATACGAAAGGGTCGAGCCTACAACCCGCCCAGACGCCATCCCACCACATGCTCAATAGAATTCAATACCACTTGTAATACAACTATGGATACCCATATATTTCTCACATGGTTCCACCTTGTATTATCGTGTAGTCTCACATAGTCTCATCTAGTCTCATCACATAGTCGCATATAGTCACATATAGTCCCATCACATAGTCTCATATAGTCTCATGTAGTCTCATCACATAGTCTCATATAGTCCCATCACATAGTCTCATATAGTCTCATGTAGTCTCATCACATAGGCTCATATAAGTATACTCCCTATTCACGTTGTCACACAACACATATTCTCACACATATAAGGTCTAATCTAATCTTATGACTATCACAGTTTAGTCTCATAGGTATCACGGGTATAGTCTCATAAATATCCCAAATATAGACTCATAGATGTCACGATAGTATAAACATAGTGTTATAAGATAAATTCTTAATACGCTTATGTTACTCAATGAGGGGATGATATCAGGAACTTATGTTGTCGTGATAACATCCTTAATATGTTCTAATGTTATGACCAAAATGCAATGAGCACAGTGCCATGATCTCTAGTCTTTAACATTTTCTTATAAGATCATGTCTTATAATACAATGTTAGTATATGTGGGGATGACATCTTGATACTAGGTTATCATGATGTCATCCTTGATATCACAAGTAATAGTCTCATATGTTGTATCGGTGTTATGTATTTCTCAATGATTTTTAACAACGTGTTATAAGAACTCGTCGTATGACACAATGTTAACAAATGTGGTGAATGATACCATCATCATGAAAGCCTGTTATCATGATTATCATTCTTGTTTCCCCTTTGTTATTATCCCATTATTCAGTCATGTAAGAATAATAGCGTGTTATGAGATATAATCTTTTAACTTATATTATTCTATTATGATAATAATTCATGAAATTTTATTATCATGTTTCACCCTAGATGTCTCCGTTAAGATATGATTCACACAAGCATGCATGCTATGATAAGCGATAATAAAGATACAACAATATTATCTAAATCATAGTATAATTGATATGTTGTACTAAAACTTTTAAACATATGAAAGATTTAGCATGTTTCTCAGCCCTGAGAGTTGAAATCAGTTAAGATTAGAAAAGGGGCATATGAACTCACCTTGTAGTTGTTGGGGTTGCCTTAGCCAAAACAAAATGCATGCGCTCTTTGTTGTACTTGATGTTGTATTCACGATCCTGTATTGATTTCACGTTGTTTGTAACTTAAGTATAAACTGTACGAATTTGTGTGGGTGTATGTGTTAGCCCTAAAATTGGCTAACACTCCTCGGTCATGGTCTTCATTCGGCCCCGGTTCTTTTGTTATGGTTCATCATTATTATAAGTCTTTATGTTGTGTGTCTTACTTGATTCATTATCATAATAAGTTATGAGAAATTTAACCCATAATAATTTCTAAGTATAATACTTAGAAGTTTAGTTTGTTTTAAACTCAAATTATAGATTACTCGAAAGTGTTGTCATACTTTTTAATGTGTTGATGTACTTAACTAATGATACTTTACATTTTAACACACTTTGAAAGGATTCTAGGTATTAATTGATCCCTAAAGGATCTTGTCACAAGTCTTGTAGTATACTTGAACTTTTATGTGTTTGTTTACAAAACAACCATGTGGGCCGATTGAAATCCCATGGGCCATATGGATCGCGGGCTGTTTTTATCATTATCGGCTGAATGAATGTTGTTAGGCCTAACAAATGGACTGAATCAATTCGTGGGCCGCATCAGTATCTGGGCCAAATAGCCACATGAGCTTCTGCCTAGTGATGTTGGGTTAATGCTTTGGGCCAACTGTTGGGCCGAAAGGGTTTCTTGTGCCAACACAACCTTTTGGGCCGATTGGATGCTATTGGGCCGTGATAGTGGCCATGGGCCAAATCACATGCTGTTGGGCCAGGGTATGATACTGGGCTGGTTCTTTGGGCCGAATGAAGGGTCTTCTTGGCCGAATGATGAGGCTGTGGTCAAACCAAAGTAACCGGCCGAATGAGAGCTGGCTTAGGTCGAGTATGGGCTTCGACCGAATGTCAAGAGTCCCACGAATGAAGGGTTGACCGAATATCTTAGACTATCGAATAGTTGGAAAATGAGGGTGGTCGAATGAGCCTGCCGACCGAAGGGGGTGGCCAGCGAATGGGGAGCTTCGGCCAAGGTCATTCGGCCTTAAGCCATTCGGCCTAGCCGTTGGTGTGCTTCGGCCGGCCTCCGCGCTGTGAACTCCCACGACCAAGTGGTGGCATAGATGGTGATGTTCCATGGTAGTGGTTTGCAAGAACTGAGTTTAGAGATGTAGGAGTCGAGGGGGCAAGCTGGGAACCGGTTGGGATGGTGGTTCAACAAATGGGTTTTGAAAACCCTAATTTTCGAACTATTTGCAGCTTCATACCTCGAATTTTTAGTGGATTTGGCTCTAGATCGGTTGTACTTTCGTGTAGAGGAGATCAATACCTTCGTTTAGGCTCAAGAATCACTCAATTTTATCAAGAAATGAGTGAGTTATGGTGGATTGAAGATCAAACTTTCTAGAGAGAGAAAGTTCCGGAAATTTGAATGTAGAGAGAGAAAGGGGGTGGAAGAATGAGTACGTTGAACTCATTTCGGGTATTTATACCCCGAGTGAGTTCGGGTTTGTTTCGTTTGCTCGGTTCGCGTTTTCGATGCGTTTCCGGAACGCAACGCGCGTTATTTACGTGTTTTAAAAAGAAAATTTATTTTAATTATTTTAAAGGTGGTTATTCCTAGTAAATGTTTTATAATTATTTTTCTTATTTTATTTTCGATCGTATCGTTTATCGTTTTCGTATCGTCAAATTGCGTAACCTTCGCGCGTATTCGTTCGAATCGTCACCCGAACGAACACGACGATGGTTTGGCTTTCTGAATTTTGTTTTCTACTTTTCAGTCATTATTTCAAAACTTTAAACTCACAGATATATTTGTGTGAATCGTCACCCACGCAAACACACTGTCAGTTCGTTATTCTGAAATAACACTGCAATTGTGTTTGAATTGTGTTTCCTCACTGACGGACTCAACTGAACTTCCTGTCTTCACATTGTTTTCATACTGAGTTATCGGCCATCTGATTCCTGTCATCTATGGATATCAGATCGCAACCGACGTGTTCTGGTTGTTAACTTGTACACTGCTGTTTCTCTTGATTCGTTGTATTAACTGTACTTAGTTTTCACCTAAATACATACAACTGTTACTTGTATTCTGAGTTCGGTTATCACAAAAACTGTTCATGCATTGTATTTACACACGGTAAATAGTGAAAGTACACACACCGTACGGATTTGCTGGACGATGAGGTACCGGATGTCACAATGAGCCTCATGATTAGATTTCCAGCATCTTAGCAGTTGTAGTATTTCTTTTGTATTTTTTTTCTTTATTTATGTTTTTATCATCATGGTCTGTATATATTTGAATTATATTTTGTTTCTCACTCAGATGTATTTAGACTACTTGATTGTATATATTTTGTGGTTGTTTATAGTTGATTATCGTATGTACAGTTGTTCATTATTATCCATGTGTATGTTGATGGTTTGTTGTGAGTGTTAATGGATTGCCAAATTCATCGTGAATGTTCAGAATGCAAGTTTGGAATTATATGAGACTGCGATTGGATTTGATGGTGGTTGATAATTCTTTAATAGGAAATTGTCACATATCAGGGAAGTTAATGTTGTGAATTGTATATTTTTGTTGATTTATTCATTATTTTGTATTCCACATTGAGGACAATGTGTGATTTTAAGTGTGGGTATGCGAGATTTGTGTTTAAAATTGTAAATTTTTGTATATTTTAGTAAATAATTTGATAATTTTTAGTTAAAAAAATGAAAAAAATCAATAAAATACAAAAGGATTTTCCTTTTTAAAAATTGAGCCATTTTTAATTAATCAAGTCAGTTTTAGTTAGGTTTGAGTCTTTTACTTTTACTTTTAATTTTTCTTTTATAGTTAATCTTGTTTGGATTGTTTAGATCTTCATTTGCAGTTTGGTTTGAATAACCATTATCAGTTGGGTAGTAATAACTTATAAATTTGTAGTAGAAAGGCAACCAACAGGATTACAATAACCCGATCGCAAATGGAATGCTACACGATCGTGTTACTTTGGATTTGATATGCACGGCTGTTACACAAAATAGGCTAAGTCTTTTCCAATTTTTATTTATTTTTGTTCTTTTTCATTTTTATTTAGGTTTTAGTTATTTAATTGTAAATTGAGTCTGATTTTAAATTTTCTAGGTTAGATTGTGTAAATATTGTATAAAATTTTGTAAAAATTCTTTGAATTAGGTTTTGCATTAAAATGGAAAATGATAGTATAATCAGGAATTTTGTGTTTTCTAAAAAGTTTAAACGTACGCATCTAATTTGGGATATGTTGGTAGGCCTAACTGATAGAAAGGTTTTCTAGTATTGATATAATTTACTTAATCTTCATGATGCTAATGGGTTTTGCCTTGGGAAATATGGGGATTCTGAAAAATGTTTAATTGTGATTAAAGGAACTTTTGCAAACAAACGACGTAATGTTTTTAAAATTAAACCTGGCACATATGTTCTCTTTTTATGAAAATAAATACGAAACTTATGACGCCTGCTTAAAAGAAACATCATCCATCAATCCACTAAATGGGCTGAGCTTGCAGAAAAATAAAATAAAATAAAATAAAATAAGAGCTGCAGCTTATGTGTCATATCCCGGATGACAACCGAGTGAAACACCACTAAGTTAGGCTCAGGAATTGAAGCAAAATGCCCATACCTTCATCCATTCCATCTAAGGTTTGATTTTTAAATTCATTTAGGTTGTTCGAATGTAATGGTAACTTGAAAGCTTTTATTAGGATTAGGTTGATCTGTATAACTTAAATGCAATACTTATAGTTGATTGAATCATTTGAACATAATGAATCAAGACTAGGGAACCTAGATATCAGTTGTTGGGTTTAAGTAGATACAAATACTGACAATCGTGGTTAATGCGTATGAGTTTAAATTTTCGAGTTTAAAGCCAAATTTCTGGTTGTGATTCCATTGCAAATCTTTTTCCAGGACGAAAAATGTTCAAGTGTGGGTATTTTTGATGGGTTGTAAAACACATCCAGTGTCACACCCCGATCGGTGGCGGAATATGCCGGGGCATGATTTGTGAAAGATTGTTCAAAAGCTCATGATAATGATTTAAAGTTTCATAATTTAAATTACCAATATTTCAAAGTCAACACAAACATTACAATGCAATTTCAAATGTCAAATACAAACTTAAAACAAAAGTCATTTGATAAACTATCTAGGTCCATTCTTCCTAGATTTGCAATATGATTCTTCACTTAACCTGTCACACATGTAAAGTAAAAGTCAACTAAATGAATAGTTAGTGAGTAGTCACATTTTTGATAGCATAAGTATAAAAGTATGCAAACTCAAATGGCTACAAGTATGAAAGTTATGCATGCATATGAACAAGTATGTATAAAATGGTGTACCGGTCCTTTTTAACATGGAATTCACACGCGAAGAGAGCGCGACTCTCTTAGGAAGCCAAGTACTAGAATACGTTTACGTTTACGATTACAAGTAGCAAGTAAGTTCAACAAATCACATAAGCAACAAGTATACAACACAAGCTCAACACATGATAGCATTTCAACTATATAGGCATTCCTTAGTTTGCATAAGTATCAAAAGATATAAGTTTCTAAGTTTTTGAATAATGACATGTGTGAAAGCCCCAAAATAATATAAAACTAAAAAGAGGATATGAAAACTCACTTGTTTGCTAATAATTCCAAAAATACAACTTAAGCTAGTTGTGTAGTAGCAAACTCTTATCAACCTGTTTTGAATAAGCATATAAGAATGTTTTTATAAGTCTCTAAGTATTTAAGTTTAGTCTTTTATAAAGCTATATAAAAAAAATTAGGATATTTATAAATTCAACTAATTAATTTTAGAATTAAGTATTCTAAATTTAAAAACTTAGGATTTTAGTTTAAAACACCTTATAACTAAATTTTTATAAGAATTTCTTTAGAATATAAAGGAAGTTATACAAAGCTTACTTTAAATAACTTTTGCAATTATATTTGTTAAAACGAACCTTAGTTTAAGTTTAATAAAAATAAAGTGATAAATTAAAAATAATGATTTTTAAACCTTTATTAATATTTAAAGAATCAACATTATTAAAAATATTATCTTTAATTATTTTCAGTTAATAACGGAGGCATAAAATTATTTTTTAGAATTTTCTAAATATTTCATTATGATTTTTATATATTAAAATGATTATTATAACACTTATAATAACTTAAATAAGGAAATAATAATAAAAATAATATTTTGAAATTTATAAAAATTAACAGAATCTTTAAAATGTTGAAAAATATTTTATAGAATTATTTTTTATAATTTTTCAAGAATTTTTAAATTGGTAAAAAGTGAGAAATCTTGGATTAAAGGCAAAAAAACGGTTATGGATACCCGGCCGGATTCGAACTCGTGACCAGCCCCCTCCAGCCCAAGCGCCTTAACCGCTGGGCTGGGTAGGGGTTTCAGAGAAATGTTTGAAACAAAATTCTACTTAAACTGCTAATCATGTTCTTCCCCAACTCTTAGAACCGAACCCTAGCTTCAATCCTAGCCCGAATTCGATCGAATGAGCAAGCGTAAGCCCTTTGAATCATAGGGTTTTCATTCAGGGCATGAATATGAGTAGAATGAACCGGTTGATTACCTGTGAAAGTATTAGGATGACGCGCTTAGGTTCACGATATAGCTCGAGCGTTCTTGAGTTCGGATTTGAAGCTTGGAGTGATCTTAGATGAAATCGATGCCTTGACAAGTTTCAGAGGGTGGTAGAGAAGCTTGGTGTGTGTTTAATTTGATTTTGTTGCACCAGAAAGATGAATTCGAGTGTTTAGTTTTGGAAACCATTCGGTTAGGATTAATTATGTCGCACCCCGAGAAATCCCGTCCCTTCCTGGGGCGCGACGCGACTGATTTGGCAGGATCGCAGTCTCCGGTCACACAACATGCGAGACCTATATGTCTGATTTCGTACGTACATCCAATAATTTGGATAAAACAGTTTAGCAATATCAGAGTTGCGGAAGTGAAGTATAAATTAACAAAACAGTTTAATCATTCATAGTTGCGGAAGCGTTAAATCAAAAGGGTTTTCAAAACATCACAAGTTAAATGTTGCGGAAGCGATTAAAGTAGTTTACAATACGTAACAACCAAATGATAATAAATGTTTGATAAACTAAGACACTTAAACAGATGCATGCGACTCCGGCCTAGCATCCTATTCCTGGTGTGCGTGCCTTAGTTACCTGAGAAAACATGCGAGTAAAAAGGTCAACACAAAGGTTGGTGAGAGCACAGGTTTATCAAAAGCATTAAACATCCAATGTTTAAAGTAAGAGTTGTTATCAATGTATCATTACAATGCAGTATCGATTGATAGCTAGTCAATACAGTTATATTATATTGTGGATGGTACCGAAGCTGACAGTGGGTGCCTCCCGCCATGTCCATCACAAGACTATGGCAAAGTGTTGGTCAATTTTGCACTGTTCCGACCTCCAGTCGGGTGTAGTGGGGCTTGTCAGGCCCAAATAGTACTATTCAAGATTACCATGCTAGGCGTTATGCTATTAACGGTCCGAGGAGTATCGTGAGGACTTTTAGTTGTGATAGGGGCCCACACATATACATATAATGATAAAGCATGTCCATACATAAATGAAATGAGTTGTTTTCCAAAAACAGTTTATCATGCAATGTTTTCTCCCCCCAAAGGTAGAAAAAGTAAAAAGGGGCCGTGAACTCACCTGATAGAGCAGTTCCGGTTTACAGGGTGTTCGCGTCTGCGAAAGCTAGCTGTCCTGCTAGTAAGCACCTATGATCGTATAGGTGTAAGTATGTGTTTTGTGGTGCGTTGTAATCCATACAACTCCAAGTGTTGGTGTGCTCAACCGAGTGGGTGTGTGTTAACTAGTGAGACTCGACGAATCGTTGGTGACACGATTGTTGTGTTTATGTGCCTTGACACACATAAGACACTAATATGCATCCTATGACTCTAGTCACATAAGTTACCATTTTTAGCAAGTTTCCCATTTAGGAAAGTGTGGTTATGAAATTCCATTTCATAAAACTAATGACTTCCAATATGTTTATAAAACACGTTTAAACTCTTAAAACACGTCGTTTGTGCATAAATCACTATTTATGCCGTTTTGCCCAAATAAAGTTTCCTTATTTGGAAAGTATCCGTTTAAAACTCGTTTTCGCAAATCAAGGTTTCCGATATGCTTAGAAATCATTTCTAAACATATTTCAATATCCCAAGTTTATCAAAACACTTTAAAACATCAAAAGCCCTCTTTTGATTTCTAAAAGTTTCCATTTTTAGTAAGTTTCTATAAAATCAAGTTTTTGACAAAATCAAATATCCCAACGTGTTTCTAAACACTTCAATACACATTTAACGATATCTAGACATGTCTAACATGTCTAGATCATCACCAATCCAAGACTTGCAACATAAAAGTTTCCTTTTATGGCAAGTGCACCAAAACATCATCAAATCGATTCTAACTTAACCAAACTCGAATCCAATCATTTCTAGACTATAATATCAGTAAATCTATGACAATACTCATCAAATCACCAACAATTTCAAGCACGGTAACCCAATGGAGTTGCATGTGGGTTATAACCCATTGCATGTATGATCTAATGCTAGACAATCATTTAAAACTACCTTAGATGTGTAGATTCGAGTTGTAGCAGGAGTAATACACTCTGGAAATGGTTGGAGATGATTCCTCAACTTGTTGATAGCCTTCAAGGACTCCTTTGATGCTCCAATGCCTCCAAATCACTCCAAGGATACAAGGATGTGGCTTAGGGAGTGTTTATCAAAGGTTCAAGGGCTGATTTAGGAGGGTTCAGTCGCTGGAATACGAGAGAAATCGGTGTAGATGGTGAAGGAATCCGACTGAAATGATATGGGGTTGATTATAAAGAAAATCTGATCTGCATGGCCTTCGCGTACCGCGGAGGCCGATCAAAATTTTCTACCGCGTACCGCGATAGGATTCGGGAGTCTCGACTCCCGCTTTCCTTCGCGTATCGCGGAGCCTTTTGCAGAGGGGCCATCGCGTACCGCGATGAGTCCACTTCTATGTTTTTCGATTTCGTTGATACGGTTTCGCTCGTACTCGATTCCTAATGTTTATCTTAAACATCTAATACATGTTTAGCACATAGTCATGTGGTAACATACAAGTTTGATCACCAACGTTCGTGAGACTCGTGTGTGTGTTTCGATAATTTCCTCGAATTATCTTCGATAGTTTGTGTTCGTATCTAACGAAGTGTTTGCACGCTTGATTAATCCTAATCAACGTGTGATGCACAATTCAATAATTCTTTGAACTATTGTTTTGTGTTAGTGTTGTGTTTGTCACACTTGGTTTCCAAAACCAATGTGCAATGTATGATTCGATAGTTCCTCGAACTATCGTTTCGCAGTTGTGTGTGTTCAACTCATCTAATTAAACATAATTAAATGAAATACAACAAGTATGAATGTGAAATGTAAAGAATATAAGAGTTGCAATTTACCTGAAATTGCCGGGTGTCACATCATCCCCTTGTTGAAAGAAATTTCGTCCCGAAATTTGGTTGTTGTTGGTAGTGTTTGAGAAGCAACAGTGTTTGAAAGACAAAAATTTTCCGGTTGTCACATCATCCCTTGTTGAAAGGAATTTCGTCCCGAAATTTATTCGTTGTTGTCGACGTTCGACGTTGTCTGCTTGAAGAGATGGGGATATTTGCGCATCATCTGATCTTCACGTTCCCACGTGAATTCAGGTCCGCGTTTCGAGTTCCATCGGACTTTGACAATAGGAATCTTACTCTGCTTGAGTTGTTTGACCTCACGGTCCATGATCTCTATCGGTTCTTCCACGAACCGTAGTTGTTCATCCACCTGGATCTCATCCAGTGGAACAATAAGTGTTTCATCTGATAAACACTTCTTTAGGTTTGAGACATGAAATACGTTGTGAACTCCATCGAGTTCGGCTGGTAAGTTGAGTTGGTATGCCACTGGACCAATCCACTTCAGGATCTCGAAAGGTCCAATATACCGTGGGTTCAGTTTGCCTCGTTTACCAAAACGAATGACGCCTTTCCATGGCGAAACTTTCAGAAGGACTTTGTCTCCTACCTGAAATTCCAAAGGCTTTCGGCGTTTGTCGGCATAGCTCTTTTGACGATCTCGAGCTGCTGCCATGCGATTTCTTATCTGCACGATTTTCTCGGTTGTTTCATGCACAAGTTCCGGGCCAGTGAGCTGACTATCGCCCACTTCTGCCCAACAGATGGGTGATCGGCATTTCCTGCCATAGAGTGCCTCAAAAGGCGCTGCTTTGATGCTTGTGTGATAACTGTTGTTATAGGAAAACTCCACCAATGGTAGGTGAATTTCCCAGCTGTTTCCAAAGTCCACTACGCACGCTCGTAGCATATCTTTAAGAGTTTGTATCGTGCGTTCACTCTGGCCATCAGTTTGTGGGTGATATGCTGTACTCATATCCAACCGCGTGCCAAGCGACTTTTGTAGTGATTTCCAGAAGTTAGAAGTGAATCTGGCGTCTCGATCCGAAATAATGGAGATCGACACTCCATGTCGCGAGACCACTTCCTTGACATAGATTCTGGCCAGTTTTTCCATCTTGTCATTTTCCTTGATCGCAAGGAAATGTGCTGATTTAGTCAGTCGGTCCACAATTACCCAGATAGTGTCACATCCACTAGGTGTACGGGGTAATTTGGTGATAAAATCCATGGAGATTTGTTCCCATTTCCACATGGGGATCTCGGGCTGTGTGAGTAATCCAGATGGTTTCTGGTACTCGATCTTGACTTTAGCACAAGTCAAGCATTTGCTGACGTAGGTGGCGATGTCAGCTTTCATGTGTGGCCACCAGTAAAGTATCTTCAGATCATGGTACATCTTATCAGATCCAGGGTGAACGGAATACCGGGATTTGTGAGCCTCGTCCATCACAAGGTCTCGTAGGTTTCCGTGGCGTGGAACCCAAACGCGTTCCATGAAATATTGTAAACCATCGTCCTTTGCTTTAAGGTGTTGCTCCATTCCCCTTAGTGATTCAGCGGCTAGATTTTCTGCCTTAAGTGCCTCCACTTGGGCAACGCGTATCTGCTCAGGAAGGTTAGTATGGATGGTAAGCTGTAAGGCTCGTACCCTCTTGGGTTTCGATGTGTTTTTCCGGCTTAGGGCATCGGCCACTACATTGGCCTTCCCCGGGTGATACTTGATAGCACATTCATAGTCGTTTAGGAGTTCAAGCCAGCGACGTTGTCGCATGTTCAGTTCCTTCTGCTCGAATATGTGTTGGAGACTCTTGTGATCAGTGTATATCGTACACTTTGTACCGTACAGGTAGTGTCTCCAGATCTTGAGTGCGAATACCACGGCTCCAAGTTCTAAGTCGTGGGTGGTGTATTTCTTCTCGTGGACTTTCAGTTGTCTAAAAGCATATGCGATCACCTTGTCGCGCTGCATCAGCACGCAGCCGAGTCCTTGTATTGAGGCATCGCAATATACTACGAAGTCATCCGTTCCATCAGGAAGTGATAAGATAGGTGCACTACAGAGCTTCTGCTTGAGAAGTTGGAATGCAGCTTCTTGTTTGTCAGTCCAGAGATACTTCTTGTCCTTATGAGTTAAGGCTGTAAGGGGTTGGGCTATCTTCGAAAATCCTTCGATAAATCGTCGATAATAGCCGGCCAATCCTAGGAATTGTCGCACCTCAGTTGGGGTCTTTGGTGCTTCCCAGTTCTTGATTGCCTCTATCTTAGACTTATCCACATGAATCCCTTGTTCATTCACAACATGACCTAAGAATTGGACTTCTCGAATCCAGAAGTCGCACTTTGAGAGTTTAGCGTACAGCTTCTCTTTCCGTAGCAGTTCAAGAGCCAATTGCAGATGTTCTTTGTGTTCTTCCTGAGTTTTGGAGTAAATAAGTATATCATCAATGAAAACAATGATAAACTTGTCAAGGTATGGTTTGCACACTCTATTCATGAGGTCCATGAATACTGCAGGTGCGTTTGTCAGCCCAAACGGCATAACCAAGAACTCATAATGGCCATACCGAGTGCGAAAAGCAGTCTTGGGTATATCTTCCTCCTGAATCCTCAACTGATGGTACCCAGATCGCAGATCGATCTTGGAGTAGTAACTCGATCCTTGCAGTTGATCGAATAGATCGTCGATACGAGGTAAGGGATAACGGTTCTTGATTGTTACTTTGTTCAATTCCCGGTAGTCGATGCACATTCGAAACGTGCCATCCTTTTTCTTCACGAATAAGACCGGAGCTCCCCAAGGCGAGAAGCTTGGTCTAATGAAACCTTTGTCCAACAGCTCTTGCAGTTGATTAGACAGTTCCTGCATCTCCGAAGGTGCAAGTCGGTATGGTGCTCGTGCGATAGGTGCTGCTCCCGGCACAAGGTCTATGCGGAACTCCACTTGTCGAGGTGGTGGTAGTCCTGGTAAACCCTCCGGGAAAACGTCGGGATAGTCGCATACGACTGGGATGTCGTCTATTCTTTTCTCCTCTTCAGTCTTGTCGGTGATAAGCGCCAATATGGCAGTGTATCCTTTCCGTAAGCATTTGTGAGCTTTCATGCACGAGATGATATTCAGAGGAGTGTCACTCCTTTCGCCTTTGATGTCTAGAGTTTCTCCGCCAGGGAGAGGTATGCGCACAACCTTGTCGTGGCAAATGATTTCAGCCTGGTTTTCAGATAACCAATCCATGCCCACTACGACATCAAAACTGCCTAGTGTAACCGGCATGAGGTCAATTCTAAATTTATGGCCTGCTAGCTCTAAAGTGCATTCCTTAAGAATGTGCTTAGTCACAATCAATTTACCATCAGCTAGCTCTACTGTATATTCAACATCTAAGGGTGTTGGGGTAATGGCCAGTGTCTCACTAAAATCCTTAGATATAAAGCTTCTCTCAGCTCCAGTATCAAACAGTACAGAAGCATAATTGTTATTTAAGAGATACGTACCGGTTGCAAGGTTGGGATCCCTTCTGGCCTCCTTTGCCCCGATCACGAAGGCTCGTCCCTTCGGACCGTTGTTGTTCCCGTTATTGTCATTGTTCTTCAGGTGCGGGCAGTCCCTCTTGAAATGCCCTGGCTTTCCACATTCGAAGCAGCCTTTCGACGCCTCGAGTTGTTGTTGTTGTGGCTGTGGGGTCTTTGTACGCAACTCACCCCTGCAGTCCTTGGCGAGATGTCCCCCTTTGCCACAACGTTGGCATCGGATAGAACCGCATTGTCCCAAAACATGGTGTAAATTGCATTTGTTGCACTTAGGATGTTTGCCTGCGTAGGATCCTGAGCCTTGGTTGGTTGGGATGGGTGGTGCGTAAGCTTGGATTGCTCCAAACTTACGTTGCTGTGGTGGTGGTTGGAGAGTGGAAGCTTTACTCTGGGTGTCATCCCATTTGCGTTTGCCCTTGTCATTGGTCGTGGTCACAGCACCACGGGGTGGCAAGAGTCCTTGTGCAACAGCCGAGTCAGTGAGTTTGTGGGTTAATCGCACGGCTTGTTGCATGGTGATAGGATCAGCAGAGAGCACCATGCCCTGAATTTGGGGTGGCAGTCCATCAATGTACTTTTCTATATGTTTGAAGGGTGGGGTTGCCATTTCCGGGCACAAGTTTGCCAGCTCATACGATCGAGCTGTGTAAGCCTCGACCTCGGAACCAATCATCTTATGGTTCCAAAATTCTGTTTCCAGTTTCTGCACTTCGCCGCGAGGACAGTATTCGCGGTTCAACATCCTCTTAAAGTCATCCCAAGGTAGGGCGTTGGCTGCATCGAGCCCTTGATTCTGGACATTGGCATTCCACCAAGTGAGGGCAGCTCCCTCGAATGTCCCTGCAGCGAACTTGACCCTGTCCTCGTTCCTGCAGTTGCTCATGGCAAAGGCCGATTCCGCCTTCTCGATCCAGCGTAATAGCCCAACGGCTCCCTCAGTGCCGCTAGTAAGCTAGCTGTCCTGCTAGTAAGCACCTATGATCGTATAGGTGTAAGTATGTGTTTTGTGGTGCGTTGTAATCCATACAACTCCAAGTGTTGGTGTGCTCAACCGAGTGGGTGTGTGTTAACTAGTGAGACTCGACGAATCGTTGGTGACACGATTGTTGTGTTTATGTGCCTTGACGCACATAAGACACTAATATGCATCCTATGACTCTAGTCACATAAGTTACCATTTTTAGCAAGTTTCCCATTTAGGAAAGTGTGGTTATGAAATTCCATTTCATAAAACTAATGACTTCCAATATGTTTATAAAACACGTTTAAACTCTTAAAACACGTCGTTTGTGCATAAATCACTATTTATGCCGTTTTGCCCAAATAAAGTTTCCTTATTTGGAAAGTATCCGTTTAAAACTCGTTTTCGCAAATCAAGGTTTCCGATATGCTTAGAAATCATTTCTAAACATATTTCAATATCCCAAGTTTATCAAAACACTTTAAAACATCAAAAGCCCTCTTTTGATTTCTAAAAGTTTCCATTTTTAGTAAGTTTCTATAAAATCAAGTTTTTGACAAAATCAAATATCCCAACGTGTTTCTAAACACTTCAATACACATTTAACGATATCTAGACATGTCTAACATGTCTAGATCATCACCAATCCAAGACTTGCAACATAAAAGTTTCCTTTTATGGCAAGTGCACCAAAACATCATCAAATCGATTCTAACTTAACCAAACTCGAATCCAATCATTTCTAGACTATAATATCAGTAAATCTATGACAATACTCATCAAATCACCAACAATTTCAAGCACGGTAACCCAATGGAGTTGCATGTGGGTTATAACCCATTGCATGTATGATCTAATGCTAGACAATCATTTAAAACTACCTTAGATGTGTAGATTCGAGTTGTAGCAGGAGTAATACACTCTGGAAATGGTTGGAGATGATTCCTCAACTTGTTGATAGCCTTCAAGGACTCCTTTGATGCTCCAATGCCTCCAAATCACTCCAAGGATACAAGGATGTGGCTTAGGGAGTGTTTATCAAAGGTTCAAGGGCTGATTTAGGAGGGTTCAGTCGCTGGAATACGAGAGAAATCGGTGTAGATGGTGAAGGAATCCGACTGAAATGATATGGGGTTGATTATAAAGAAAATCTGATCTGCATGGCCTTCGCGTACCGCGGAGGCCGATCAAAATTTTCTACCGCGTACCGCGATAGGATTCGGGAGTCTCGACTCCCGCTTTCCTTCGCGTATCGCGGAGCCTTTTGCAGAGGGGCCATCGCGTACCGCGATGAGTCCACTTCTATGTTTTTCGATTTCGTTGATACGGTTTCGCTCGTACTCGATTCCTAATGTTTATCTTAAACATCTAATACATGTTTAGCACATAGTCATGTGGTAACATACAAGTTTGATCACCAACGTTCGTGAGACTCGTGTGTGTGTTTCGATAATTTCCTCGAATTATCTTCGATAGTTTGTGTTCGTATCTAACGAAGTGTTTGCACGCTTGATTAATCCTAATCAACGTGTGATGCACAATTCAATAATTCTTTGAACTATTGTTTTGTGTTAGTGTTGTGTTTGTCACACTTGGTTTCCAAAACCAATGTGCAATGTATGATTCGATAGTTCCTCGAACTATCGTTTCGCAGTTGTGTGTGTTCAACTCATCTAATTAAACATAATTAAATGAAATACAACAAGTATGAATGTGAAATGTAAAGAATATAAGAGTTGCAATTTACCTGAAATTGCCGGGTGTCACAAATTAGGGTGTTAACGCGTGATTTGATCAATTAATACATTGATTACGTTCGTTGGAAGTTGGATGATGGTCGGCCAAGCATGGGTGAAGCATTTAAGGACCAAATTCATGATTGGGTGAGGGTTCGGTGATGGTTTCGGTGGTGTGCGGCTGTACAGCCGTTCAAGGAAGAAAGAGGGGTGGGGGGTGTTGGAACTTTGGTGGAATGGCAGGGATAGTCCTCCCTTTTTCGGCCTTGTGTCATTTTTTTGATCCAAGTTCTACCATACACAAACCTAGTTTATTTAATGACATAAATGGCCCTTGTAGTTTTTACTAGTAATAGTTAAAAGCTTTTATAAGATTTATAAAATAAGTTTTATAACTTATTAAGTTTGTAAAGTCTAAAAAATGTTTATAAAACATAATAGTTAATAAGGTTTAATAGTTTAAATAAAGTTTATAAAGCTTTATTTATTACTAATGATGTATAATTACATATATTTATAAGATTTATAGAATCAGTTTTATAACTTATTAAGTTTACAAAAATCATAAATAATGTTTATACATATATATATTTATATATATATATATAATATGTTTACACAATACATAATTATTTTGATCAAAATCTTCATAGTTTAAATACTTATATATATATATATATACACACGTTAATTTACAAAAAATTTTAAGATAAGACGCTTGTAACACAACATGATTCTCATAAATCGTTTACGCTTTTACAAAAATTAAAAATCGAAAAATACGCAAATGTTACATCTAGTTTTTAAGTGAATTTGAGTCGATTTTAATTTGTAAATAAGTCATTTATAGTTATTTTTAGCTTCTTTTTACATTTTGTATCTTTTACAGGTTTGTCGAGTGAAATGAGTGGAAATCGAGGTTGAAACACAAAAGAATCGAGCCCCGGTTGAAATCGAGAGAAAAAGACAAAGGTTAATCATTTTTTCACCTGTCGCGGTACGATAAGAAGGGAAAACAACCCTCCGCGATACGCGAACGAATTCGGGAAAGCCCCGCTTGTTTTGTCCATCGCGGTACGCTGAGGTTGGTTTAAATGTTCTCGGCGATACGCGATGAGGTTTGAATTTTGAAAAAAGCCAACAACAATTCGAGAATTATAAGAAGACGCTCCCCAGCTGTTTGAACATTCATTCTCGACCATTTTTGAAGCAGAGGAGCATCTCTGGAGCATTGGGAAGCATTTGGAGGGCTTTGGAGGGCTAGGAGGCTAGGTTGAATGTGAATCCATCTTGGTTAATTCTTGTTTCTCAATTGTTCTTCATTTTCAGTAGTTTATTACATTTCATCTTATTATTTCTGATTGTTATTGACTGATGATGATCTTATTTGGCTAGTTCTTTTATTCTACTTAGGTTAGAATGAATGTTTGAATGATTATTGATTACTATTGACTATGGTTTTGATTATTGATGGAAAACACTTTTGTAACAGATCTTATTATGTCATTTTGATGAGTTTTGCATATATAATCTTGATTATATTAGTTCATATCATGTTCCATACGTGTTTATTGAATGTCTTTCGGTGTTAGACGCGTATTAGGTCATTGACTTGGTGTTATGACTAGTTTGTGGCTTGTTTGATATCACTAGCCATAGGAAAAGATATGATTGATGTTATTAAGATTTTATGTGTGTCTAAGTTTAGAAATCCGGAAGGTGATAGACTTGTCGGGTGATCTTTAGCATTAAGGTTTTCTTAGTTATTACCCGGAAGGGATGATTCTTTGAAATACTTGATGTTATTGTCATTTTGTGTCAAATTAGACATTTTAAGATTACTTCTTGCATCTTTGGTGTATTGGAACAAGAAAATCAGGAATGTGACTTGTTCATTTGAGTACAAAAGTGTTGTTGGAAAAATCCGGAAGGTGATCCGACTAACTAGTGTGTTTATTGCAAGATTAGGTTTTCTTAGTTGGTTACATCTGGTAATTGATCCAGAATCCATTAGGTTACCCATATTTTGCTGTTTAAGATCCTAGTTCCATCGTGTCAAACAAAGTCAATAGTTTCAATAATCACAAACAGGAATTCAACCTAAGTAGAGTTTTTCCCATTTGTTTAAGTTTTTTTAAAATTGTAAATCATTTCTTTTAATTAAATTTGTTAATCTATTTTTAGGGTTTAATTTTAGTCAAATTGGCTTTTTTCTAATTCAATTAGAATAATTAGTTTAATTAATTTAGTAATTCTCGTTTTTATTAAAAAACCCCCCTCTTTGTTTTAAATCGTTTTCTAATCTTGTTTCGTTAAGTCAGTGTCTCGTGGGTTCGATATCCGGATTTTCATTAACTATTCTACAATTGATAGGTACACTTGCCTGTCGTCGTAGTGGTTTAGTTTAGGATTTTCGGTTTTAACTCGTTGTAATTAAGTTAAGTCTAGGTTAGTGTTTGTAGTTATTTTCTTAGACCACTTTTAGGAACATCAACGTGTAAACAATAAATACTTATTTATATTAGTATTTAACCTAAAGTGGGTTAAGTAGTAGTATATGACACTACATTGGAATTTAGAACAAGTTATAACAAAGATTTATAAGTGTTAATCAACGGTAGGGTTAACTCTTAATTACATAACTTATACTTGTAAGTTACACACAATAGGAATCAAACACAGGATCATGAATATAACATTAAGAACAAAAAGTGAGTGCGTGCATTCGGCGATTACTAAGTCAACCGCTACAATACCAGGTGAGTTCATATGCCCCTTTTTATTAATCTTTTGGTTTTAAATGCGGGGCTGAGAACATGCTAAAACTTTTATTAAATGTTTTAGTACACTGTACGGTAATAAGGTTTTTACTTTGTTATTACAACTATATGCCTTATTATGTAAAAGTTGATGACTGTGAGTTTATAACTGTTATTTCTATTAGACAATATCTATGATTACCAAGTGATAAAACTGTTATTCCTCTGTGATTACAACTGTAATTCTCATGAGGAATACATGTTATTCCTAATATTGGATTATTTTATTAATTCTAAGGAAAATTATAACTGTTAAGTCTTTGGGAATAATTACAGTTAATTTTAAGCGAATTGATCTGTTATACCTATGAGAACATGTGTTTTATGCCTATTGGATTGTTATGAGTTGATGGTTATGGGTTGAGAACTATGAGAACTCTTTTGATTTTTAGTCAGCCTATTCCAACTCTATCATTTCTGACACGGGTGATGAGAGTATGATAGTGTCTGCTAATTATCTCACCACTTCTATTATGTGGACTGGCAGACTGAGAGATAGACCTCACTCATGTCATAAGCTGGTGGCAGATAGTTGTGAGGTCTTGTGAAAACTAATGAATCTGGATTTAATTGAGGACATTGTGGTTTGCCTTTATGGTGGCTGCAATGTGGTCAATTCAATTATGATCACCTATTGGGATATGACTATGTGTCAGACTTGCTCTTACTTCCTAATCAGATGTGAGTAATAGTAAGTCAAAGAGTATACCACCCCTAAAAACCGTGGTAATACCACCATTAATATTTATGGTAATCCACCAATTATAACTGTGGAGAATTGTACTACTCAAAAACCTATTGTGTTATGTTAATATCATGCTAATGTAATGGTTTGTCATATTGGGGATTTTGATTGTGATTAAGCCTTTGGGTGATGAAATGGATATCTATAGCTACAATACAGGTGGTATTGAATTCTGTCAAGTGTGTGGTGGGATGTCGGCTGGGGCTTGTCCCCTACTTTTGCGCTATATATAAGCATGCTTGACTGGACAATATCCTATCTGTTGGTGTATCTATAGAGAGGACATGAGGATGACTTAATGCCAATTGAGAATAACTGAGACTTGTGTAATACAAGATGTTGTGTAAATAACTCTAAAAGTTTTTAAATAACTAAACTTATGAACTCACCAACCTAGTGTTGACTTTGTTTAAATGCATGTTTTCTCAGGTGACGAACATGTCTAGTTACCATGCATCAGTGATTAAGCTAGAGGACTTTATAGAAGACCTAGCTTGCTTTTTGGATGCGATGACATTTTGTATCTCTTTTGTATATCTTGTGCAGCTACAAGATAGAAACTATATGATTCTTTTGAGTAGATTTACCTAGTTAAATTATGAACACGTACTGTGTAATTTAACTTTGTAATTCTATGTATTAAAGGTCATGTTAGCATTTCTCATTATATATCATGTGCCATGTAAACAATCTAACCACTATGATTATCACCCGATATCGCGCCCCGGGAACCTTCCGCCTGACAGAAAAGTCGATCCAGCCCGCTGGCTCAGGGTGTGACATAGGGTTTTAGTATAATGACGCCAGGAAGGAACCATCTTGTCATTTTTTCCATTAATTGTTTAAAAATTTTACAAAGAGTAAATTATCGAGGTGATCCTTATAATTTGCTGGTATTTCGCTTTTATTCCTTAAATTTCATAAATTACTCATATGATCTCAACATGTTTCATAAATTATCTATATGGTCTCAACCTTTAAACATTTGTAACATATATAATCCTTATGTCATAATAAATCTATGAACCAAGAGTGAAATTTAGAGACTGTATGTGTTACAGGTGTTTAAAGGTTGGGATCATACGAGTAATTTACTAAACCTAAAGACTAAGAGTTAAATACTAGCAAAGCCCATGAACCATATCAACAATTTACTCTTTTATATATCAAAGACTTTATTTCTTATATATCAATTTAAGTACTTTTATTTTTAAATTAGAGTAAATTACCGATATGATCTCTTTCACTTTTGGTCTCTGGGATTCATAAAGTACTCATGGTCCCAACAGGTTTACTAAATTACCCATACGGTCACAACTTTTAAACATTTGTATAGTCCTTGGGTCACATAAAATATAAGGACCAAGATTGAAATCTATAGACCAAGAGTGAGATCTAGGATTGTATGTGTTACAAATTTTTAAAATGTAACTTAGGACGCAAGAGTTAAATACTAGTAAACCACAAGAACCATCTCGACAATTTACTGTATAAATTATTTAGCAAATTCTAGTGTGCTTAAATATATTGCGTATCTGTAACATCTTAAATTTTAAAACTTTATTTATGAGATGTTACAGTATCAAAGCCTATTGTTAAAAATATACATATATTTTTTCAATTTTATAACTTGTTATATTTTGTATGAGGATATTGGATTGGGCTTGTAGTTTGTTGCTAACACATATGGGCTTGTAGATGGTTGTTTAATCACATGGCTTGTAGGCTTGTAGATGGTTGAATATTCATATGGACTTGGGGTTGTTACATATAAGAACTGATTCAATTGATATCTGGTTGAAGTTGAACAGCTTCTATTGCATGTATATGTATATATATGGGTATATATGTGTGTGTGTGTGTGGTTGACGTTCAGAAGAGTATCTTTACTTCCATTTTTTCATTCTCTTGATAGAACTCTCTTGTACATTGGGTTTTCTGTTGTATTCATTGTGTATGAATCTGAGTATTTAGAGGATAACTAAGATTGTTTTGTTTGAGCAGTTCTTCAGAGATTGTTCTCTGGATTGATATTTCTACGTTATGAGTTTTTGTATGTATATCGAGTTATAATAGTTTCATATATTTTAGGATTTGTACTTGTTGAAGTTTATTAGTGTTAATCACAGATACAATTGAATCTGTAAGTTGTTTCATCTCATATTCTTAACACTATGCTGAGGTAAATGATTCAAGCTGAGCTAGCTTGGTTTGTAAACGAGTCAATTTCTAACAAGTTTTCCAAGTTTTTATTTAAAGAGCTTCAAGCTACGAGCTATTTGAACAACCTTGTCACCAAGTCTCAAGGTTATGCAAAACCATTGCACCCCACGAAAATAAGATCACACTTACAGATTTTAATAAAAAGAATCAATTTTTATGTAGGCATAGATGAATCTAATTTTGGATGCACAGAGCCCATTAGAGCTATTCAAAAATCTTCCAAAATCTTGACTTTGACCAAGGAAAGCAGCAGCAGCACTGCTACAGAGGAAACCAAAATAATGCGTCATGGCTAGCAAGTACACTCACTCCTTTCAAACTAAATAATAACATTTAAAGGGAAAAAAACATAAACTAAGAACCGATAATACCTTGTTATTGGGTTTACGGTTATGTGGAATGTTGTAATTTGGTATCCAAACTTTGGGTGATCCTGTCACGCGCTCCTTGTGAAGCTTGTTTAAGATATGCATATATTGTTCGTTTGATGAAGCATCCCACTCACCGAACCTAAGAGCAACCGTTGTATGGTCGACCTAAGGGTAAAATTGTAAATTTTCAAACTAAAATAGTTAGCCTCATGCAACTAAAGGTGAAAATGTAATAAAAATTCAATTAAACCATTTCATACGAAATGAATGGTTATCTCTAACATGTCAAACATGTTAAATAAAGAAAAAAAATCAAAAGTAAAGCATGTCAAACTTTACTGGTGTATATTTAATGCATAAAAATTTATAAACATATATTAAATAAAATTGAACTCTTATGTAATTATGAAAGTATATAACTAATACCACTAAACAAAATTTAAAATATCAAGTAAAAAGTGGTAGGAATCCTCACCTCATATGGTGATGATTCGGTACTATGCGCTTCACGACAAACCAATCCAAAGGAGGGCGTTTCACTTGGAGCCTTGTTAACATAAATATAATCACATCAGGAGCATTATCATATATTTAACTAATACTACTAAATAAAATTTAAAATATCAGGTATAAAGTGTTGGGAATAATCACCTCAGGAGATGATGCATGTGATGACGTCTTGGTACTATGCACTAGAGGAACAACCTCACTAATGGAGGGCGCTTCATGTATAACCTCGTTAACGTAAGTCATATAAGAAGCATTACTATGCACCAGAGGAACAACCTCACTAATGGAGGGCACTTCATGTATAACCTCATTAACGTAAGTTATATAAGAAGCATTGTCTTCAGTTTCCCAGTCATCAAACCTTGTTACCATTGGATGTTTCTATAAAAATATAAAGTTAGTTAACATGCTATAAATATCTAATAAATATTAGAAGTTTGCAAATTTTCTTAATAAGAAACAAATCACAATGTCTACGACTCGTAGCAAAGAATAAATATATAAAGGACTAGCCTAAAACCATGTGTATTACACGGGTTGAATAATTATAAATACAATTCATTAGCATTAAATAATAATAAATATTTAGCAATTATAAAATTATATTTAGGATAAGATATAATTGAATTATTGTTATCGTTTCTTAAATTTTAATATATTAGTAAATTATTTGAAGAAGAAAAATTATATATATTTTTTACGTTTAATTATATAATTTAATTATTAAAATTAATAGTATTTATTAGAAGAGAAAGACGGGAAAAACTTGTTCAGATTTAACCAGAACGCGACATGTGTCTCCTAAAAATACTCTTTTATTAGAGTAGGTAGATACATATTTACTATTAAAAGAAATCTTCAAATTTAGAACAAAATCATATTATAAGTGGTATTCTGATTGTTTTGACTAATTAATCACAGAACTACACTTTATAACCATTAGATGTACATGGGTTGATTTTGTGTGGGAAAAAAGAAAAAAATATTTGGATATTTGAAAATCATTCGATGACGTATGCAGGCTGCAGTGGTGCATTTTAAGCCTCATTAACAAAAGAAGCATTATATTTATTTTTCCGGTTGTCAAATTTTTGTAACGTTGGATGTTTATGTTAAAATATAAAGCCAGTTAATATTGTTAGAAATGGGTAATTAACATAGAAATTTATAAAGTTCAACGGAAGCAAATATCAATGTCAGACTAAGGGGTTGTTTGGCAATCTCTGTTTTATTAAGTGCTGAACCAGTAAGAGGTCTGACTAGATAAGAGGCTCTGAACCCGTTAAGTGCTGAATCAGTAATATTGTTTGGTTAAACCTCTGAACAAATATGTAAAATGACTAGTTTACCCCTTTAGAACATTATCACAGACAAACATCAAGAACCCACATTTTAGAACATCAAAAAGGAAACGATGGTGAGAAATTGGAAACAATAATTACAGTGGAACTAGAAGGATCAACAATCGAAGACCAAATCCTAGAAAGAAATCAACATTCCTTCAACCAGGATAGAAATATATGAGAAAAGCACCTGATGTGCGTATATCGCCGGAGGCTGAGGTCGTCGGAGGAGGAGATTGCCTGCTGAAGTCGTCGGAGATGCTATGGGGTAGCTGAAGTCATCAGAAAATCACACGCTGAAGTCATCGGAGATGCTTTGGGAGCTGAAATCGTTAGAGATTACACGCTGAAGTCATCGGAGTTGCCAGGGTGTGCGTCGAAGATGCAGGTCGCCGGAGTTCACAAGTCTCTGGAGATGCTTTGGGGGAGACGGGAAGTGACGTGGTATGGAGATGATTCGGAGGAGACAAGAATGAGGTTTAAACACTAAAGAGGGGAGGGTACCTCAGGGCTTTTTTTCATTCAGACTTGTTTTTGTGCTGATTGATTAAGAGTCTTGTTGAACCATTAAGAGACATCTTTTAATTGAACCAAACTTTACATCTGACCGATTCAGACATTACCTCTGAATGGAATCATTAAGATGCTAACAAACAACCCCTAAAAGTAAAACAAAATAGTTACCACTTAGTATTAAAATAAAATCTTAATAAATATGAAATGAAGCAACAAATCACATTATAAATGATGTTCTGATTATTTTGGCTTATAACATTAAGGTGTTATTTTGGGTTAAAAACAATATTTTTTTTTTGGGTATTCGAAATTTGATCGATGGTGCAAGTTGTGAGAGGGTGGTACTATGTAGGGGTGTTCAAAAAAATCCGTATCCGAATCCGAAATCGAAATATCCGAAAATCCGTATCCGAAATATCCGAAAATTCGGATATCCGGAGGTCCGGATATCCGGACGTTCGGATTCGGATTCGGATAGTAATTTTGAAAATTTTCGGATAGTTTGGATATCCGAACTATCCGAAATAGTTATTTTTTTCAGATATTTTTCGGATATTCGGATATTTTTTCGGATATTCGGATATTTTTTCGGATATTTCGGATATTTTTTCGGATATTTCGGATAGTTTTTCGGATATTTTTCGGATATTTTTCAGATTTTCGGATATCCGGGTGTATTTTTTTAATTTTTTTCCCCTTTTTTTAGAGTTCGGATATCCGAAGTTCGGATATCCGAAATTTCGGATTCGGATTCGGATAGTGAAAACCACTATCCGAAATTTTCAGGAATATCCGAATCTCCGGATATCCGAATTTGAACACCCCTAGTACTATGTTTCCCTGGACAAACCTGTCCAACAAAGGGTGATTCCTTTCGAGTTTTATTAAAATAAGTAGTAAGCATCATTATCTTATATCTTAGGAGTAAATTACATAAATCGTTCTTTACTCCTTTATATTCACTTAATTTATGAATCACGTCTTTTATTATAATAGTTACAGAAAACATTCTTAAAATGTAAATTTATAATAGATTTCATATTTTATACATAATGATCATTTAATTACATTACATAAATTGTCCTTTATATCGAGAAAAATGATGAAATCCATTTTAAATTGTTATTTTTAAAGACGATTTCTGTAACTATTTTAATAAAGAATGTTATTCATAAAATGAGTGAATATAAATAACGATTTATGTAAGTTACTCTTTATCTTAGTTTTCCCCGTCATAAAATTTTGGTACCTTGGGATTTATTTTATTTTTTTTTGTGAAAATAATGTCAGCTATAATCGCTAGAAATGTGTAATAAATATTATAGAGATTTGTAAAGTTTGTTAAGAATAAATTAACATGCCAAATACTCGTAAAAAAACAAACAAACAGAACCACTTTAGTATTAAATTAAAATCTTAATGAATAATAAATTAAATAACAAAATCATATTTTAAATGATAATTTGATTGTTTTGAGTCTAAATAATCATAGGATCATAGCTATAAGATGTGTATAGGTTGATTTTGGATTAAAAAAAAAAAGAAAAAAAAATATTTTGGGGAATTTGGAAACTCATTAGATGGTGCATGTGATGTCATGTCGGTGCTAAGCTTTCCTGTACAAACTTATCCAACAAAGAGTGGTTTTCTTTGAACCTTGTCAAAATAAGTTGTATAAGAAGCATTATCTTCATCTTCCCAATAGCCAAATTTTGGTACCTTTGGAGTCTATTATAATTGTTAGAAATGTGTAAAGGGTATCAAATATTTGTAAATTTATTAAGAACAAATAAATTATAGTAATGTTTAAGATTCAAAGAAAAATAATACCAATTTACTATAAAAAAAAAATCTTAATGAATAATTAAAATAAGTAATAAAATCATATTATAGGTGATTTTCTAATTGTTATTACACTAGATAATTAGAAGATCATGATCATAATCATAAGGTGTGCGCATAGTTTGTTTTTGAGGTTAAAAATTATTATTATTTTTCATATTTAAAAATCATTCAGAAACTTATAATAATTTTTCGACCAAAAATTAGGCAATGGCAAACATTTGGTTAAAGGGAGTCAGCTCTGTATGTGACTCAAAACAAACAATCGAATCAGGTTTTTCAAGATCTAATTTTGACCGGCTGATTTCTCTCTAGTGACTAATTGATAGTAGCATATAAACACGACAATCAGATCAATAAACAGAAACTTATCGGAAACGAACGGCAAAATTGAATCGAAAACTAAGCCAAACTCTATTCGAAATACCTAAATATAGGAGATCAACAAACAATTTCATGCGCAAGGAGAGAAACTTACAGCCATTTCTAATTAGCAGGAAGCTGTTGATGAATCAAAGCCAGAAATGGCGGAACGCTCAGCGATTGGGATCAAGGAAATGAAGATGTTAATATGATAATTGTAAGCCTGTAGAAAACGAAAGAGAAATGTGAATGATGAAATTGAGAAGAAACCATCTTCGAGTAAGAAGACTATCAGTCGACTTTTCTCCAAAAAAAGAAGACTATTACCCAAAAGTTTTGATTACGAACGATTACTGAAATTTGGCAGAAAACTGAAGTGATTTTACGTAGATTTATTGTGTGCGACTTTTGACCAGCAATAAAAAATTAAAAAAAAAACCCAAATTCAAAGAATTTGGGTTTTAATATTTTCTTGCTTGATGTCTCCAGCACAACTCCCAGATGTCAGATTTATTCTTCTTATTCTATTTTATGGGTGATCATTCAATCGAATTTCGAATGATTTCGAATTTTGAATTTTTTAAGGGCATTCGAATTCGAAATCAATTCGAAAAATCTAATTCGAATTCGAATTGGTTTGATTTGAATTTAATTAAAAAATTATTTATACTTGCTATCTATATATATTCAAAATATCAAATAATCAAAACCTTAAACATCCAAATATCAAATAACCAACATCTAAGTTGTAATATTAGAGATATCATTTAAATTAATAAAATGTTAAAAATTCAATATATAATGCCGGTGATAACATACAAAAAACATAAAGTGACAAATAATCAAAATAATAGTAATTAATAACCAAAATGATCAATTTTCCGAGCTTCATGATTTACGCTTTTGTTATGAATGTATAGGTTTAGCATATTTAAAAGTGTTAAAATTATGGGTATTTTATAATTAAATTGACATTTGTGTAATAATATTTTATTATTATATACTAAACCACTTAATTAAAAAGCATATTTTTAAAATATAGTAACTACTTATGTATCTAAATAAAAATATATAAATAATTTAAATTCGAATTTCGAATTGAATCGAATGAAAAATATGAAATTCGATATTCGATATTATACAACGAATCGAATCGAATTTCGACTTGGTGTTTTTCAAATGGAAATCGAATCGAATTTCGATTTTTTCGAGTCATATTCGAAAACTGAACACCCGTATTCTATTCCAGTATGTCATGAACATATAAAAAACTAGGTAGCTTTTTTACACTCTTATTAAAGGGACTGGGATCCAGATAATTGCCTCAACTGGTAAAAGCCCACCCTTTTAATGTGAAGGTCTTGGGTTCAAATATTTTTGGGTGCAATTTAATGTATATCCAGACAAAGGAACGAATCAGGGTTTTAATCCCGGGTTCGAACCTAATGAGGGGCAAGGGTTTACGGATTCCATCCGGTTCCCGTGCATCTAAGGGCACACATGTCTAAGGTCGGAGATCGAGGAATCAATCTTAGCTATCAATCGCCATGATAACTGAAGGTATCAAAAAAAAGATTAATGGGGCTGGGTTATTCACACACCCAACTTTTTTTTATTTTAACACATTGCCGATCATATACATCTTATAGCCTCGCCTGTAGATATATATATGCATCGTATACGAGTCCAATCATTAATCATTTGCATTAACACCCAATGATTGGTCACGTATAGAGCCGCGTATATGACATATACGAGACGTATCCTAGTATAGGAGTTTGACAAATTTCGACACCCAATGATTGTTCATTTATACATCTCGTATAAATCTATATGAGTCGTATAGAAGGTGTGAGATGTATGAGGCGAGCCGTGAGCGTGAGAAAAATAGGACCCTTATTAAATACATGAATTATGAATATCATTAGGGCGTTTGTTAAATCAAGTGAGAGATGTTTACGTATATGTATTCCCTCTTTCTTCTCTACGAGAAAATATGTACAATGAGATGTTTTTGGGCATATAAATGTAAATCCTTTGTCAATCAATTATTTCATTATTCTTGCATTTTGATGGGGCAAATAGATAAGGTTCTTTGACACTTAACAGATGCAAAATTTAATCAACCTTAGAAATTAACTTGTCTATAAAAGTGTGCACTAGCAAATCCTCTTAAAAACATATATTGTTAAACATTCATATGTTTAAGTTAGACATGATAATCTTGACCCAAAACAAGAAAATGGGTTGGTTTGGGTGAGCAATTACTATATATTTGGTTGAAATAGATAACATCATGACATAAAATGAGTTAACATAAGTAACATCTTAACAAAATTCGGGTCAAGATGTGTAACCTAAAAACTATGAGAATTGATAGATTCAAACAAATAAGAGTTATGAATAATATATTTGAAAATAAAATTAGTAAATATTACCTAAATAAAATTTTTGTTTACTTACAACTAATTTAGTCTTAAACTACTTAAAACCATCCTCCATCTTGATCCCAACCCGTTCTGATCCATTATATGACCATTTTGCTAGGCTGAGTTTAAGTCATGTATGATTTAACATGATAGAATTTGTAATCTGACTAAAAAATTAAAAGTATGTTTTTCAAAATTAAACTACAAAGCTTGATCCCGTTCTGATCTATTACCTGACATTTTGCTAGGCGTAGTTTTAGTCATGTATGACTTAACATGATAGAATTTATGATCTGACTAAAAGATTATAGTATCTTTATCAAAATTAAACTACAAATCTTGATTTAGAAAGAGTTTGATTGAAACAATATTTGCAAAAGTATTTAGTATCACATGCTAAATTTTTTCATGTCATGATTAGGAAGCAGATCGGTTTTAATAATGTCACCCACTTACATTAAACAAATGTTAGTATAATGTCTTTTAAATTTATGTGTTATATCAAAAGCCTGGGATTATTTAGACACCTCAATATTTTATTTTAACATCCTGCCTTTAGTATACAGCCGGCCGTACATGTCAGTACGGGCCGTTTAAGAAACCAACAAACATTCTATCATACTGACAGGGGCGTACCTATGTATTGGACATGGGGGTCGACCGACCCCCATGAACTTTTGATTTTTAACGGTGTATATACGATCTGATCTCGACCGACCCTCAAGAAATTTTGCCCCCGACCACCATTAAAATTTGGCGTACCATATGAAGCCCGATTTAAATCAAATTAAGGCCAAAAATAATACTCAAATAACGCAATATGTGTTACTTGTTATTAAACTTAGTTGGTAATTACTAATAATTTAACTTAATACCTAATTAGTCGTAGCATACTTAAAAAAAGTGATTATACCCACATTTGTATATTAAGTGATTGAATTTGATGTTCATAACAACCACCATTTAAGATTGAGTGATTATTATATGATTTCAAAAGTTAAAACTTATCAGCATATTGAAAAATTTAGTTGATTTGTAATTTAAATAGTATTCTTTCGAATTATGTCAAAAGAAAATCTATTTTATCATATCATTATAATCAATGAGATGATTATTACGTGTTTTTATTATGTGTTTGTAAGTTAATTTAGTTTTATCATTTTTTGGGTGATCCGACCCACAATTCGAATTGGTCATAAAAACTATTTACGGCAAATAATTATTTAAAAAAAATTCCGACACCAAAAATTTCTAGGTCCGCCATTGCATACTGACAAAAATTATGTGCAGGCCAGTACGGGCCGTACATGGATCGAGTATTTTCATTACAAAGATGATGGTTCGGGCAAACTTTAGGAGTTATACAGGCCGTATAGATCTGTACGACCCGTACATGCCTACACTTGTTCAGCATATACCACCACACTCTACGATCGTCCAGCCGTATACGGCCCATAATATATGATCGTCCAATCGTATACGACCATAATATACGGTCATCTATCCGTATACAGACCAGCCAACTTTTTCAAGAAAAGAACAATACGGCCTGTATAGAACTATATAGCCCGTACAACCGTGTTATAAAAGATGAGGGTGAGGTGTCATGGAAAGATGGTTTGATTTGGTTAATTTGATTCAAAAGATCGACGGGTGGATCGTAGGTTGTTGAAGATGAGGATCACAAACGATAATAGATTTGCGCCAGGAACGTAAAAGATGACGTATGATTAGCCGATTAGGGTTTTAGTAAAATTACCCCCAGGAAGGAAGCATCTTGTCATTTCACTTTTTTTCCATTAATTATTTGATTGTTCGAAAATTTTATAAATCAAACACATTAGTCCAAGACTTCAAGTTAATTTACATTTTGAATTATTTAACAAATTCCTGTGCTTAAAAAATGTTGCCTATCAAAGCCTATGTTAAGCTAAACGATTCGAGCCGAGCTAGCTCTGCTTGTAATTAAACGATTCAATTTCTAACAAGTTTTCCAAGTTTTTTTAAAGAGTTTCAAGCGACGAGCTATTTAAACAACCTTGTCACCAAGTCTCAAGGTTATTCAAAATAATTACACCCCACGATAACAAGATCACACTTACAAATATTTTTAAGAAAATAATATATTTTTATGTGTTTAGATGTAGCTAACTCCTGATACACAGAGCCCATTAGAGCTATTCACAAATCTTCTAAAATCTTGACTTTGACCAAGGGAAGCAGCAACATTGCTACACATGAAACACAAATAATGCGTCACGGATGAACCATGGCTAGCAACTTACAAGTACACTCACTCCTTTAAAATTTGGTAATAAGATTTAAAGGGGAAAAAGACATAAACCAAGAGCCGATAATACCTTGTTATTGGGTTTACGGTTATGTGAAATGTTGTAATATGGTCTCGCAACCATGGGTGTTCCTATCACATGCTCCTCACGAATCTTGTTGAAAATATCCGTATATGGTTCGTTTGATGAAGCCTCCCACTCACCGAACTCAGGAACAACCGTTGTATTGTTGATCTAAGGGTAAAATTGTAAATTTTCAAATTAAAAAAGTTAGCATCATGTGACTAGTGATGAAGATGTTTATATATAATGCATAAAACTTTATAGATATATTAAATATAACTGAACTCTTATGCAATTATGTAAATATTTAATTAATAATATTAAATAAAAAATTTAAAATATTAGGTAAAAAGTATCGGGAATACTCACTTGATGTGATGGCATATGCGGTGACGGATCGGTACTACGCATTCCAGGACGAACCCGTCCAACGGAGGGTGGTCCATTTTGGGTCTCGTTAACCTAAGTCATACAAGGAAAATTATCTTAGTTTCCGAGCCATCAAACTTTGATACAACATGAAAACGTAAGAGTTCAGTTATATTTAATATATCTATAAATATTAGAAGTTTTAAAATTTTGTTAAAAGAAAACAAATCACATTGTCAAAGACTAAAAACAAAGAAACAAATATTTAGAAAATACGAGTTTGCTATTAAAAGAAGGGTCAATTACATATATATCCCTTACTAAAATCATTTATTACATATATACCCAATTATAAAACTAAATTACATATTTCTCCTTTATAAACCAAATATGTTACATATTTATCCATTTAATTGAAAAACAAATTATTTATTTTCTATTTTACCTTTAATGAACTAACTAAAAACAACTTATATATTTCTCCTTACTAAAGGGTAATTTTGGAACTTGGGGATATTTGTAATTTTAGTTTAACATTGGAGATATATGTAATTTTGATGTTTAATAAGGGGATATATGATATTATCCCTTAAAAGAAAATCTTAAAATTAAAAAACAAAATCTCAATGACTAACAATATAAGCAATATAATCATATTATAACTGATTTTTTGGTTGTTTTGACACTATATAATTAGAACATTATAATCATAAATTCATAAGGTGTGTTCATGGTTTTGAGCTAAAAATTTCTTATTTTTTTAATATTTAAAAATCATTCGGTTTTGATTTTGTTTAGATTTCAGTTTTTGGTTATTACGATTAGTTTCGTGTGATGTTGATTATTGGCGCACATAAAAAGCCGGTTCATATATCCAACCCACCTTAAAATTTTGGAATCAGAATGAATCCCAACCTGATCCAAAGAGGAACCGGTTCGTATCTGGAAATGACAGTCTGTTCAAACCTGGTTCTAACAAACCGGTTCCGGATCCGAACCAAACAGTCGATTCAAACCTGGAAAAGACAGTCGGTTCTTTTGAAGATCAGTTCCTACCCGAACCGGAACCAAACCAGACACGCCCCTAACAAGCCGGTTCCGGAACCGGTTTCTACCCTTTTTTCTAAAAAGTTCCAATCTAGCCATTGGAACTCAATAATTAGTAGCTTTTTGACCTTTTTTTTGTTCTTTCAATTTTATTGATTATTTTACCCTTCTAAATTAGTATAAATTGGTGTTGAATGAATTGGTTGATTACAAAACTTGAAAATGAAAACCCAAACTTTAAAAACGCAGCGAAAAAAAAATTTTTTCATTCACTTTGGTTATTCTTTTATTATTCTTTCTTACTCTCTTATGGTTCATTCACAATCATATCCCAGGCATTAAGGTCCCTCTATTGTTCTTATTGTTGTTCGGGAGTTACCTAATAATAAAAAACCCAAAAGTTTGATTCAACTGAGATTTGTGTGAGATAAATGAAGAGTTTTCAAAGGCCCGTTGCAAATTTTATGTTACTTTGTTGGCAAAAGAGTCCAACATTGAAGAAACACATTGTTAAATTTTGCAAAGACAAGAAAGAAAATCTATAATCCAATCAAACACATATTTGTGTTGACAGTGGAATGTTATAACTTGGTTCCCTATCAAATGCCTAAGTTTGTGATTCAAGAATGTTTGTCTTCGACTGCTTCTATAATCGACGGTTGACAAACAAGATTCAAGAGACACTCTAATCTCGTTACACACACGTAAGTAGTATAACTCTTGGACACTATTGTTAAAATGTGAAAAAAAATGCTAAACAAGATTTAATTTAATTTTTTGAAAATTTACAAACTGGTGTGAACTTAACCACCGATGTGGTCGGCTCGAAGTTCCCGAACTTTGTAGTTTTCGAGCCACTTTTAAAAAAAAGTTACATAATGTTTCTTTTAAAAAAAAAGTAGAAAACAATTTATAAATTATTAAAAAGTGTGTAAAGATACATATTATGTTTGTTTAGGTGTGAATGGGGACGTACCTACTCAATTAAATTCGACTTTTAAAATGTTTAACCAATACTATTAAATAAAATAAAAAATATTAGGTATAAGTGTTAGGAATCCTCACCTCATGTGATGGTATATGCGGTGACGGTATTGCAGGACGAACATGACCAACAGAGGGCGGTCCCCTTTGAGCCTTGTCAAAATAAGTCGTATAAGAAGCATTATTTTCATTTTCCCAATCGCCAAATTTTGGTACCATTGGATTAGTCTGCGCAAATATAATGTCATTTATAATTGCTAGAAATGTGTAAGAAGTATTAGATACTTATAAAGTTAATAATAACAAACAGGGGCGAAGCCTTTAAGGGACCGGGGGGGGCGACCGCCCCCCCTCTTTTTTTCGCCAGTAGTGTTAATTTTCGGACCGTAAGCCAAATTTTTTTTTAAAATACTAGTTTCGCCCCCCCTAAAAAAAGTAACCAAACACATTTAAAAAAAAAATACTCTTTCCATCCCTCTCATTTTTTACCCCATTAACCTCCCTCTCATTTTGTTTGTTTAGACATTTAGATTTTAGTTTGAATCAATATATCATGGGAAAAGTGAAAATAATTGACTAGTTTTTAAAAAGAAATGTTATTGAAGAAGAATGTGATGCTACAAATCAAGATAATTGTAAAAAATCCTCAATATATCGTGAGAAAGGTGAAAACAATTGACTCGTGAGTATTATTTATATATGTATTTAAGGGTTGATGATATAGGTGTTATTCAATAAAAAATTATTATGGGATTACAATGTAATTAGTCTGTCTCAAACTGTAAAACGGTTAGGTTTGATTCGGTCTTAATTTTTAACGGGCTCAAAATCCCAAAACTAGAAAGTCGAAACGTAGAAAGCTCAAATCGTAAAAACGGACAACAAACACCCATAATAAATGGTCACCTAAGATTGCAAGAGAACGAATGAATCAAATAGACGTATGAAAAGAATGTAAGTTTTCGAAGGGATGAAGGGCCCCGGATTTTATGTCTCCTAGGGCCTTCAAATTGGTTAAGCCGGCCCTTAAAATGATAATTATTAGACATTTTTAATTTTATTTGTTTGACCCGACTTGACCCGAATCACAGATCCGAACATTTAACCCAACTAACCGAGACATACCGGTCGATTGCAAAAAAAAATTTTTTGATCCCGTAAGATTTCGCCCCCCCTCCCAGTTTCGTCAAGCTCCGCCACTGATAACAAACAAACTATAGCAATGTCTAATCAGCCCATTCAGCTGAAGTTATGGAGCTCAGTAGGAAATGAAGAAAAACCCGTTTTTTTTTTTGACATATCACATATTTAAAATGCTGGTTACATAGGAATGAAAAAAATGGTCCATACAATATTCCTGGTTACATGCTGGAAACTATGGCAAGCTTGCAATGAAAAGGTTTTCAAAGGGGTGGCTTTATCATGCTATAAATAGGGTAAAGCTTCCCACGATCATGTGGAGCAATTGGTGTGAACTTCGTGATGTAGATAGTTTACTTTCATGATTTGTAGCTTTTGTAAAACTTGTGACGGTGGAAGTTAGGGATGTCGTTCGGGTTGGTTCCTCGGGTTTCGGGTTCCTAGGCAGTGATGGATCCAAGATTTTTTTCAAACGATGTCACCGTATGTTTGTATTAAACGGTTCGCAGTTTGTATTTGAAAGGGCCGGGGTAAAACAGAAAGTCGTACCTTTTCGAGTGCTTAATAGAAAAGAATAAAATTTGGCGTCAATTCTTTGACCAAAATTTTTTTTTGTTAACTAGTGCTTAATACCAAATCCATGATTAACCGACAGTATCACTTAGACAGCATAATCAAATCAATAAACAGAAAATCTACGGAAAACTAAGTCAAAATTTATGGAAAGAAGCAAATTATATGTGAATTGAAACAAAAAATTTTCGAATTTCTAATTTTGACCAGCTGATTTCTCGCTGTTAACTAAATGATAGTAGATATAGGCAGGATAATCAGATCAATAAACAGAAACTTATAGAAAACGAAAGTCAAAATTGAATCGAAAGATAAGTCAAACTCTAGTCGAAAGACCTAAATATAGGAGATCAACAAGAGATTTAAGAACAATTTAATGTGCAAGGAGAGAAACTTACCGCCATTTCCAATTAGCAGGAATCTATTGATGAATCAAAGCCAGAAATGGAAGCGATTGCAAACAAGAACTCAAGGAATTAATGATGTTAATAAATTGTAGACCTGCAGTAAACGAAAGAGAAATGTGAATGGTGAAATTGAGATGAAGCCATCTTCGAGGAAGAAGACTCGTTGATCAACATTTGACTTTTTATACAAACATTTTGTGTATTTGTATTATGAATTCGTGTATTACTTCCTGATGGGTGTGTGTTCACTATTTTATAGGAGGCTTCGCGCTTTGGATAATGTACGATGACTGAAAATAGGCAGACCACTGAAGTGGTTTTACGTAGATATACCGTGTGCGGCATATGACCAGCAATACAACAACACGTAAAATCTTAGTTTGTGAAGTTCAAGTGGAAAAAAAATGAAAATAAATCTTACTCGTACATTAAAATGTAATAAAAAGACTGTTTCATAAAAAACCCTTGACTCGATAATTTAGTTATTTGTTTATTTATTTATTTTATTTTATTTGACCGGCAATAAAAAAACTCAAATTCAAAGAATACGGGATGTAATATTTTCTTGCTTGATGTCTTCCCGCACTTCTCACAGATGCCAGACTTATTCTTCTTAGGGGTCGTTTGGTTCGGTCTGAACTATTAATGGGTCGTTTGGTAACGTTTGAACCCTTAAGTGCTGAATGGTTAACATGTCTGAATGGTTAAGAGGGTCTGAACCATTAATTTAGTTATTTGTTTATTTATTTATTTTATTTTATTTGACCGGCAATAAAAAAACTCAAATTCAAAGAATACGGGATGTAATATTTTCTTGCTTGATGTCTTCCCGCACTTCTCACAGATGCCAGACTTATTCTTCTTAGGGGTCGTTTGGTTCGGTCTGAACTATTAATGGGTCGTTTGGTAACGTTTGAACCCTTAAGTGCTGAATGGTTAACATGTCTGAATGGTTAAGAGGGTCTGAACCATTAAGTGCTGAACCGATTAAGACTGTTTGGTTACACGTCTGAATGGAAAAAAATTACCCTATTTATTTAAAAAACCCCCCACAAAGTCACGACCGTCATCACCTCTTATTCTAAATTAAAAGGGGCCGACATCAGCGACCTACACCACCGTCGCCGCCTCTCCTCCGTCGCATCCCCGCCCTCCACCGCCCCAGTATCCTCCGCCATCCACTGCCCCAGTATCCTCCGCCGTAGCCTCGACCTTCACCACCGTCATCATCACGGTTGCATGTGGCGAAGGAACATCCGTCGTAAGGGAAGAGATCCTCCGTCACCACCGTCATCATTATTCGGAGTTGCTACTAAACGAATCAGAGTCGATCACTTTTGTTTCAATCGTGTGCAAAGTATACTAATGAACGCATCAGGTGATGTTTTGATTTCCCCAGCTTAATTGAAGTGTTTCATAAGCTATTGAAGTATTGAGGCGGTGGTGGACCTGGTGGTGGCCATTCAGACGGTGGTGGTGGCCGATTGAAACCCATTCAACGGTGGTGTTGGCCGATTGGAACCCATTCAGACATTCCAAGCCTCCACTCTTTCTCATTCAGACTCCATCTCAGGTCTGAACCATTCAGACCTTGGTTCAGACCTTGAGCCCCATTCAGATGTCTCTTTTTTCTCTCAAACAAACGGTCTGAATTTGAACCATTCAGATTCAGACCCATTCAGATCCATTCAGATCCAAACAAACAGCCCCTAAGTGCTGAATAGTTAAGATGTTTGAATGGTTAAGAAGGTCTGAATCATTAAATGCTGAACAGGTTAAGACTGTTTGGTTACACATTTGAGTGAAAATAACAAATACCCACATTTGAGCCCTGATCGAACCACCCCACCACCGTGGGACGCCATCTAACAACAAATTCGAACAAATACACTTTTGATTTCGTTCAGAAATCCATTTAATTCAACAAATTGAGCGAAAAATGAAGACATTAGATTGTTAGAGCGCAGGAAGGAAGAAGCGGTGGGTTATTGAGGAAGAAGATTGGGGTATGATACAACATAGAAAGTGGGTTTGTTCAGCTTCCTGTTGGCTATTTCTTCCTGTGTAGAGTGTCGATCACGTTTTGATGGGTCGTGATACACCGTCACCCCCAAAATCATATGAATTAGGGTTACATTACACACCATGATCACACCATCGAAGATGAGAAGGAGAATACGGTACTGCAGGATAAGACGGTACCAGACGAGACGCCGGTGAAGATGGGAAGACGAGACTACGGTGAGTTAGTCGGGGCGGAGGAGAAGACACCGGTGAAGACGGGAAGCAACGTCCAGCCCCTTTTGTTTTCATTCAGACTTGTGTGCAAGTCTGAACCATTCAGAGCCTGATTCAGATGTAAACCTTCCATTCAGATGTGTTTTTTCCATGAAACAAACGGTCTGAATCTGAACCATTCAGATTCAGATCCATTCAGACTCATTTAGATGCAAACAAACAGCCCCTTAGTCTATTCCAATATGTCATGAACAAAAAAAGAGTCGGTTTTTACCCACTAATTAAATCCATGAATATCATTAGTCTATGTGTAATGAGGCCTGAACACTCAGGTGATGGGGTGTCATGCCCTGGTGGCATCCAACACCCCATTACAAAGGGCGGCGTGACAAGCAAGGCCGGAGCTCGATCACGAGGTTAACAATTACATGTGAGAGGAGAAGGGGGGTGATGAGTGGGGCGTGAGTGTGTTGTGTGTATGTAGACCAGGGTAATGCTTTCATTCTGTGTCAGCTAGTGCAAGCTGTATGGGAGGAGATTGCTAAGTGGTGTAGGATTACACCAATATATGCATTTCGCATTAGAGACTTGCTAGACACATATAAGTATATTCATGGGTCAAAAAAATGGAGAAAAGTAATTAATGCGGTGATACAAATTACATTTTGGGTAATATGGAAGACCCGAAATGGATGTATATTCAACAAGGAGCCGGTTTCACTAAAGAAGATGGTTGGGGATATAAAAATCTTTGGGTTTCTATGGATCATGAACCGGGCTAAAATAACACAAATTTCATGGGAACAATGGTGCGATTTTAACCTTCTATACATGGGGCTGTAGTTGTATTCTTGGTGTTCTTGTAAATAGTATGGTTTTTGTATGGTTGTTCTATGCGGTATAAATAAATGGAAATGGTTGTTTGTTGGCCGTTCAAAAAAAAACATGGAGTGATAAATGTGTTAAGCCTACACACATTCTTAGGGTGTTTGTTAAATCAAGTGACATGACTACAAATTCCTAGTCAGTCTATATTTTAGAGCCCACATTCTCTTTGTAACTATCAAACTAAAAAAACTACAAATGCTAGGCAGTGGTGCTAGTTACATCATTTAGCTCCTAATAACGTTTACATATTTGTATTCCATTTTTCTTCTCTACGAGAGAACATGTGCACTACAATGAGAGATGTTTTTGGGCATATAAATATAAATCCTTTGTCAAGAAATTATTTCATTATTTATTGCATTTTGATGGGGCAAATAGATAAGGTTCTTTGACACTTAACATATACAAAATTTAATCAACCTTAGGAATCAAGTTGTCTATAAAGTGTACACTTGTAAATCTTCTTAAAAACAAATATTGATAAACATTCATATGTTTAAGTCATGTATGGTTTAACATAATAAAATTCAAAATCTGACTAAAAGATTGTCGTAAACTTTTCAAACCTACAAAGGTTGATTTGGAATGATTTTGATTGAAGCAAAATTTACAAAATTATTTAGCATCACATGTTAAATTTTTTCATGTCATGGTTAGAAAATAGATCGTTTTTTCTAAAAAGACATGCATAATCTCGACTTTCTTCACTTAAATAATTAACTAAGAACACGCCATTTAATAATGTTGTGTGAATCGTAGGAAACATATGAAATGCGTATGGCTAACCCAATAACAAAAGTTTTGAAACGAAACTAGAGAAGATGTTGTCCCCCTTTTCTTTGTATGAATTGTTAAGGATCCAAAAAGCCTAAATTTATTCCTTTAGATGTGCCAACTGGGTAAAGTGATTAGAATGAATATCCCGTTTTGGGAAAGTTATAATTCGTGCAGTCAATCCTCTCAGGCCGGGTATACTTGAAATAATCACATTAATAGTTGCATTGATAATTATCTTTAGTCTCAAATTTGTATTGATAGTTACAACGTAAGTGATAGTGACAATTTCATTAACAATTACATTTCTAGTTCTATTTGTAGTTGCGTATTATAATGGAATTCAAACAACAACCTAAAATATAGTATCAAGAAGTATCTCTTTTGGAACGTCAATATCCATTGGTTTATTAGAAGATAGAAAAGTTATGTGCTTCCATTTTTAAATAAGGGCAAACGATTTGATTAGTGATTTTATAAGATTCAACTTAGCAAAGTCACCTATTTCATACACCAAAAAAAAAAAGAATAATCTATCAGGTTTAGCCTTTACTAGATCACTTTTACTTCACTCGAAGGGTGGTGGCTAATGAACCGGAACCTAAACCTAACCGGCAAAGTCAAAGCCAACCATACATGTAACGTAATTGGAAGATATTTGGTATTATGTTAAATTTAAAAACTTTACGAATATGAGATGCATATGGTATTAAGTGTTATGAGATAAAAGATATGTTCAGAGGACACGAGACATAGGTCTCCTTTACTATAAACATGATAAAGTCCCAAGTAGTTGAGTATAATTATGTTAGTTATAAAACATATACACAAAGATCAAGCTCCCAATCAATTTGTTTGTTTATGTACGATGAGACGACATTTTCTTGGAGGTTGACAAAACAAACCACGACAACAACACAACTATAACTTGGCGAACTTACAACAATAACTAATGCTAGTCGAGAACATACTCAGAAAGATCAATAATCCTACATATCAACCAAGAATGTAATCAACAAAGATCAACAATCCAACATATCAATCAATAATGTAAGCAACAAAGAACAATAATTGTTAAAATATGTTGATACAATTCGTAAATCAGTTAGTGTTGATTTTTGTTAGGTTGAATATGTTAATTTGTTATTTTGCATAAGTGTTTTATGCAGGGAAGAAATTGACAAGTGCTTAAAATGTGAAGGGTTGAATAGAAGGAAAAGAAATGATAAGGGTTCTTGAGTAATTGTGAGTATAAAAAAGAGAGGTCAGATACTTTGAAGATTTGATACACACTTCCATTTTTATATTTTTTTCATGTTCTCTCTTTCTGGTTCTCACCGATGGCGATCTAGGTTTGTATACCATTGTGATTGTAGATTCGTCATCTTGGTGATTTAGTCTGTAGTTTTTGTATGTCTGATATATCAGATCGTTGTCTGCTGTATTACATCTTTTATCATCAGATTTGATGATACTTTGATGGTTTTGTATTGTGTTTGTATTTAAGGTTTGAGTCGTTGTACTTAGATCGAGTTGTATGATTGCTATTCTTTAAGTTTTGTATATTTTCTGGTTGATTAGTAAATCACAGATTCATGTGAATCTGTAAGTTGTGGTAAAATTCTTGAGTTTTTGACAATAATCCGACAAATAAAAAAACATGTAAATTTAGAGTAGATCAAGAACCATGACGACTATCCTTGAAGATTATGGAACTTACACAGTTATAATCAAAGAAGGCTATGTCAAAGATTTAATGAAAAACTCATCATAAAAGATTAGACTATGTATATTGAAAGACATGTGTTAATTATATACATTACACTCATTTTCTTTTACCTAGGTTTTTTTCTTAATGGCTTTTTTACATTAGGTTTCTAATGAGGTAACAAAACTGATGCAATAGCATTAATTTATTTTATAGATTTTAAAATTATCGATTTAATATTATTTTAAAGCATGTTATTAAAGTGTATAATAAACAATAATATGTAAGAGAGGAAATATTATAAAATTATATTTCATGCATCCTTAATACATATTTTATATCTTCATTATTACATTATTATCATAAAATGAGTTTCAATTCATTCTATCACTATATAATACATATAGTATATGTGAATTTGTATTTGGGTTTATTTAGGTTCTATTTTACAACTAAGTATATTTTTGAGTTTTACTATAGAAGAATATTCGGTTTTAGAATATAATACACTTTAGAGTTTTTCAGCATACTAACATTCGTTGCGAATTTGTACATTTGAGTTTAGAAATTCAAGATCATGTTGAATGCAACCATAAAGCATGAGTGGTAAGCATATGGTTTATATGATTATTATATACAATACTATAGTATGTCATTTAGTTTCACGACTAATGAATGAATTTTGTTCTCAACCAATGACGCAATTTGTTATAAAGGACGCAATTTTGTTGACTAAAGAATTTTTTTTTCACTCAAGACGAAATTTCAACCATCTCCTCGGATTTGACGCTTTGGGGGTACGCCCGAGCTCACCCCAGGAGAAACCCCGCAACTGAGCGAACCCACTAACATTGCCTTAGCAAATATGATTCGGCCCGGATTTAAACCAAGACCTCTTATATAGAAGTCAAGAGGTACCATTAGGCTAGAAGTCATTTGGTTTATTTTTAAATTTTTACTACAACCTAAAAACACCAATTTTCAAACGTTTTGAGTTTTATTTTCAAATTTTTAGTTTAATTTTGTTATTTTTAAAGTAAAGTTTTATTTGGTTAAATACATGTTGTTTGGTTAAATACATGGATATATTTAATTAAATTAATATATTTTATTTTTTTATAATTTTTTCTTTAGATAAAATGATATATATAATTTATTTTTTGAATATAATATATATGTAATTTATAAAGTTTATAAAAAAAATATATTCTTGTTATATTCTTTTAAGATACAATAATTGTGTTTTAGTAGCAAGATTCTTTTTTTCTGAAGCTATTTTCTTTTATTATGTAGACCAAAAAATATCTCCAATTGATCTTCAAGCTTGGTTCACAGTAAACAGTTAAACACTGAAGAGAAAAGGTTTTTACTCATTGTACTTGGTTTGACACTTGACACCACTTGCATTTCAGATCCTGCCCATTTTTTAGCAAAAAGAAGAAATTAAGAACGGGGTTTTCAAAATTTTGCAACAAAAATTGAAACCCAGATCACAAATTTTGAAAGAAACCCTAATCAATTTCTGATATTTCATCTTCATGCAGAGATTTACAGCTTAATCCCACTTTCTTTAAGCCAAAAATCAATCTTGGTATCAATTCCAATAAGTGTTTTCAAGATTTCCTCTTTAATTTTCTTGACAATGGGAAGATGTGGCCTTCCTAAGTCTAAAAACACTAGCAAGATCTTGATATTTAGATTTCGACAAGTCTGATTAGGGTTTTGCTTCAAACTGTGTACAAATTTGGGGATTTTGGTTTGTGGGTCATTAAAGATGACACAATTGCTCTTCTTAGTTGTGTTCGCTGAGGCATTTGTGGCGTTTCTTCTGATGGTGAAAATTGGGCCACTTAGAGACCTGGTCATGAACTGTTTAGATCAAGTGAAGATGAGGAAAGGAACTGTTTTGACAATTGCTGGTACAATGTCTGTGATTTTGTTTTCAAATTGGATTAGCATTGTTAAAATCCAGAATAAGGGTGCTAAGATTGGTACAATGACACCTATGGATCAGGTTCTTTGGAGGACTCACTTGCTAGAGGCCTCTTTAATGGGTACGTTTTATATTATCTCTGTTAATCTGATGTCTATATGGAGCTTCATAATGTTATTAGCATTGTCAACCTTTTGTCATCAAAACTTGCTTGTTAGCAGTCTGGTTTTTCGATTGGTTTTATGTGTTGCTTGAGGCATGAGGCGATTGTGATAACGCCTTAGGGCCTTTAGGTGGCGGTTCATCACATGTAGGTCAAAGTTAAGGCCCGGATGAGGCTGATGTGTCAAAACGAGTGATCAGGAACGATTGCTTGACGAAGAAGTGTATGTGTAAATTGTAAAAGAAACAAGAGATATGCAGTTTTTGGTTGTACACAGACCAACCGCTCGCATAGGTGAAGCTGTTTTCTCATGCCTCAGAATATCATGACCTAAACACGTTCTAAAATCAAGGTTTTGATGTATCTGTCATGTTATAAAACTTACCTATATTGCCTTTGGAGTTCGGTTTTTTGGAGCAAAAACAATTTTAGTTCAGGGCATGCTCATCAAACAAGTGTTTGGAATGATTATTAAATTGATTAGAAAAATTGTAAAACACTTGAGTCAGCACAAATACAAAATCAAAATCAAATCTAAAATTAAGTTAAACCAAACACAAAGTTTGAGCATTGGAACTCAAATCCAAAAATTTCATAAACTTGTCATTTTGGTAACCATGATAACGCGTTAAGAAAGCTCATGCGGTCCTCCCAATAAACATAACTGTTAAGTTGGGTGTTACTTATTTTCAAAATTAACTTCTGTTCACTGAATTTGGGATTTAGTTTCTTGAGTGGCTGAAGAGTACTTATGTTATGATATAATGGCAAGCATCATGCTTTTTTTTTTATTTTTCATTCATATGTCACATTATCATTGTTACATGATGTTTTAGTTTTCAATTACTGTGATTGATGCATGCATTCTGGTTTTGTTCACACCAAGTATGGCAAAAAAAAATTCTGAAAAATTATAAAATAACATTTTCAAGTCTCCCCCTTGAGGCGAATCATCTCAAATCGCAGACGATATTCAAGGAGGGCAACTTGAGGCTGTTATTTTTTATTTCTTTGCCATGCTTTTGGCAAGAATTGACAAACAAAACCAAATTGATACATGGGTGGCATATAAATATATGTAATATTGTTTTGATAATTGGGTGATTTAATGGGAACCTTTTGAATGGCATATACATACATCATCCCTAATTTTGTTCACAATTTTAATCAAGCATGAACTCTAGAAGACAACCTTATTACCTTCATGTTTTGTTAATATAATCACATATTTTCTTTGTGTGATAATCCCATAAATATGCCAGCATTGCTAAATTTGTTGGATCCATAATCCTTTTGAACCTGTGTCACACTATGTTTTGGTCTTTAGATATCCAAGTGATTCTTTTTTACTGTCTGGTCACTGAAATTAACCAAAATTGACCCAAATTCAAGTAATGCACACTTTCGGATCAAGAAATACACACAATGGTAATCACATAAACAATGTCTGGATTTTGCTCATGCTAAAAGCCTTAAACAACTTCACATCCCCTCTCATATTTTTCTTTAGGGCTTTACAGTATCATCGTTTGAAAATACACGATGATATCCATTATCATAATTTACCCCTTGTACTCAGACCTCACCATTTAGATCCACCACTAATCGTTTGTAGTTTTAATAAACTGCAGGATTTTCTTTGTATCTTGGTTTCTTAATCGATCGAATGCACCATCATCTTAGGAAACTAATGAATTTGAGACGAAACAGCGGTTCATCAAAACAAGAAGTAGAAAAGCTCACCAAAGAAAAATTGGAGCTTCAAGAAAGTGAACAGAAATCAAAGAAAGAAATAGAAAGATTGAAGAACGAGATATCAAAGTTAACAGAGAATTTACAGAAGTTTAAATTGGAGTCTGAAGAAAAAGATAAACAAGTCGAAACTGCCGAAGCTCATGTTACATCTCTTCAAAAACAATCTGCTGATTTGCTTCTTGAATACGATCGGCTTCTTGAAGATAACCAAATTCTTCAGGCTAAAGTTTTAAGTTTCAAGGGATGATGAATCTTTCCAGCTGATCAAAAATTTTGAGGTTAATTCCAGATTATCTGCTTGACCATTGTTGTTGACTCTTCTCTGTTTAAACCAACTTATTTTGTGATTATCTTGTTATTCAATCTGAAAATGTATTGCAATTGGAATAATACACTCTGATTAGAGGCAGCAAATTATGCGGGATGGGTTGGTTGGGAAATGGGTCAAAATAGATGGGTTGGATAACGGGTCACTACATCTGAGTTTTAGTATACCTTGAAACAGTATGTTTGCATCAGGGCCAAGTTCAAGATCTTTTTAGTCACCATTTCTACAATAAAAAGCTTGCTATGATACCATTTCTCATGTTTCTATAAGTTTATTTTGAATATCGTTAATAAAAAACAAGTCACAAATATCATATTCGGAAATCAACGTCGTTAAAAAATAAGACAGATTTTATGAAAAATATAGAAGGAAAAATATATTATATTTGATTTGACTTGATATTAGATAAAATTTATGTCGAAATGTAGACCGATATAATCAAAAATCAAAGAAAAGAAACGTTTTTGTAGAGAATAGCTTTAGAAACATGGAGGCACAGTTAAGATATATCATATATGATCGGGCTCAATATTGAATAAAATTTATGTCTAACACTTCAATCAGCTAAGTTTTGTGTAATAGAGTCAAGCAAAGCCCTTATCTCATAATACGATGATTGCCCATTATATGGTATCTATGCTAATAGTGTTGGTGGCACGCAAGTGCTACGTAAGAGGCTTAATAAGAGCTTGATATATATTTATGACTGTGTAATTATCACCCCTCTTCAATTCACATAAGCGTCACCTGTGAGGCCACTTTTATCACCCAGTATCACCCCATAGGTGTTACCATCACCCTAGTCGTTCCCTCTCAAACAGCACGCGACTAGCCACACCCAATTCATGGGGCTTGAGTAGTGGCAGTAGAGTTGGGCAAAAAAACCGCAACTGGAACCGACAAACCCGAACCGGAACCGGTCACACCCTAACTGGTGGGTACAAACGGGTCCGGTTTTTCAGACAAATTTGAACCTCAATCGAAACATGAACCGGTTCCACCTGCACCCGGCCAAAAACCGAACCGTAACCGGCAAAAACCCGGAACCGGAACTAGTTATTGACTTTGCTGACTGGAACTGGAACCGGTCCAGGTCCAAAAAAACTCAATTTGCGCACCTCTAAGTGGCGGTCACAGCGTGACGAGGGGCTTGAGGGGGGTCACGCGGCTCACACTCACGCCTAATGACACACATGAGCTAATGAGGGGGCTTGATGAAAGATGATGTTGGTGTTTTTTATTGGTTAGAAAAAAACAATCAAGCCTTGTTCTTTTTGTGAACACAGTCACATTTGGTAGGTCACGCTTAACTCGTCGGGTGTGTAATGAGAGGATGGCGTGACGGAGAGCTTGAGGGTGGTCAACGGGTGAGAACACGGTCTAAGTGTGGCAACGGGCATGAGATGAGGGTTGAAGTTGTTCGGCTCGTTGATCACGACAAAAAAAAAAAAGAGCCATTGGCTCTTTAGTAAATTAGTTATAGTATTCTTTTTTCTAAAATTTAACACTCGTTAACCCATTAAAACACGTGTAATAGACTTGATTACTAAATGACCATTTAATGTGACACTTAGTCATATGAAAGGTGAAAACAATATTTTTAGGTTCGGACCAAACTGGGAATCAATTTATTAAACAACTATTTAAGTGAACTGTGAACTAGGTGGTTGCACCAATTTGAGCTACTCTCATTGAACCGTATTTTAAATTTGTTAACTAAATGACATATATAAATTTTATAATATTTATTGTGTTATCTAACTTTCAAATCATGTTCGATTGGTTCAACCGATCCGACCAATGAACTGGTAAAACAACTAGTTCATTATCCAATCTTATTTTAAAAATAGTAGATGAAACTACAACCACTGTCACCACATGATGTCTATTTGAAAGCACTTTACATTGACACTCGCAACTTATGACACTCATATATTTGTTAAAAATGATCCTCTCAAGTACTATATAATGGTGGATATTCCATGAAGATAAATTAAAGTAAATTTATAATTAATTAAATGAGTGTGTAAGTTAACGTTCTAAATATATTTTTTCATCATTACATTGTTATATATAAATACATAAAAATGAGAAAGTGTTTAGAAAGTAAAAAAGTGTACTTTAATTAACGTTTGAAGATTGACTTGTTCATACGTTATCGATGAAGGAAAAAAATTGATGATAAAATTATGACCAAATTTGATATTTTGTGCATTAAACACCATTAATTAGATATATCTTGAAATTTATTGCATTTTCCATTCTTGGATTTGTAAAATTAAATTTTATCACTAACGGGTCATAAACTCATCCGATCATTTCCACACCCTATAAGAGGAAACCCATCATAGGTGAAACAAAACACACTAACACAACATGAAATCTCTATTTTATCTATGTAAGTACTTGAACTCATGACCTTCATAATATTGAAGTCACAAGTTACCACACTCAACCATTTGAGCTGAGAATCTTAGGTTTGTAAAGTTAAATTTTTTTTAACGACATTTGATCTCAACGTGTGAACCACTGATTTCCAGGCCACGTCACCAAGGTCTAGTTACCGTGACCTCCGTTGAGACTTCACCACCACCCCAGGAGGAAACCGCACCGGAAAACCCCCTGATCTCCTAAGGACCCCTATTTCGCCTTGTAATTAAAGTTTAAATACAAACAAACTTTAACTTTTATGTTTTGTTGAATACCATAAATATTCTTTACGGGAAATGTCCAAGATATAATGTTTTTTTTCCAACCGCATATAATGTGATTTTCAACTAAAAATATGTCAGCTTAAGACATTTTAATGCAAAATACCAAACGTTTTCTGTTTGCAAAGTGTAAGAAATTTTCAACTAACAGTTAGTGTGGTTTTTATCACGCAAATGTAATTAAAATCACACGATAATTACAGAAGCTTTGATTGACAATGCAAATATTTCGATTTTCGCATACTTTCCACGTGAAATTCACTTTGTATACAAAAGTGGACCAGTTATATACAAATATATTTATTTTAATGTATAAGAGCATACGAGAGGACATATGTTATTATATGATGTTTTTTTTTTTATTTCTCATATTAAATTAAGAAAATGTGTCACTTTCTAATGTCTTCTTAATTTTTTTTATTTTATTAAATAATAAAAATAATATTAGAAGAAAATATTTTAAGCATTTTAAGTAATTAATTGATTATCAATTATTATTTATTATATTTTATACAATTCATGTAATACATGAGTTTTCTAGCCTTATATAAATGCAGGGGCACAACCAAATAAAAATTATTTATTATTTTTTATTTAATTCATGAGTTATCAAATCTTATATAAATGCAGGGGGCGCAATCAAATAAAATTTTTAATTTGCCTAAAAAGATAAAAATATTTTTAAAATCTTCAAAATCGGTTCAAATGAACTCTGATTCCTATTTTGATAACATTGGAACCGTCTGTTCGAACTTTACAATATTAGTTTTTTAGGTTTTAACTTTAACATTTAATATTAGGGTTTAGTTTTAGTACACGCTTTTTCACTTTTAAGATTTCATATTTGAGTTGTGAAAACTATGGAAACACTCATGTAACATGCAAATTTTTATTAATTTTCTTTACATGATTGTAACTTTATTTGACTCTTTCTTATAAAAAAATATCAAAAAAGAGCCAAGCTAATATTTAAAAAAAAAAAAATTTTAATACCATGTAACGCATACGTAACATCTGACGCAACGTTATATGTGTTACACATTATTAGGAAAAAATTCAAAATTTTCTATGCAATTTTTTTTTTTTTTATAAAAATGAGTCAAATAATTTTACGAATCTATTTAAAAAAATTAAAAAAAAAAAAATTTTACGTCTTTTACAACTTGGGATGTGTTTCAATTTATGAATTTATATATATATATTACAATCCATGCATCTCCACCAGTCAACAGACTAAAAAGCTAGCACTAGCAATGTATATTTAAGGGTGAATTTCTAGAAAATATTTAGGGTTTATAAGTGTTGATATGTAAGATGAGTTTTCATTTATGCATTATGAAGATTATGATGGTTGCAATATTCGAAACATTTTTCTTGCTGGGTGATGCAATACCAGATGCAAGCTTTGATGAGAATTACAATGTAACTTGGGGAGATAATCATGTTTTGTTTCTTAACCAAGGAAGAGAGGTTCGGTTGTTGTTGGATGAAACATCAGGTTTTAATTTCTTTTTTTACAATATATATTTTTCGAATATAGAAATAATCTAAACTAAATTAGTTTTCTTTTATGCTTTTTAATTATCAACCCGCAAACTTATTTTTGTTTCACTATGATACTAATTTGGTTTTATAATTTAATTTCCTAAAATATATTAAAATGTTCAATATGTATTTATGGGCATATTACACGTGCATATAGTATAAGTTATGTATTATATATATGGTCTTGGTCATTTTTTTATAAGCGTACCAAAGATTATATTTATTCAAAGTTTTTTGTATCGATCTCAAGCTTGTGCCTGTCTATCCATATATATAAAGTACGTGTTGTGTTGTAATAAAAAAATGGTTTAAGTTGTAAAAAGTATAAGAAAGGTTTTAGTCAGTAATCATAATCGGCTCAAATGAACTCATTCCAACGACGTTGGAACTGGATTATCGAACTGTATGATATTTGCATTTATTAAGCTTTTGGGTTCAGATTTTACGGTTTAACTTTTAGTTTAAAAATATATATATTTTTAGCTCATTTTGTCTTTTTTTTTGTTATCACTATGTCTTTCAAGTTCATCGTCATTGTGTCTATCATGCTTTTGATTGTGCATTAAGGTTTACTATTATGTTTTAGATTTAGAGTTCAGGTTTTAGGGTTTGTATCGTAAGGTATAAATTTAGGTTTAGAATTTATGTTTTACAACTTATTATGTCTTTTTATTCGTCAATGTATCTTTTCTGGTCATCATTGAACTGTTGGATTTAACTTTATGACTTAGCTTTAGAATTTATAAATTAGGGTAAAGCTTTTTAGGATTTGGTTTTTTGTGTTAACTTTTATGGTTACCTTTTAAGTTTGTTTTTAGCCGATTATGTCTTCATACTCGTCAATGTGTTTTTTCCGCTCGTTGTTTTTAGGATTTAGCTTTACAATTTAGTTCTAAGATTTAGGATTTATGACTTGGAATGATCTCAATAGTATTCCTTTTGAGCCAATTTATGAGTTTTTAAAAATTCTTCTCACCTTTTTACAAATTAATGTCTTTTTGCAATAATCTTACCATATATATTATGTGTTTGAATATCTTATCTCTTATTCCACATGAATTATAATATGTGAGAGAGAGAGTATGTGTTATAATATGTTTTACATGACAATCTTAACTAATGTGAAATACACAAAATGGGATGACAAATCGAAACTTGTATATTATCATTGTCTTTCTTTTTCGAAGGACAAAAGCTTAAAAGGTATATTTATCTTAATTTTTTTATGTAATTACATATATATAGAAACTTAAAAGATATTATTTGAATGTAAGTTTTTGAATATACCTACAGGTGCTGGATTTAGGTCAAAATCGTATTTTGGATCTGGCTTCTTTCAAATGAAGATTAAGTTACCAGCCAATGATTCCGGTGGTCTTGTTACTGCTTTTTATGTATCCACAAATGCTCAAACTTTTTTATTAAGTTTATATATTTTCATGTGTGTATATGCATATAATTTACTAGCATTAGAAACTCATTTATTACACAAGTTGAATAAATATAACATATAATAAACTATAATTTTTACAAAAATTTATATGTTAGATTTATGGGTCGTTCATATTTCTCTTTCTAATATCATGTATTACATATATACCCAAGTAAAAAAGTCAATTACATATGACCCTTTTTTTTAAAAGATATTTCTCATTCCAAATAAACTAGTTAATTACATATTTTCCTTCACAAAGAGAAATATTTAATTGATTTTAAGGGTTCAGTAACATGTAATAAATATTCTCACTAGGTGGATATATGTAAATAATCCTAGAGTTAGCAATTATTGGTGAAATAAGAAATATGAATATCTAAAAATTATAAAAACAATAATAATATTTAATAATTATAAAATTATATTTTAAGATAATATATAACTTAAATCTTATTATACTTTATCAAGTTTTAGTAAATTAATAAATTATTAGAATAAAAAGATTTACATTTATAAATATTTAATTATTGAAAATTGTTAGAATTCATTAGGAGAGGCGGAAAAACAAATTTTAGATTTCACTAAAGTGTGACATTTGTCTCTTAAATATACTTTTCTATTAGAGCACGTAGAGCATATACGAACTTATTTAACTTTTTATTTAATTATTTGATGCAGTTGTATCTAAACACGAGCGTGCATGATGAGTTGGACTTTGAGTTCTTAGGAAACAGACCAGGCAAATCGATAACTCTACAAACCAATATATTCACAAATGGTGTTGGGAACCGAGAGAAAAGATTCAATCTTTGGTTTGATCCCTCCACGGATTTCCATTACTATCAAATCCTATGGAATCACCATCAAATTGTGTACGTAATTACCATATTTTATTTAAAACAAAAAAAAAACAAAAAAACAAAAAGAAAACATGTGAAAGTTACTCATTTTGGCTAGACTCGCTACAAAATTCTACCTTTTTCAGGTTCTTTGTGGATGACATTCCAATAAGGGTGTTCAAGAACAACATAATCAAAGGTGTAGGGTATCCTAATAGGACAATGCAAATAGTTGTGAGCCTATGGGATGGGTCTAATTGGGCCACTGATGGGGGAAGAATCAAGGCCGACTATTCCAAGGGTCCATTTGAGGCCCACTTTCAAGATTTTAACATTCATGGCTGTCGCTCGCCACTCACCGAGCCCAATAAGAAATGTTTCTCCGAAGATTATTGGTGGAACTCGAAAAAGTATTGGGTATTGAATTCGTATCAACAGAAAGCCTATGAGCATGTGAAGAAAAAACATATGATATATAACTATTGCACGGATGGGATTGGGGTGAGGAACCCCAACCATTATCGAGAGTGCTTTGGGTGAAAGATGAGGGGTAAATTTGTAATTTCATTCGTAATACGGCGGTGCTCATTTGAAGAAACTAATATTCATTTCTATCAAGAAAAGTAAAGATTCTGTTTTTGATTGTTCTCTTAGTAGCCTCTGATTTACTCTTGCTAAATAAAACACAATAATAAAAACTAATAAATTACAATTATGGTCCTATGATTTGCTAGTATTTCACTTTTGATCCCTAAATTTTATAAATTACCCATATGGTCCCAAACTTTAAACATTTATAACACATATAATTCTTGTGTGAGGGTAATTTGGTCAAATGTGTGAAGATAATTTGATAACTTAAGAACTATATGCATTATAAATGTTTAAAGTTTGGGACCATATGGGTAATTTATGAAACCAAAGACCGAAAGTAAAATACTAGCAAACCACATAGACTATCTCAGCAATTTACTCTAATAAACACCATCAAACTACTATGTTCGAGGATTCAAACTTTCAAAGACTGATGAGGAAAGGTGTCCCATGAGGACAATTGTGCATTGTTGTTCTTGGTTATTGTCCGTTGAATAAAGAATAGTGTGGGTAATTCCGATTTCCAAACGTTAAAATTTTCATAAAATTGACTTTGATCATAATCATATAACCTGCTATCTATAAAATATACTCAGATTAACCAAATCTAAGATATGTTCTTCGTTTTATACCAGATAGCCAAACACATATTCTCCTTGTTTTGACCGGTTTTACAGGATTTCACCAATTTATCCAGTTTGCTAAAGAACATTGGTTCAGTTGAGCCCAGCCCATATGCTCGTAAAACGACCAATGGCACCAGCAGTTCTGGCCTTAACCATGCATCTTACAAAATTAAGCCGATAATCAAAATCTAACATGTTGTATAGTCAAAACTCAACATAGGTTTTGACCAATGGTTCAGTTGAGCCCTAAACCCTAAAGAACATTGGTTCAGTTGAGCCCAGCCCATATGCTCGTAAAACGACCAATGGCACCAGCAGTTCTGGCCTTAACCATGCATTTTACAAAATTAAGCCGATAATCAAAATCTAACATGTTGTATAGTCAAAACTCAACATAGGTTTTGTTCATATGAATATTCTGAGCAGCAGACACAAAAAAGAGCAACACCCAACGGCTAAACTATAGTCACAATGTAAATTAATATAACTGGTCCCTGCTTTCTAATAGCTTGTAGTCTAATCAGAATGCTGCTTTCTTATGGCTTCCCAGGCTGCATATTTTCGGCTTTCTTGTTTGTATCTTTTAATCTCTCTCACAACCGCAAGAATCACATGTAGCGAAAGTGGCAGGAAAAATGGCTGTCAAGACATGAAAATGTGTTATGCGGATGATGCATAATCGGATCGACGGTTTGTAGACGTGTCAAATTGGGCAGGTCAAAGACAGGTTGGATAACTAAGTCAAAATGAATATTGGCCGATACTGGTAATCTTAAGTGTCAGTCATTAGTCTATGCTTTTGTATTGACTTTCAATTTTATGAATAATTCACATAGAATATTTTACAAAAACACATTGCAAGAATAATACGATCTTTCCTAAAATAAAATAATTTTGGATATTGTAAGAATCTTGAAAATTTTAAGTGTTTCCTCTGTAAACCAATTTTTATAGTTTGCCTGTTTGACTCATTATATAAAAACATTCTGAATCAACCTGTTTCTTAAGTATAGGGTAAAGGGTGTTCAAGATCCGTTCAGCCGGTTTTGACAAAACATTCAAGGTTGAACCACTAACTGAGGTTTCAGGCTTTCAGCAACAATCAAGCCAACCCGGGCTGGTTGGGTTCAAATTTCTTTTAAAAATTTTTAAATGATAAAAATCTTTCATGGATATAATACATTATTGTATATTTCAAAAGTAGAAATATAAACAAATAAAAAGAAAAAGTTGAAAGTCAGTTCCATGTTCAAACTGTCAACCGGATCATTAAATAGTAAAAACCGAACCGTATCGATCTCCAAACGGTTGGCTTACTTCGGTACGGACGGGTCATCCAACTTGAACGGTTCACAAACTCCCCTATTGTGAACAGAGGAGATATTAAGGATTCAGGAATGGTTCCATCTATATGATTCCACCTCACCGAAGAACGCAAGTGTATTAAAATAGATAAATATTTCCCAAGGCTACCCATCTACTGGTTGACAAATAGGTCAAAAAATAGATAAAACAAATGGTCCCTATCGTAAGGTCAATGTCAAATTATGAGTCTTGTTAAATTAAGCTTTAGTCTAAGGAGTTCAATGAGAAACTAACCGAATAGACAGCAAACATGTGTTCAAATGAGTAGTAACTTATAGACATTACAGACGGGTGAAAGAATGCATCCTCTGCCAATGATCTAGCATGCCTCGAGGAAACTACCAAAAATAGCAAACAATAAGACCTTGTAACACATGAAAAGAAAATTATAAAATTACTATCAGATCAACATACCAGCTGAAGCATCATAAATGCCTTGTGAGGCATTATTTTGTGCGAGTTTTGCAGCCTCAAGAGAAAACTTGACCTGTTCAAAACAGGGCACAAACCCACAAATGTAATTCCTCAAACATCATGAAATCTGGTGTCTTAATGTGCTATTTTTCTTCAAAAATTAATTCCAGCCTCATTAATTTGAGAAATGATCAATAAACATTGCATCCTATAAACTGACCTGTTTTCCAATCTCATCCTTAATGATCATTCTTGGTAGTGATTGGACCTGCATGGAAATTTTTTAGACCAAGATAGATGATCACTTGATTCAAGTCCATAATGTATTTGAGAACTAAACCATTACCAATCTTGAAAGTGATCCAAGGGTTGTACCACACTGTTGAAGATTATAACATGCATGTTGTCGAGCCAAAGCATCTAGTTCCCTGCACAAAATGAAGAAAGAAACCTCAAAATAATTGCAAAAAATCAAATTTCAAAAGCATTATTAAAGTATTGTACTGCAATATACTTCTCTCACTGTCAGTCTGTCACGTTCCAACTAGACTATGACAAATAATGGTGGCAAAAAGGGTGGGTTGGATAAACTGTCAGAAGAGTATATTTGTTGTTGGATAAACTGTCAGAAGAGTATATTTGTTCTGGTGGAGTTGGGTCGACATTTTCTTTGAATTCTTTAAAGAATTAATGTGCCATATAGTGTCACAAAAAAATTATTATTTCAATAACAAGTTAAAATTTTGTAACAAAAATGGTTTAGGGGCTTTATGCAATATAAATAAAGTTTGGATAGTTTGACATGTAACACTACTAGTTTGACATTACCTTCTAAGCTATATTTTTTTCTTTGTTTTACCTGTTACAAATGAAACATAACCCAAATCAAACCATTCTTAAGTAAGGGTCTGAAGTGCCACATTTATTGACAAGCTATAGAAGGAAAGATCAAAAGAAGTGTAGGCCATGCATATCAAATATAATTGTATAGTATCATTCAGCTATGGGAAGTAGGGAACAACGTGAACAACCTTTTTCCATAAAAAATAATTTAAATTTGAAAGAGGGGCTCAAAAAATAAATGGCAAAAAAATGGAAGATAAATGACAGCGTTCATATTACCATTCTGTAAAGCCTCTTTCACTGGCTAAAAGAATAGAAGTTCCTAATGCACCCTTGTAGAAACCGGTAGACTTTAAACCAAACAATTGTCGAAGTTGCCCCATGAAAACTTCGAAAATATGGTTAAGTTCCTGTTTCAGGATGAATATTATAATTATCAGTTGATGAATCAGAGTTCATTGAATATATTAAATAGAACTATCCAATAAAAACAACCAAATATTTAAGCTCCTAAAACGTCTTATGAGTGGAGATCTGTTTTCAACCTGGGGAGAAATTTTATGCCTGAGAGGGTGCATGCTATTTGCATTTTCCAAGCAGTTGGGAGGATTAAAAACGACAACACCTCCCCATGTCTACAATTTACAATAATATTGAAATCAAGATCACAAAGTTTATTGTTAAGAAATATAACATTTTGATTAAATAGACAAATATTAACTGGGGATATAAAGCCATTTGTGACGGAAATCTCTCCATTTGGAAGCTGTAACCTGAGTGGACATTCATTGGCAGACGGTACATATCTGAAAGTGCAAGTCATACAAATTATACTCACATTAGAAAATTAAGAAGCTTGCTACTGCTTCAAATCTTATAAACTCCCTATAATCACAACAGTCATGAATTAACTTCAGAATTGCAAGTGAAGATTCTGTAATTAAGTTATCAAATGACCTTAACTTTTTCATCTCAAAGCTGCTATAGCATTCAGATATCATACAATAGATGTTTTTTAAACTCAATTTCATGTATCTTCTTAACGGCTTAGCATTTTATGATTCAAACAAACAGCTCACAAGACCCATTATATAACTTAAGGTTTACTGCAGCTAATGAAAGTATATTTTTAGCTTCTTTACTATTTCAAACATGCTCATAGGTACAAAAGTGATAATGAGTCAAATAATATACACCACAAATTGCAAAATCTTTGATCGTCCACCAGCTGCTATGGAAGTATCCAAGTGCCATTCATTTGAATTTACCTACAAAACATAAACATCACATGAAAAATTCTATACTTAATAAAAAATTATACCCACATGCTTTTATAGGTAGAATCAAAGTAAGACCAAGTGGGTTACTTAAGATCAGCCAGAAAGAAATACTAGTAGTTAGTATTTGGTAATTACTTTTCAACTTACAAAAAACGGAAGATCTTTAGTGCTAAAGATATGGCTTTCCTGTTCATCATCCCAATAAGAATATGAAGATTTTGGAGTATGATACAGGACCTGCATGCATAGATGTAGGTCTTGTATAAATTGCAGAAACATAATCCTTATGAACCAACATAAATCAACATAAATTACATATTACCTGACTTTCGACACTTATATTTGCTATTGGACCCAATGCTTCAAGTGCAGGGGCCAGAAGTTTCTCATCCACCTCTCTAAAATCCCTGCAGATATAATGATATTATAACTAAGTGATCAGGAAATTGAAACTTAAATATGTTACCACATTATTACATAAGTAGACCCAAGTTAAAATTTAAAATTTTGTGATATTTGAGCTACACTCAAATAAGTTAGAAGCTTGGAATCTCAAAGAGGAAAATCTTGTTTATCTGAACAATCATCAAAGATCCATCTTAAGCCAAAAAGACAAAAATAATGATGCGCATTAGTTGATCAGATTAAATAAGAAAACAATAGATCTTCATACCAATCATAAACCCAATCACGTGGATCAGCATTTAACAAATTGAAAGACAGAACAATTTTCCCATCAGCACCAACAGGCATAAACTCGCCTTGGATATTCCCTTCATCTTTTGCACCACTCACAAATATCTTCATGAACATCTCCGCTACCGTCTCCGCCAGCAAATTTATCTCTGTAACCCTACCTACAATCCAAGCATGTCGGTACTTGCCCACAACTGCCCTAAATCTATCCCCTTTACCAGTATTCACAACTACAGCAGTGTAAACCCTACTCCATCCAACAACAGATTGCAAGTAATTATCAAAAACTTCATCATCCTCCGCAATTTGATCAAAATTAAACTCACTGAGTGCTCCACATTTCCATGATATCCCTCTATTAGCATCTTCATATTCTACACAGTCATCACCAATGTCTAAACTAACCGATACCGTGTAGTTGCCATCACAAGTGCCACAAATCGAATTACGATCAGCATATTGAGACATATAACTGCTAACTAAAAACCCTAGGTTTTCAGCGTTTGGCTTAACTGAAGTACTGTGATCGAAATTAACAAACACTACATGGAATTTACACGGAAATACGAACGGAATCGAATCAATTGCGTTTGATAGTGAATCTATGTCGCGAAACGGAAGTGGTGATCGATAGATCTCTATCGATTTAAGTAACCATGGTAGACCTAAAATCGTAAAAACAAAACAAATCATAAACAATGCACATGAATGTACAAGTAAATCCATGATATACAGCCGAATATATAGAAAGAGAGATACCTAAGAGGAAGGAGAAGAAAACAGTTAGGGTTAATATGAGACGCTTCGATCCAGGTTTTGTCTTTCTCATGATTTTGATGTCAAAATTTGATGATTCTGAGTTTTCCTTTCTGTTTTCTTCTAATGAAGATGATTCTGTCCCCATGGTTTGAGAGATTTCCGCCATTGATGGACCTTCAAAGCTCGGTATAAAATTTCATAGTTGGAACTTGGAAGACTGGTAACAGTATTTTTATAAGTATTCCCATTCTGTTCCTATATTTAGCTCAGTGTAAAAAAATTAAAAAATTAGGGCTGACAATTAGGGATGGCAAAAAAACCCGAGCCCGACGGGTTTACCCGAAACCCGCTACATATGGGACGGGTATTACCAAACCCGATGGGTATTGGGCCGGGTATGGGATTAATTTTTAAAATTTTCGCGGGTATGGGACGGGCTTGGGATTTGTTCATATACCCGTTTACCCGGCCCGATTACCCGATTACATATACCTGTTTACCCGCCCCGTGTACCCGATTATAAATACCATTTATATACATTTGAATTAATAGAACTTGTTTCTTTTTAAACCTTTTGAACTTTAGAAATTGTTCCTATAATTTATTTCTTTTCTTATCTTTTTTTGTGGCAACTACAAAAAAAATTTTGAACCATTTTGTTAATAATTGTTATTTTTTGGTTTATCTTAAATGATGATAATAAATTTATAACATTTTGAAATTTCGTGTTATTTGATATATTAATAGCTTGTTCTTGGCATATTTAACATATACTTTTTGGTTATAAAAAAAATTATTATTAGTTACTCGATACCAGACGTGTTTTAAGCCAATTATTCTCAACGAATATATTTAGTTAAACCCGTTGGGATACCCGAAACCCGCCGGGATACCCGATACCCGACGGGTAAATACCCGATAGATACCCGATGGGATTTGGGATGGGTATGGGACATACTTTTATAAACGGGTATGGGACTGGGATTACTCAAACCCGTCCCAAACCCGGCCCATTGCCATCCCTACTGACAATTTCAGACACGGACCTGTTAACACGACACGACATGAAATTAACAGGTTTCGTGTTTAGCCTTAACAGGTTCCGTGTCTTTAACAGGTCGACATAATAAATTCGGTAATCAGAGTTGTTTTGCATTCAAGAATCTTGCTTTCATTGATCTTTAATCATCGGTTTAAATACACCAAGGAAAAACTGGAAACCAGGAAACAAAATAGGAACAAACTAACAAACGCTAACAAACCGATAAAGAAGATAAACATCAATACTAAAGTAATTAAAATTATCCAATATTCCCCCTCAAGTTGGAGCGTGTAGATCTCGCATGCCCAACTTGACAAGTAGGGTTTTGAGATGTTTTGCTCCTAATGGTTTAGTGAGAAGATCGGCAATCTGATGTTGTGTGTCGATATATGAAGGCTGGATTTCCTTTGATTCAACCTTTTCACGAATGAAATAACAATCCATTTCCACGTGCTTAGTGCGTTCATGAAAAACCGGATTATTTGCAATGTGTTTTGCAGCCAAGTTGTCACAAAAAAGAACAGTGCCTTCTGTTGGCGCCTCGTCAAGTTCTGTGAGCAGCGAACGAAGCCATAATACTTCACAGACTGCAGCGGCCATGGCCCTATACTCGGATTCAGCGGAAGAGCGAGCTACAACTGACTGCTTTTTAGACTTCCATGATATGGGAGCTCCACCAAGCAACAGTAAGTACCCGGTGCGTGACCTTCTTGAGAGTGGACACCCAAGCCAGTCGGCATCACAGTACGAGACTAGTTTCAAACCTCCGGATTTTGGCAATAAAATTCCCTTGCCTACCGTCATCTTCAAGTATCTTAGAACACGTATTGCTGCAGTCATGTGATTCTCTCGTGGATCTGAAACAAATTGACTTAATACATTGACCGCGTATGTGATATCCGGACGTGTTGCTTGTAAATAAAGTAGTCGCCCAACCAGCCTTCTATATTCGTTGGCATCGACCTTTTGTTCTTCTAAACCATCATCAAGCTTTAAGTTCTGCTCCATGGGGAAATCACTTGGGCGACATCCTTTGAGTTCACTGTCTTCCAAGATATCAAGTGTGTACTTGTGTTGACTTAATACCAGCCCCTCCTTTGTGCGAGCGACTTCGATCCCCAAGAAATATTTCAAATTACCGAGATCCTTTATGCTGAATCTCTCATGAAGTTGGGACTTTGTGAACTGAATCATCTTCATATCATTTCCAGTGATTATTACGTCATCGACGTATATTAGAGCTGCCACGAATATCCCCTTTTGCTGGTATGTAAATAGTGAGTAATCTGCTTTGGACTGAGAATACCCTAACTCCAGCAACGCCTTTGTGAACTCATGGTACTAGTTGCGTGAGGCCTGCTTTAGTCCATACAAGGACTTCTTAAAACGACAAACTCGCGTGTCATTGTCTCTTGAGAACCCTTGTGGAAGCTTCATGTACACCTCTTCCTCCAAACCTCCATGCAGGAATGCATTATTCACATCAAGTTGGTGAATAATCCATTCCTTTTTGGCTGCTATAGTGAGTAAGGTTCTCATGGTGACTAGTTTTGCTACGGGTGCGAAGGTATCGTGATAATCTACTCCTTCCATTTGCGTAAAGCCCCTCGCAACCAGTCGAGCCTTGTATCGTTCGATCTCTCCATTTGGCTTGTATTTGATTTTGTATACCCACTTCGAATCTATTGCCTTCTTTCCTTCCGGTAATTGTTTAAGGGACCACGTATTGTTTTCTTCAAGGGCTTTGATTTCTTTCTTCATAGCCTCTCGCCACCGCTCATCCTGTGCTGCCTTAAAGAAACTCTTTGGCTCATCATGTGAAGTGATGGCCGCAAGAAACGCCTTATGGCTGTTAGAGAATTTATCATAAGTGACATAATGAGCTAGAGGGTGTACCGTGGAGGGAGCTTGATCGGATCTTGGGTGTGCGTGATCGACTGATGGTGGAACATTTACTTTGTAATCCTTGAGATGGGCTGGTTGTGTTCTTGTACGCTGTGATGTGCGGCTTAAGGTGACTCCGGTGGCTTCTGGTTCTTCATGATTAACAGGTGGCTGAGTACTCTCGTCTTGATGAGATGTGCCAGGTGGATCATCTTGATCATTGGGCCATGCTGCCAGATCAATATCTTCAACAGTTTGGTCATCATACTCGCCTAAGACATCTTATGTTTCCTTACTGTTAATCTCAATTGTGCCTTCTTCAATGTGGGGTCTTTGACAATTTGCCACTATCTCATCATCACCTTTGTTTGAGGCATTGTTCGTTTTTGAGAAAGGAAAGTTGTCTTCGAAGAATCTGACATCTCTACTGATTATGATTTTCTTCTTTTCCAGGTCGTATATCTTGTATCCTTTTGTGCCATGCGGATAACCTAAGAACACTCCTGCTTTTCCCTTGGGCGCAAACTTATCCCCCTTTGTCTCTGTGTTCTAATAATAATTTAGGCAACCCAGAACCCGCATATGATCGTAGGGCGGTTTTCTTCCAAACACGATTTCATAGGGTGTCTTATACTTGATTACCCTTGAAGGCAGTCGGTTGATTATGTATGCAGCCGTTAAGACGCATTCCCCCCAAAACCTTATGGGTAGGTTTGCCTCGAAACGTAGGGCCCTTGCCACCTCTAGGAGATGCCTATGTTTCCTTTCCACTACCCCATTTTGTTGTGGGGTATGTGGACAGGTTGTTTCGAGTTGAATTCCATGTTCATTATAAAACGTTTTCATGCGGTTTGATACGAATTCCCCCCCATTGTCACACCTCACCCTTTTTACTTTCCTTTTAAATTGCGTTTGAACCATGTTACAAAAGGTGATCAGGTGGTCACTTGCTTCATGCTTATGTTTGATTATGTACACCCACACCGCACGACTGTAATCGTCTACTACGGTGAGGAAGTAGCTCCCGTGTGTGAGTGAGAAAGTTCTATAGCCACCCCAAATGTCGCAGTGTATCATATCGAAGCATTCGTTAGTTTTTATTGAACTGATTGGGAAAGGGAGTCTAGTCAGTTTTGCTTTCAAACATGAATCACAAAAGCTATCTTTTGAATTAGAATTGGAAACTTTAAAAACTGAAATACGAGACAATTTTTCGTTTGATGGGTGACCGAGTCTTTTATGCCATTGATCTTGAGTTGTTACCGCCATTGCTCTCCGATTCTTTTGCATCGTTCCCATCCTATACAGTCCATCAACGCACTCACCCATTCCAATCAAGTCCCTCATCCTCAAGCCCTGCATGACAAAAAAATCAGGAAAGAATGTGATCGCGCATTGCAATTTCTTTGTTAAACAGCTGACTGATAAGAGATTGCATTTAAAATTTGGTACAAAAAGAACCCCATTGATCCGAACTCCTCCTTTGAATAAGAGTTCGCCATTTCCTCTTACGGGAACGGCTTCCCCATTCGGGATGGTGACTGGCATCTCTTTGTTGGTAATGACCAAGTTTTCAAGTGTCTCGAATGTATGTCATGCATTCGGTTGCCCCTGAATCGAGTATCCAGTCACCACCTTGATTTATGTTACCTGCCATGTTGGCCCTTGGAGGGTTGTTGGGCTTTTGCTCACAGTTCTTGCCAAAGAACTTCAAAAACATCTCGTATTGTTCGTTGTTGAGTCCCATTCCTTGGCTTGAGCTTGATTCTGCCATGGCAGCCTTGGCCTTTGTGAACTCTTTTCTTCCTTTTGTAGGCCACCAGTCCGGATAACCCACGAGTTTGAAGCAGCCATCCCGAGTATGCCCGTCTTTGTTGCAGAAGGTGCAATGCCCGGCTTTGCTGTTTGGATTGCCTTTGTCTGTCTTTAGCCATGGTTTCTTTTGGCCTTGAGTATCACGAGCCACTTGTGACGTTTGGAAGGCTGCCGCATCTGGTGCTTGTGTTCCCTTGTTTCCTGCTGCTATGTTTCTTTGCTGCTCATCTTCGGCCACGAGGTGATAAGCCGTTCCAAGGCTTGGTGTCGGCTTAGTGGCAAGAATTTGGGTTCTCATTACACTGAAGTCGAGATTGAGGCCCATCAAGAACTCGTAGAGCCTCTCCTTCTCCTTCAATTCGATGATTTTCTTCCCAACACCACATGTGCATCCACTGCACTCGCACCGTGGTGTTGGTAACACTGAGTCGATCTCGTCCCAGATGCCCCTCAGTTTGGTGTAGTACGCCGAGACTGAGCATGTTTCTTGGCGGGTCTGGGTGATTAATTGTTTCAATTCATATGCCCTTGGAGCACTCTCCTTCCCGAACCTCTCGTGTAAATCGGTCCAGATTTCGAGAGCTGTATTTGCGTATTTCACGCTGCTGCGAATTTCTTTTTCCATTGCGGTTGTGAGCCATCCCTTGATCATGGCATCACACCGCATCCACTGCATGTACCTCTTGTCATCCTTCGCCGGTGTAACATCAAGTGCCAGATCGTCCGGCAAGTCCGTACGGTATGTGTACTTTCACCTTACACTATGTGCAAATACGTATATGTGAACAGTGTTTATGATAACAGATTTCAGAATACAATACACAGTTGTACATATTTTAGTGCAAACTTAAATACAGTAAGTACAACGTACATTTGAAACATCAGTTGTGTTTATTAAGTGAAAACTTAATTACAGTTAACACAACGAATCAAGAGAAACAACAGTTTTCAAGTGAACAACGAAAACATATCGGTTGCGATCTGATGTCCACAGATGACAGGAATCAGATGGCCGACGAATCAGTACAAGATAAATGCGAAAACAGGATGTTTAGTTGAGTCCGACAGTGAGGAAACACAATTCAAACACAATTACAGTGTTATTTCAGAATAACGAACTGACAGTGTGTTTGTGTGGGTGACGATTCACACAAACATATCTGTGAGTTTAGAGTTCTGAAATAATGACTGAAAAGTAGAAAACAAAAGTCAGAAAGCAAAACCATTGTCGTATTCGTTCGGGTGACGATTCGAACGAATTACGCGCGAAGGCGACGCGATCTGACGAAACGAAAACGAAACACGATACGATACGAAAATAATTTAATAAAATAAAATAAATAACATTTTTACAATTTTGAAACTCATCAAATTAATTAAAATAGTATTTTTAATTATTTAGTTTAATTACGTGTAATTTCAGGAAACGTAACGAATTTACGAACCGAGCAACGAAAACAAACCCGAATACCCACCGGGTATTTAAAGCCAAAAAAATGAGGCTTTCCCCTCATTTCTCCTCTTTCTTCTTCCTACAAACCCTAAATTTCCGGTTTTGAGATACACACCCATTTCCCACCTTCAACCTCCCATATCTCTCTCATTTCTTCATCAATTCTCTCCATTTTCGAACCTACACGAAGCTCTTGATCTCTACTACACGAAAGTACAACGGATCGGAGGCAAAATCAACCAAATCCGAGGTAAAATCGAACCTAAAGTTGCGAAAAAAGAGGGTTTTCTCACCCTTTGGTCGCCCAAGAACTTAACCGGTTTTAAGCTTCCTTCTTCACCACAAAACTTCGAAAAACAACTCATCTACAACTCCTCCACATGACCCATGACAACCCCTTCCAGACGACCACGATCCTGTAGTGGTGCTCGACTTGGTAGGCCGGCCGAATGGCTCTCACACAGGCCGGCGAATGTCTTGGGTCGAAAGGCTCAAGGGACGAAAGAACCCTCCATTCGCCAACATCAGCATCCTCATTCGACCATGCTTCTTTCGCCGGAGCCACCTTCAGTCGGGGCCTACACATTCGCCGATTGAGAATGACTCTCTCTCATTCGCCGAATGTCTGGTCACATTCGCTGGTCTCTCATCTGAGCACCCTCATTCGCATGGTGTCATGCGGCCAAAGCCTCCCTTCGCCACCCCACTCATTCGACAGCCCTCAGTCGCCACTCAGCCTCATTCGAGCCACCTCCTTATTCGACCGACTGACGAGGGTTGGCTGAACCACCCTATACCTAGGCGGTTATCATCACCCTCATCATTCGACCATCACCTGTTGTGGACCACACCCATCCGACCAAGGCCTTTTCGGCAGCCAAGAGGCTAGGTCACCTTAACTCAATTGATTAAACGAACTGATTTGGCCCAAGGCTGTAGCTTTGGCCCATCGTGACCCAATCTGATGATGATAAAACTAGTAGCCCACCAGCCGGCCCATTTATACAACTCCATTTTACTGTTATGGCCCAACAACATTCCAATAGGTTAAGCCCACAGTTTGTTAGTTGGCCCAATAACTGCTTAAGCCCACTATGGTTGTTTGACCCACAAAGGTTAAATTAAAACAAACACTTGAACCAACTAGATCTAGTATAGCTTACATGGGTTTTGATTAAGGGTTACAACAAAAGTGGTGAACTTTGGCTTATTTGATTTCATAAACTCAAAGCCGCGAATCTTTACAATAGTTTAGCCAAAGTAATTATTAATTATGTGGCAAATATGCCAAGCTTAACTTAAGCCACACGTGGAGTTTTAAACCATAAACTTAAGTTTTACACTTAGAACACTTTGTTCACGATAATGATTTAATTGGAACACAAAGTCAATAACAAAGAGTGATAAACTAAACTTAATAGAAAAGCACTACCAAGACCCTTAACAACCAAACGAGGCCGAATGATAACAGAGACTCACGAGTGTTAGCCAATTTTATGGCTAACACATACTCTTACATAAACACAAATCATCGCAATTCATACTAACAAGTTACAAACAACATGAAATCGATACAGGATAGTGAACACAACAACGAGTACAAAACAAGAGCGCGTGCATTCTCGTTTTAGGCTCAGTCAACTACAACCACTACAAGGTGAGTTCATATGCCCCTTTTCTTTAATCTTTACTGATTTTAAACTCTCGGGGCTGAGAAACATGCTTTACTTTTATTTATTTAAAAGTTTTGCTTACATATGGTTAATACTTTGATTATTTGATATTAAATTGCTTATTATCATAAATCAGTATGCATGCTTGTTTGAATTCAAGAATACAGGAAAGATAAGATGATGATGATGATATTTTTAATATCATAACTCATCGATACAATAGAATAACTTAGTAGTAAGTTAACTCTTACAACACTTAGTTATTCTTACAAGAAATGATATTGTAACAATTACAAGGAAACATGATGACATGATTACAAGAGCAAAACACAAGAATGATATAAAGATAATATATCTTTACTACATCATTCAATACAAGAGTTAAATAAGTGTAATAAGACTAGATCTTATAATACTTAACCTTATAACTCAACACATATTACAAGAAGAACAAGTAGCATGGAATGATAATCATGATAACATAATTTCATGATAACAACATCATTCACTCAATTAATTAACATAACCTAATAAGACTAGTTCTTATTTAACTTTGTTAATACCACGGAGAACATATGACAATGAGAACAAGAGTACAAGTGAATACAATTACAATTAGTTACATTTGACCTGTTTGCATTATATCACTTCAATCATGTGCCAAATTGTTCAAGTGATCATGTAAGCCCCTTTAATTCGCTGACCAGTTAGTTTGACGTGACTAAACCGACGATAGCATAGTGGTACCATAGGTTTGACAAACCTCTAGCTTGTAGGGCTAGTATGTTGATCGTATTGATTCATTGGCCGGTAACGTATGACCGGTGACAGGGCGACCTCAAGTCAGGTTCTGGTAAGCGACACATGGTGATATTAATCTACAGTGATAAGTAATTAATCCAGCGAAAACCCTATTGACTAGTAGATTGAGAAGTTGATCTGCTCTCATGTTACACTACTAGTAATAGATTTCGTTGAGGACAATAGACATGCAAAGTGGTAGAGATAAATCGGATGCATTGAAATCTGATTACGTGAGGATTTCAATGGATTCCTTTTAGGCTCTATGCACTATGGTTCAAGAACAAGTTGCAAGGGGTTAACTCACACTCTTAATATTTAATAGAGTATCATCAGTTAACCCACCTCAAGTATAGAATAATACAAGGACAAGATTATATTAATCTACCAATTCCTTAATACATTGAGGGTTATCAACACTTCGGTTTGATAATTAAAACCCATACAATATATTATTCTATAATCAATACAACAACTGAATACATATCAAATGCGATGAATAAACGGGTAATGGATATCTTTAGTTGTATCGCAAGTGGGGTAGAACTTGACTGAGTATGTGGTGGGATAGCGTTTGGGCTTGACCCTTGCGTGATTCCCTATATATAAGCATACTTGATCAGGTGATACACTACTTGTACATATAACTAAGGAGAGGCCATTGGGTGGTACAGATGAAACAAGTATTACAAGTAACAAGTATGACATTGTGGATGTGTGCATGATCAATTCAATGGTTTTCAATTTACTTACTTATGAACTCACCAACCTAGTGTTGACTTTGTTTAAATACATGTTTTCTCAGGTGACGAACAGGTGTAGATACTTATATGCAAGTGATAAGCTAGTGGACTTATAGAAGACCTAGCTTACTTTTGATTGCATACTTTTGGATGACAAACAGTGAATCACTTTTGTATATCTTGTACAGTTCAAGATATAAACTCATTGATTCTTTTTGATTAGAGTTACTTAGTTAAATTATGATGTACAATGTAATTTAACTTTGTAATTCTATTTCATGTCATGATTAGCATTTCTCATTTATATCTCATGTGCTATGTAAACAATCTGATCAATTGATTATCACTCAAAGATATCGCGCCCCGGGAACCTTCCGCCCGACGGGAAAACCCGATCCGTTCCCGCCGGCTCGGGGTGTGACAGCCGGCTTTGGCAGGGAACCGTCAACGAACACGATCTTGTTCTTCGCAAAGAGAAAGTTCGTCATCTCTTGGCTCCAGTCCTTGAAATTGCTATCGGTTAGGTTTTCATTTACTTGTAATTGCTTTGGATAATCGGAAGGGTGCAGGTAGTATGGCGAGTTTACATCGGCCGTTTCTCCGTTGGCGCCGGATGACTTTTCTTCATCTCCGGCCATGAGAGCTTTGTTGCTGATGATCTTAATTTTTGCATACCATAATAAATTCGGTAATCAGAGTTGTTTTGCATTCAAGAATCTTGCTTTCATTGATCTTTAATCATCGGTTTAAATACACCAAGGAAAAACTGGAAACCAGGAAACAAAATAGGAACAAACTAACAAACGCTAACAAACCGATAAGAAGATAAACATCAATACTAAACTAATTAAAATTATCCAATACGACACGTTTGGACACGATATAAATCGTGTCTTAACATGTTAAAACACCTGTTAAGATCTGTTTAAAAACCTATTAATATTTTTTTAATTATTTAATATATTATTTACATAAAACTAAAAGTTTGATGAAGATATGTTCTCGCACTCCACAGTCCAGTATCCACCCGTCGCCACAGCCCCCATTTCATTTGGGAACCCTAAACTCCTAAAGCCATCCAATCGACCTTCTCCGCCGTCTCCTCCAATCGACTTTCTCCGCCGTCTCCTCCGTGGCTCCGACGATCGAATCCTTCTCCCGCGTCTCCTCCGCCATCATTTTCCGACGTTCCAGAATCTGTCGTTTCCTTTACTGCCGCGTCTCCTCCACCGTCGATCGAGAATCCGCCTTCCTCATCACTGTAAGTTCGATTGATCCGCCCTCACCCCTGTCCCTACCCCTCTAATCATCTATTTCAATGTGTTGAATCAGTGAATCACCTTGAGATTCTCAACTTGAATGTGTTTTAGTTTTAAATAAATATGGAAATCGTTGGATACAAGGAAGTCGTTGGATATATCACTTTAAAGTTGAAGAGATGAGCATGAAGAGAAGAGCCAATGGATTTGTTTTTGATGAATGTGTTATGCTTGAATTTTATCAGTATATGTTATGTGTTATGATGTTTATGGATTGTTTCAAATTGATTTAGGATTAATGGATCATTATCATGTCTTGGATTATGTTTTAATTTTAGACTTTTATGTGATTTTGGAATTTTTTTCTTCAAAAACATGTATTTCTTATCGTGTCCCTTAACAGGTCTTATCGTGTAACCTATTTCTAAACAGGTTCGTGTTCGTGTTTAAAAAAAATGACACGATTACTTATCGTGTCGTGTTCGTGTCAACCCTGTTCGTGTTCGTGTCTTATCGTGTCACATGTGACCTGTTATGCCAGCTTTATAAAAATATATATACATGTAAATAAAAAATATAAAATAAAAATAAAAATAAAAAATAATTAGTATCGCCATCATATCCACATGTGGCTAACCGCTAACTGGCTACTTTTTATTTTTTACATTACAAAATGGGTATTTTCAAATAAAATTCACTAATTTCTTTTTCCTTTTTACAACCTTTTTTCAATCATCATCTCTCACAATCGAAGATGGTAATCTGTTCAAGCGCTTGTGAATCAATACATATTTTTTGTTTTAATTTTGATATGGTTTATAACAAATATAAGTTGTACATTGACTTTTGTATTGATTTTGATATGATTTATTAAAAGAAGTTGGTGATATACTTTTCTAGAAACAAATAAACGAATATGATTGATGGCTATTTTTAAGAAACTAACTAGTATTTCTGATAATTTATAGGTATGAGTGTATGACCGATATTTAACATGTTAATAACTGATAGATGCTTGATGTGTTTGAGTCTTGGTATAAGACACTTTTATAATTAGGCATGGGTTGGAATAATTCAAACTCTCATCTATTGTCAATTTTAACAAGGACTAAATTAAATTCAAGGAGAAAAACAAAAGTAGAGTCGTATAAAACCTGATCTTTGCATGGCTTGGGCAAGAGGCAGGACATGACGGGTCATGGTTCGAGTCATAGGTTGAAACCAATGTTATCAGAACCGGGCCGGACCGGGAATCGAGGGGTCGAACCGGGAATCGAGGGGTTGATCGGCCCAAAAATCACATGTGAACCACCCTCAAGAGAACCGACTAATTGAGCCGGTTCACCGGTCGGACCGGATTTTAAGTTTTTTTTTTTAACTAAAATCCAAAGAATTAAATATTAAAATCAAACCTTGTCTTTTTTTAACATTAATATGCTTGTTTGAACATTAATTATGTTTGTTTAAATGTGTTTATAATTCTATAATTTTTTTGGATTTTTTATATATTTAATCTATCATTCGGTTCTTGAATCTGGTCCGACCAGTAACCAGTATGAGGTCCGGTCCGGCTCTGAAAACATTGGTTGAAACATGATCTTTTCTTTATTTACTTGATAATTTAAGGGTGGAGGGATCAATTCCCTTCAATTCCAATAGTACCCTAGTCATATATTGATGTAAACTAGGTTATAAACTTGAATAAAACACAAGGTTTAAGGAAAAATAGGGAAAATTAACAAATATGTAATAATTTTAAATGACTAAAATTACATATTATTATATATAATAAGCTACAATGTAAAATTACAACAAAGCTCATAAATTGATATATATGTCTTTGTATACAACATTTGTTGTTTTATTGATAATCTTACCATCTTTTATTTTAAAGGTTATTTGCTATTGTATAATCAATGGATTATTATGTCAAATGAATTTTGCATTTTGTAAGTGCATTTACCACATCTATAAGTAATATCAATAAAAATTAAATGAAGTTACTAAAACATCAAACAAGACATGTGTTTCACTCTTGTTTGTATCAAAGAACAAACATGACACTCGATGTCATCTTGATTCTTCCTTTTCTTACTTCTCCTCCCTTCAAGACCAATTACTACAAAACATGTTTGTTATAACTAATTAACAAAGATTTTCATGACCAATTAATTGTTTAAAAAATAAGGTATTGAAGATAACTAACCAAATAAGTACTATACACAATTACTATAAAACAACTGTCCTCGTGATGGTGGCTCAGTGGTAAGCGGTGAAAATCTATAATGGATGTCTAGGGTTCAAAGCCCGGCACTAGCCAATTTTCCCAAGGTCACACGATTTACCTCCCTCATGTTGGCCGTGAGATCGGTCGGTAAAGGGCGCCTCATGGTGACGTTCATCATTTTATACTACAAAACAACTATTAAATCCAATTGATGATTAAAAGCTTAAATTAAGAACCATATATAGTAAAATCAAGATTGTATCTTATAAGTTAGATATGCTAATTAACAAAGATGTTGGTGACCAATTTAGAGTTTTCATCATTGTTCATCCAACTATTTGAAACGTTGGAACCATTTAAACATGGGTGAAAAACAATTGTTAAACCTAATATATATTAGAAATCAATTGAAATTGGAAAGTATGAAACCATATTCATATCAAAGAAAAAAAATATAGCAAACAGATTATACAAGAAACCAAATATAGAATTAAAAAATACATAATGTAAAAGAGAGAATAATTGTATGTGAAATTGGTTTAGTAGTAGGTAATATTAGACAATATTTCTAGTTATGTGCATATTAGACAAAGTCTCTACTGAGAGTAATCAAACTTAAGAATTCTTCACAAAAATTCTTAAATCAAAAAATTGTGAAGTTTGCATCTCATATTTATATTTGAAAACTCGAAGGTTACACCGGAGACCGTCCCTCCATCCTAGAGTTAAATATAAAATGAAAAAGTTTATTGACATTTGGATATCTCTTGTCTACTTATAGATGGATGATAAATTAATGACAAAATTACAAAGTTGAACCTTTATGTTTCTAACAAATAACAAATATCAACCTTTAACTATATTAATTACGCTAAACAACCTTTAAGTATTTAAGTTGTTTCAACTTTCAACCTTTACATTAACCCTGGTTAGATTTACCAGTTAAATCTAGTCATGTGCAAAACATGTGATGGGTATTCTAGGTATTTTGATCTTTTGTTATTTTTAAACCTAAAACCCACTATTCACGTATCACCGTATTTTATTCAAGAATTTACTCCAAACAGGGGTGTTCGAAAATTAGGGCTAAAACCCACTCAGAAGTTCACGTGGTTCCTCCGTCTTCGGTTAGTGTTCACCCAGAAGTTCACGTAATTAATTTGTTAGAAACATAAAGGTTGAAATACTTAACCTTTATGTTTCTAACAAATTAATTACGTAAACTTCTGGGTGAACACTAACCGAATACGGAGGAACCACGTGAACTTCTGGGTAGAGGTGGCCAAACCGGTTTTTTTTGAACCGGTTCCGGTTCCGGTTCCAAACGGTTCCGGGTTCTGACCGGTTTTTTGCTGGTTCCGGTTCCAGTTTTTTGCCGGTTCCGGTTCGGGTATGGCCGGTTTGAGGGTGGAACCGGTTCCGGGTTTTCCGGTTCCGGTTTCAGTTTCTCTGAAAATTAGGAACCGCCCGTACCCACCGGTTCGGGTACGACCGGTTCCGGTTCCGATTTCCGGTTCCGGGTCCGGGTACGTTGGCCACCTCTACTTCTGGGTGGGTTTTAGCCCTAATTTTCGAACACCCTCGTTTGGAGAAAATTTTTGAATAAGATACGGTGATACGTGAATAGTGGGTTTTAGGTTTAAAAATAACAAAAGATCAAAATACCTAAAATACCCATCACATGTTTTGCACATGACTAGATTTAACTAGTAAATCTAACCATGGTTAATGTAAAGGTTGAAAGTTGAAACAATTTAAATACTTAAAGGTTGTTTAGCGTAATTAATATAGTTAAAGGTTGATATTTGTTATTTGTTAGAAACATAAAGGTCCAAATTTGTAATTTTGTCTAAATTAAACTTGTCATGAACAAAATTAAAACTCTAAGTGGTGATACAAGCATATCACACAATCAAATCTAAATAGAGAATTATGAGAACTATATAATGTTATTTTTAGTTAAAAATAGTGATTTTGCTTCCCTCGTTTCAAAAAATTAACATGTATTCTAAGTTTCAAATGTGTGACATATTACGAATTTTAACGATCTCTTTCTCTCTCTGAATACATGTGATATTGTTTAATGATGCATATGCTTTATTTTGTTTATGTTGTTCTCTAATTAAAATCAGTTTTATAATCAACAGTAAATTACATGGATATTTCTCGTGGTTTGAGCTAAATTGTGGATATAATCCTAAGTTCTAAATTATATGAATAATGTCCCAGACTCTCAGCTACCATGTTTGCATTCATCTATGGTCCAAGAGTTAACAGGGTTAACTTTTCATAATCAGATGTGGCCAAGTAGAGAAGACTAGTAAACGACTAGTTAGACTTGTTAACCGGGAGGTTAAACCAGTGAACTATGATGGTTGAACATGATTTGAATTTTTTATATATTATATTACTAGTATAACTTTTATAATATCTATCATGTCTTCGAACTTTCAAATCTGGCCTGACCGGTCCAATATATGATATGTTTTTAAAAACATTATTTTAATGTTAAATCTATGTAAATTTATGGGTGGTCTGACATGCTTAAAAAGTAAGGCCAGGGCTTGTGGCTCCCAAAATTTTAGGGCCCCTATTTTTTAGCAAATTTTTTATATACGTTAACTTTTGTTAAGTTGATCCAAAATGAAAAAATTAGAGTAAGCAATACAACAATTATATGCTTTACAGTGTGATAGTTTTGAGTTTTTGGTTATAAAATTTAAGCATAGATTCATCACTTTCTTCATTTATTTAAAAGTTGAAATTTTCAACAACTTTTGATTTTTACATTTTTTATCTTTTTGGCTTCTTCATCTCGATCAATGTGATATTTTGAATTTTTTTTATTACAGTAATGATTGAATTTTACAGATGTTTATCAAATATTAAATTAACTCTGTGAATTTCTATTGTAATTTGTTTATTAATTTGACAAGTACTCGCTGAGAGATGGTCGATGGATGATTTATAATGCAATCAACTTAAAATAATCTTGGACAATGATTTGTTTTAATTTTAAATTGTCATGCCGGTTGAGTTTGTTCTTCCTTTTCTTAGATTTGAAGAAGTCAAACCAACGTTTATATTTTAACTAGACACTAAAAAAATTATTACTTTAATATTTTGGCATTTATTTTAATGAAACAATAATTCCTCTTGGATACTCTTGGCACGAAACTTTGGTTATTGGAAAATAAAAATGAACAAAATTGAAATTAATTAAACGTGCAAGGAAAAAGTTAATAAATTAGCGAAACTTCTTTAAAATCAAATATTGGAGCTTGCATATGATAAATTGGTGTAAAAAAACTATCACTTCAAAAAAAACTAGTTGCAATTGCAATCATCAACCTAACACCATCAGTTCTATGTTGTTATTTTTAACATATAATGTTTGTCTATTCATTCCTACAAGGTGGGATGTATCTTCCCAAAATCCTCATCTGGTACTAATGTCACATCCCCAACCCCTCACACCGTTTCTCCATGTAACTTCTTTATCCTATAAGGCTATGTGTAATGAGATGACTGAATTGAAGCGTGAGTGGCCTCAATCACACCCTCTTGGCACCCGAATCCCACTACACACAGACGTAATCAGGCGTGACCGACAGGTGGCGTGAGGGTGGTCACGGGAAAGAAGCATTCTAACCTTTTGGGGGAAAGAAGAATTCGACTGTGTGGGGTGTGACCCCACTACGTATATGGTAATTAGCATATGTATGTGAAGAAGAGATTATTGTTTTAGTTGTTTACATGACGCGTACGTGAAGTGATGAGGTGTGATAAATACACGTAGCCTAATCAACCAACTTGGTTGGCTTGAAGATCCTGTTGCTCCTTTAATCTTGCAGCCCCTTTAGGTGGGGTAGTGTTTTGGCGTTGAATTGCTTGTCACCTCATAGTCATCTCAGCTCATAACGATCTTGCTTCGAAACCCACACCCTTTACCTTAAACGAGTAGGTGGTGCAAATAAAGATTACATACAAGTACTTGTGAACCACCTCATAGCCATCATATAGAATTTATTCAACTAAAATATTTGGTTTTGACCAACAATTAAATTTATCGAAGTTGTAAATCTTATGGGAACTAGACCTAAAATGAAGGGAAAAAAAAGTTGACTTAAGCGTTAGAATAAAGGTCATACATTAATATTCCAACAATCAAGTCAGTCATAGTCATTCGAATGATAAATGTTCAAGTGCCAAGAGATATAAATATAGTCTTAGAATATAGTTTTGTGTTTCTCTCTAGCCTATGTGTATACTAGAGGGATGTTCAAATGAGAACAACTAAAAGTCATTTTTAGTCACAAGTTTAAAAAGCATAAAAGTAACTTCCCCTGTTTTTAGGAAAATTACTTTTACACACATTATAAATCATGTAGTTATAAATGTGGTTCTTTTAGTTCTTTACAACTTGTTAGTTCTTAATAGAATAAATTCAGTATATACTCTTTAAAGAGATGGAATTCAAGTATCATTTTAAATCAAGTGATGAAATTAAGGAAGTAATTATTGTGATTGTGAGTAAAATAATTACTTCAATTAAAAAATTTTCAATAATAAGACACTTCAGATCCTAAAAAGTGACATGCTTCCCCATGAGAATTGAACTATCATGTATGAAGTTAACTCATTCATTGTTGGTCATGACACATATGATTGTCTTTCTTAAAAGGACTTTTACAAGCATACGACTTGTTATAAATTCTAAATTCTTTTGAAAAAAGGAAATTTTTTATAAGAGGATAGCTATCATGTTGCTAGATCAAGGAAGGTTACAACATGACAATCAATTACATTCTTAATTTCTAATGCGTCTTTAAAATTAAAAGGATAAATTACACCACTATATAAAACATTTGAGCTTTTGCGATTTATTAATCTAAATAAAAATGTTTACTTTCATCTTTTTCACACCTTTATGCCTATGTATGACAACCTTTATTATTATAATTTTTTTCATTCCTTGTCTTCCAAATGACCAAAAGTCGCTACAAAAATTGCTTAATCACGTTATGTTATAAATGTTGTATTATTTGTGTTTATATATATATATATATATATATATGCATAATAGTAATAAATTATATATAAATATGATATAATATTATGTATATTTTTTTTTAACGACAGTTAGAAATATAACACAAAGATTAGTTATACAATTAAATCAAAATTAATAATGCACTAATGGTATCAATCGAAGTTTTTTTACTCAAGAACTATTCACTTCAAAAACATTACAGTCTAGCGGTATTTTCGTGGTGGAATAAGACTTCAGAATCAAATGGTCCTGGGTTGGATCTCTCAAAAAAGTTTTCTCAAAATATTGAGTTTTCTCGAGAACTGTGACTTTGTGGTACTGTTAGTAACACGATATACTCTAATATTACGTGTCATGTATTATCACATCACGCATTCAAATTTGTTTTCCTGCTTATTATTTTATTACTTAACTAGCTTATTGGCCTGTGTATTACACAGGGTTGTATAAAAAATAAGCATTACAAAAAAATCATGATAGAAAATTTGATATACAAATAATATAAAATTTTTAAAATATGAAAATAAAAGTATATTTTATAAATATCTAAACATCTTTTTAAACAATACAAATAAAAATAATATTTAAAATTTTGAATTTTGACTTTTCAAAATTATTAATTGAAAATGTAAAGTTTGAAATGATTAGATTTTCATTAATATTTTAAAATATGAATATTAATTGTATTTCTTTAATTTTTGAAATTTGACTTTATTGTATTAAATGAAATTAATTTCTAAATTTGTTAAAAATGCCACATGGATAGCCTATATATACGCCACGTGTCAAATGTGATGTGGATAGGCTAAAATAACGACACGTGGCGTATTGTTATTCTTTTATTATATAGTATAGATATGATTTTTATTTCCATCATAGTATTTACCTAATACGTTCATTATTTTTATAATAATATTTGATTCTTATTTCTAAACTAAAAGCTTTCTTTATTCACTTTTCAAAATTTCATTCTAGTAATAAGAAATAGATAGTATATTATTAATTTTATTATTTTAATAACTCAACGTTTCTACTCTAACCATATAAAAGAGTAAAATTATGTAGGAAAAAAAAAGAGAGAGAGAAAAAAACAAAATTAGAAGGTTTATAGACCTGGAATTAAAATTTGGTTTGCCTTTTTCTGAATTTGAAACTAAAAAATATCAAGAATTTCCAGAATGAAGTGATTACACAATGGACAATTTGCTCTTTTAACAAATAGCTCCCTAGAACAGACTCTACAGAATGTGTGTCCACAGGGGATAAATGCTGCCCCCTTATGTCTTATCATGCACACGCAGCAGTTATTGTACCTGTACCCTCCACCACTACCACTACCGCCACCGTCACCGTCTTCATCCACCACCACCACCACCTCCTCCGCTTGTTCTTCATCATCATCAAAGTAAGCGGATCCATCCACTTCCAACAACGACAATAACGAGACCTTCACCGTCGCCGTCGTTCCTCCCACACCGGCGTCTCGATTATCTTCCGTCGACGTTTCCACCTGCGATTCGTTCCGTACATTCTCCGTTTGCGTAACCGTCACGATATTAGCGTTCCTCATCCGCGGTGAATTCAATCGATTCGTACCGTTTCGCGTCGTCATACGGTTGCCGTCGGTGTTAATCTGCACATGAGAAGCGATAACAGGAACAGCGGTTGTACAAACTGATCCGATGAGTTTTAGCCGGAGTTTATGCCTGAACATCTTCCACGATTTCTTCGATTCCGTTCCGTACGCTTGATCATCACGGATTAGATCCAGAAGAGTTGGATTTCGGAACGAGAGGATCCCGCCGAGAGTCAAACCGGCCGTTGAAGCGTTAATTTCTCTACTGGTCTCGTTACGCCGGCTCCGGCGACCGCCACGGCCGGCGTCTTCCATTTTACAACCGAAACCGCCGCTTCGAGTTCACGAGTTTTAAATCTTCGTTTTGCAATCTCTTGAAGCAGAAACTGCGATTCGGTGAAATGCAATCGAAAACAGTGAAAACAGATTTGAAGTGATGGATAAGGGACACAAGAATTGAGATAAAATTGTAGATGAAGAATTGAAGATGTAAAAGAAGACGATTGTGTGGTGAAGATTGAAGAAATTTGTAGGATTTGGATATTGTTTTTGATGATTGATAAATTTTGTTAGTTTGTGTTGAATTTTTGTGTCTCGATTCGAACACTTCACAAACAAACACACATACAATTCGTCAGAGAGAGAGAGAGAGGGGTTTGGAAATTATCAAATGATGGTAACGAGACGAGTCTAGTGCATGTTATTAAATAGAGAAAACGACCGAGAATTAATATTTATAATTTTATATACGAGAAAATATATTTCTCAAACAAAAGTCAAGTTTTGCGCACGGATTAAAATAAAATAAGTGCATTGGTAATGTTTTTAAATTTTAAAAATTTATAATTATACACTAATTACGAGTATGAGTTAAAATATTTCACTTACCTTACCTCACAAAAATCATTTTAATAGACATATGAAGTAGGGTGTGATCGGTAGGTTTCAAGTTAATCGAGTTGGGTTAGTCGGATTTTTCTAAAACTTGTTAACCTGTAGCCAGACTCAAATAACGTTTGGGTTAATTGAGTTTGGGTTAGGGTTAGGGTTAATATTTATTTGCTATTATTCTGACCTAATTTTAAATTGATACAAATAATTCATTTTTCAAACAGATAATTCAAGGGAAAATGTGTTAAACCAATTTTAGTTTGATTAAGAATCATAGTCACATGTAGTTAACGTAATTAAATATTTTGATGAAAATTTAAAAATGTTTTATATTTAATAATGAAATATATAAAAAATAATAATAATCATTCGTATTCGGGTTAACCCAAAACCTGACCCTATTAACAGTTCAGGTCAATCGCATTTTGATCTGAACAACCCGACCATATTAAACTAATTCGGGTTCACGTGCAAGTCAGTTTAGTCGGGTGCAAGTATTTTCGACACTCCTAATACGAAGAGGAAAAAATGGTGTACTCCCTTAAAAAAATGAAGCTCGCCTCCAAATACATAAACATCAAAACACATAAGAATACATATTTTATTAATACAGGCTAGAATAACTTCGTACTTGACTACAAGCATGTCTCGATAGATTAAGCACCTAAAGCAACTACTTTAGGTTCTTAAGTGTTAGGGTCTCGTTTTAAAATATATTTCATACATGTTTTAACAGTTGTGGGTGTTTGTCGAAGTCAATGATGGGCGTTTAAGAAGGACTGTGATGTTGGTTGGACAGGTTATATGTATTCGATGAAGGGGTGAGGTCGGGAGGGGTGGAGATGGTTGTCGTGCCTTTGGTTGTTCGTTTGTCACATGCTTTTACGGGGATCTAATGAAACAAGTTGAAGTTTATTTCTAACCATCGATAAAGAAAACCAGGAAGTCAAATGAGAGTCAAACAAAATATTATTAAATTTTAAAGCATTAATAAAAAACGAGAATATACTAGGTACATTTGTTTGTTTATTTGTTTAATTAAAAGTAGTAAAAATTGTGTTGTTAATGATAGTGAAAAGTTGGTTTAATTGTGTTATGTAGGTATAAGAGAGAGACCAAAGGCATTACAGCGATATGTCGGTGGTGAGATAAACTAAATGGTCATGGGTTCGAATCACGCAAACTAATTTTCTCAAAGTATTGAGTTTCTTATATAACTAGTGACTTGGTGGTTGATATGATCGGGTGTACTACTGGTCGCACGATGATACTCTAATAATCCGTCAGTTATCTAAAAATTATTCGTTCAAAAGAGAGTGAAATTATTTTTTTATTAAAAAATTGGATTAGATTGAATTATGAATGGAGCAGTCTAATGGACTAGTGAGGGCATTATTGTGCCATAATACCCTATGAATCTATGATACCCAACACCACCCCTTCTCAAACCTTTCATGGGAGTTATACCACAACTCGTGAACTCAATAAACGAGCTTAAGAGTTAAAACCATTGGACAATGGCTATATGCATTAACGCTTTAACTTATTTTATTCTCTTTTCAAGACCCGTTATAAATACAAATTCATTTTAACCATTTTATCACAAACCCCCAAACACCTTCTTCTCTAGAAATCGTATACCCCAGATATATAAACAATGAATCCTAACAACACTATTCAAATGGACTATAAGAAGAAATTGCTATTACTAAAGTGTGACTAGTGTTTCCGATGATAAAATAGTTGGCAACAATCAACTAGGAACGAGGATTTTCGAAACGAGATGCCAGAAATTTTTATGCAATAATAGATAAAGATTATCTTTATTACTCATGACAACACAGAGGGAATGAAATAACATGTTAGAGACAAGTATGAAATGTATCTATCTATACTAATAAATCAAAATAAAATGTGACACATGTTACTTTTCTAAGTTATTCTTACAAAAATTTGTCCACCTCTCTCCTATTAAATACATCCATATTCAATAATGATAATATTAAATATACTTTTATACATTTTTAAATTAAAAAAGGTTTTTAAAGCATTAAAAAATATATTAATTTTAAAAGAGTACATTTTTTTAGAATCCAAATTATTATGAAGTATAAAATATTCAAGAATTGTTTTTCAAAACGAAATATTCAAAAAACAAACTTTAATAAACTTAGTGTTTAAATAAATAATATTATTATTTTATTACTTATGTTTTAAACTATATAAACTATTAATCATATTATTATTGACTATTTATTATTTTTTTTATTTAACCCGTGTAATACACGGGGTATTGACCTAGTTTTTAAATAAAAAAAATTTCTAGCAATTTATATTTTTTATTTTGTCATGTTTATTATTAAAAATAAATAAATAATGATTGAGTAATTATTACAATATTAATATTTATCACTATTATTATTCCTATTACTTAGCATCATCATATTAATTACAATGATTATATGACCCACCTATATGACGTTATTATTATTTTTTTAGGGTGGTGTTATACACACACCCCACTGCCACACACCCCACCCCCAATACGCCCGTAGTGGTCACTACGGGGCGTTGAGGGGTAATCATTAGGTGGCCGTACCAATGATTCGGGTGTCAGTGTCAATGATTGGACCCTTAAACGCCCCGTAGTGACCACTACGGAGGCGGCTATACGCCCCGTAGTGACCACTACGAGGCCTATACGTGACAGGGGGTGTTAAAATAAAATTTTGGGGTGTGTAGATAACCCCTCCCTTTTTTTATCATGATCATTTGTAAACATCACTTTCTATTATTCTAAAACATAAGTTATTTGATCTTTCCGTAAATTAAATTCAAGTGGATTATGAGCTTTTGTATTTTTCTAGATTAGTTTTCTGTTTTTTTTTTTTTCTCACATGTTTTCTATTGCATATTAGCATATATAAAAATTGTAATGCGTTTGGGTAACCGTCAATTATAGGGGTTTGTATAGGGTGGTTCGGCTGTCTTTCTATTCGTTTTTTAGTTGCTACACAACCCATCATATTCGTTTCGTTTCATTTACGTACAAATAGATATATACCCTCAGATATCACTTGTCTATAAAAAAAACTATAACAATTATTTAATATATTATATAATATATACAAACACCAAATATAAATAGTATTTGTTACTGTAATACTGTTGGTTCACATGTTTAAGTTTTAGATGTGAAAAAAGTTGAACCAATAAAGTGGGCTAGTGTAGTGGTCATTAGTCAAGGGTTTGGTTTTCTACTCAAATTTTGGGTTTGATTATTTTTAATATTTTTTTTTTATGTTAACCTCTAAGACCACCCGCAATGCATAAAGATGCATTTATTACATGCATTCTAGTCACCACTGACACATCAGTTATTTATCCATCATTCCTACATGCATCATCCCTCATCTTTTTAACTGCAACTCATCCTTTTCACATGCATCCTCTCTCTACCCCATATTTTTTTTTTCTCATACAACACCTCTCTGCATTTGAATGCACTTCCCCAAATGTATGTGGGTGACGTGCACCCCTTTCTCCTTTTCCTCCGGTGCGCCCCCTCCCACGTATACCCTCCATCTCACCACATGCACCCCCTCCACGGATGCATTGGATGCAACCTAATAACTATTGGAACTTTAAAGTGTGAAAAGAAAAAAAAATTATAAACTTTTCATTAATAATTCAATTGTAATGATTGGTAATGAATATGCTTGTTAGTGGGCAATTGTAATGAATTGAGCATGAATATGCTTGTTAGTGGGCATAATGACAACCTTTGAAATGCCATGACTATAAGTATAAATAGAGGCATTTGGCCTCTTGTTGAAGTTGCTAATTTTGAGATTTTTACACCACTTGAGATATACACACACAAGCTTCAAAGGTTCCAAACACAATCATATACTTTGTTGAGTTATCAACAACCTACAACAATCGACTCCTCGTGTTAAACACTCTTGTTTCAGGTGACGTTTCGAGTTTCGGTTAACTCTGACAGTACACACTGCTTCGGCTGTTGTAACCTGGGAAACACGCCGGGTTCACCTGGGTGGCCCGAAATTTGTTTTAAGGGACCTCCGTTGAACAAAAATCTTCAGCCACCGAATTCATTTCAATTCGTTTCATCTTGTTTTATACTTCCTCTTGTAATTTCAATTTTAGCATTTTAATTTTCTTGTATTACTTTATTTTATATTATGTATTTTTCTAAATTGTATTTCGAATAATTGAATAATAAAAGTATTTGTTTATTATGTGAATGGTGTTCCTACAATAGCTTTGTTATATAATTACATGACTACATTTCTTTATCTATTTAAGGTTTTTTTGACAGAGGTTGTGACAACTACAATGTAAGGGTTTCGTTTAGGTTTTTTAAAAGCTGGTTTGATTCTAATGTGAAGCCGCATTAAACAACCACGCATCCATAGCAGCATGGTTGTGTCATCACAAAGGACCACTGTAGAGGCGTAGTCATTGTCGACGATTAGAAGGGTGAAACAGAGGCTATGGTAAGGTGTGACATTGTCTTCCAAAGCAACCGCCGCTAACATATACCATGATCGGCACGACGACACCCTTCTCTGACATGGACTATAAATTCACATATATGGTAGCATTGAAAACTGCTTTGTAACTGCCTTTAAAAATGAGTTTAAATGTCTGAGATTTAACCTCAGCTATTTTATACGGTCAGGATTTCACCTTAAAGTAGTTGAATAGACCGGCATATATATATATAGGGGCCGGTTAATGTACAAAGGGGATAAACGGTACTAAGCGTAGGAAGGAACAAGAACGTGCCATGTGTCATCTAGGAAAAGGGTATAATCGTCACCAAAATTACAGACCGTGATACTGGATAATTACGGACCAAGTGTAAAATCCTGCTATATGAAATCACAGACCGTTATTTGACACCAGTAATCAAGGAGTTACCTAGATAAATCACGGACCAATAATCACGGACCGTAATTTAACACTCAAAATCAAAGACAAACTGTATAAATCACGTACCAAATAATCATAGACCGTGTTATATAAAAATCACGGACCGTCATTTTAAATGCATAATCAATAACGAAATGCGTAATTACAGACCAATAATCACGGACCAAACTAAAAAAATCACGGACCACATAAAAAAAATCGAAAAAAAACTATAGAAATATCATATTCAAATTAAAGATAATAAAATTCTTAATTTTATGGTATATTTTTTTTAAAAAATAATTAAGTATTTAAAAGTTATTTGATTTTAAAAAAACGGGTGGAACTTGATTTACCCACACAAAAGTCAACTAGAGTTGGTTATTCCTTTTTTGCCCTTTCAGCTTTAATTCACGCAAGTTTTTAGGGAAAAGTGGGAACCACAAGATCTTAACCATTGATTAATTGATCAAAGGCTCAGAATCCTTCCTATCCTTCTCACTGAAAACCTCCTTTGTATTGGAACCGTCTCCTATATATATATATATATATAGTAAACAAATTATCACATTTTTTAACATAAGTGGTAAATAAAATTCATTATAATTAAAATAAGTAAAATGATCACATTTAAATAATCATATATCTATAGAATTAATACCCTCAAATATCAATCAATGACTATTATTAGTGTGTGCAAAAAACTTATTATTGCTCGAAAAAACCCGTTGTATACGGGTCAAGCCAACTTGGCTCATTTTAATATTTATAATCGAGCCGAGCTTGAGTTAGAGTTAGATCGTTTCAAGGTTAGCTCGTGTCTCAATGTTTGGTTTGATTTATGTATATGTATTGTGTGCAAAGGAAAAAAAATGAGTCGGCTCCACTCAACTTGAAAATTTTCAAGCTCAAGCAAGCCTAGTTTGTCTAAGCTCAATTAAACGCTACCGCCAATGTTTTCAGAAACGATATGTTGAACTAAGATTTGGTAACAAAATGATTGGTGTAATATTTATAAAAATCTAAATTATAATATTATAGCAGAGAAATATAATTTAAAACAAAATATGCAAATATTTTTCAAACGTAAATTTGTAGCTATCAGAACTACTTTTATATAATTTCTATTAACACTAGAGATGTTAATCAAACCTGAACATGAGACATCTGATACATTTTGTGACATGTATGGGGACAGATAAATTGTTTTTTTGGTAGTGATACCAATTAACCAGTCTATAGATCCGAGTAAAACCGGTGTTCATTAGGTCACATGACAATAAACTTAACATTAGCCTAAGGCTTGCCCTCTATTAACAATAGTTACTTAAAATTTAGAACATAATATTATATTGCTTTCTAAAATGAGAATCACAACTTTACATGTGATATTGATGTGATGGGAGAAATACTCGTGTATGGACCTTCCTTTTATAAGCTGCGTTAAAGGCGGAGTCAGACAAGGTTGCTAAATATGAGAAGGCTTGCTTGGAGAATCAACATGTGTTTACCCCTTTGCTTTTGATACATTTGGGTTCTTGGCCTCGGAAGCTGTGATTTTCTGAACCAGGTTCAGAGGGTTATGCATAATTTCACAGTTCCTAAGACCCAAACAATTGTTTTTAGTAGGATTGGATTTGCAATTCAAAAGAGGGTTGCGGCACAACTAGTTGCCCGCTTACCTGCCAGTTTATTGTAATCTTTCACTTTTGTTAACGATCATACTCTTTTCACTTCAAAAAAAAAATTATTGATGTGTAAAGTTCCACTGTATATTGAACAATTATCAATCCTTGCACAAGGTAAGCTATCGATTATTAACAATCATTAGCACTTCCAGAATATGTTTAGGGGAATTCCAAAGTTCACAAACTCACTGAAAGATAAATGCTAATAACAAATACATGAAAACAAAATGAGAAAAATAATGCATTTTGAATTTTGTATGTCGTGTGCATGTATCATGGAAATAATAGAGGGGGAACTTTTACTTATGTATTTTTTTACTTTTTATCTTTCTTAGTAATAGGTTAAAAGAAAAAGAAAAAAGAAAATCAAGAGAAAAAAATCATTTTTTTTTCTGGTATATTAACTAGTGTCGAGCGTGCAAATGTCGATCTTTTCGGTGTAGAAATTACAGGGGATGATCTTCAACAATCCAAAATCAAGAAAAGCGAACAAGTTCAAAGAACAAATACGTATGCTTTGAATCTGATAGATATGATCGATCTATGGTTTACAGACAACCATGCTTGGTTTATATAACCTAACCACAGTTACAAAGATTAATTCTTGATATATATATAATATTCCTATACATATTACATGTTACATAATAAACATAGAAACTTTAGACTAATTACATAAACGATTCTCTAACTTTCTAACTTTGATTAAAACTATTATGTCTAAGATTTGGTTTGGTTTTTATGTCCCAACGAAACCAAAACTGATAGGTTAGATTATTAGAATTCATGCAACCAAGACCAAAACCAAGCTTTGGCTTCGGTTATTTGGTTATAGAGGTTGTTTCGGTTCGATTTTGGTTATTTTCGATTGATTATTTAAAGGTGTAAATTTGGTCATGGAGCTAATTTATATTGTTTTAAAATGTTTTGAATCTCTTTCTAACATTAAAAAAGTACATGAAAATCACATCAAATACATGAAAATCACATCAAATACATGAAAATATGAATCAAATATATGCAAAACCTATGAAAAATATATGAAAATATAACTATCAGTTTGGTTTTAGTTATTTCGATTATAAAAGATGAGAATATCAAAATCGTAACCGATTCGTTAGGTTTTTAGCACAATCTTAACCGTAACTTATCGTTAAGTCGGTTTTAGTTATTTTTTGGTTCAGTTTCAAGTTTTCTGATAAAAGAAAATGGAGTGAGTGAAATCAGCACAAGGCATATTTCTAATGTTTGAAAATGTTAAAAAAAAATGCAAAAATTCTGAAGGCAAGAATGCGAATTTCATCTTTGCATCAAGAAGCCATGATGACCAAATCAAAAAGGTGGTATTACCTCTAACATCTAGAAAGGAAAAAGATTTGACCTCAAAAAGTCAAACTAGACCCCAAATCAAGCGGTAATTAACTAATTATTCAATGACCGTTTGATTCTTTTCGGTTTGGTTGCAATGTAACCTCAAATCCACCAGGAAATCATGGCATAGTTTGACCATTAAGGGCGATGTTGGTCGGCGATTAGGGTTTATGGATAATGGTTTTGTGAAGAGCAAGTAACCGGTGACAATTGTGGATGGACAACATTACAACAACTCAAATCAAATAACTATTCTTGTGTATCAGAAAATTAGGCACAAGTAGAAGAAATTGAATATGAATATACCATAGATACTCAATCTATCGTTGTTTGATGTTTAAGGTCACCATAATCCTATCTGGAATAAAATAGCAGTCAATAAATACTTTGCGGATCATATGAGTGGCAACGATGCTCAGATGCAGCACCAAACATTGTTGTTGATGATAGAGCCAACTATTGTTTTAAAGGATTTAAGCGAAATATAATCCAAGGTCTTTTTTAATATTATTGTTAAAAAATTCTGCTCTTTTATCTTATAGTTGATAATAATAATATAAAAATTTATAGTTAGCTGAATTAATTTTTTTTTATTTACATAATTTTTGCATGCATAAAATGTTTAGCATAAATTTATTTTCTAGATTTTTAGATGAAAGTTAAAAAAAAAATAGTCAAATTTAAGATCTATT